>CM061919.1:227258380-227583725 GCA_031002005.1 Vandiemenella viatica | reverse complement strand
AAAAAACTAACGCTCACATTTACCATATATCAAGCAACGACGGAAATGAGCAATAGTAATAATAAGAAATTTACCTTATGCAACATGAGTGGGCTGCATGGCTGTGACAGATATTTGTTGACATGTATGAAAGATAAGTCTTTCCCGGCGTATTATTGATACATATTCTTCGCGGGTGCAAGTCGCCGAAAGCTTGTGGTTAGAAAATGTGATCCGGCGGCAAACCCGCGAAGAATATGTATTTGTTGACATGGCCACCCCAGTACTAACGAGAACAACAAATGTCGTATCTGTTCCGTCAATAACTTGCAACTAATGGAGATGATTAGCATGGTAAGTTTAATAAGAATGATTGCAACCAAGACATAATTTCAGTCGTTACCTAGTGATAACTGCATTGAGGCAGAGTGAATAATACTCTACAGCGTATATGCGCCAAACTGGAACCGGGCAGTACAACAAGCCCAGGTTCAAAACCCGGGCGCCAGGTACAGCCCATCCTGACTGCAAGTATTTTACACTGTCGGAAATTAAAAGTGCAACACCCAGGCGGTGTTATGAAATTTGCCCCCAAGTATCCCTACATGAACAGTATTAAATGATTAAAAATTGAAATTTTTACATGTAATTACGGGGCTATTTACTATGCAAAATTGCTATGTTTGGTTGTTTTTTTTGTTTTGTTTTTGTTTTTTTTTAGCAAATAAGTGGTGAACACTGTGCTGTAACATGACACTATTTTGTCCACAAGTTCTTCTTTACCAAGTATGCCAAGGCGAAGAGTGACGTCTTTGTAATGGGTGCGTCATATCGTGAAATCTCGCGAAGGATTGGTAGTAGTGCAATGTCAGTATACAGACTTTTTTTTTATTTTTATTTTTTTAAATGGCGTTCGTCCATTTTAGCCATTCAGCCAGCTCAATGAGTTTTTTTCGTTTTTTACAGTGTATATATTTCATCCAAGTGTGATTGTTTTCTCTCTTTTGTAAGGACGACACAAGACGAACACAACACTTAATTAAAACCACCCATGACCTCGGCCGGACTCGAACCGGCGACCCCTGCAACGTGAAGGAAGCACGCTACCCCTACGCTGCCGGGGTCGGCGTATACAGACTTGTTACACAGTGGATGAGAGAAGGCTCTAGGGCAACAGCAAGTGAAGACCTCCAAACTGTGTGGGTAGCTATTGCTTGCAGACGGATGACTGCAGGCCAGATCCAAGCAGCTTCCCCCCCCCCCCCCCCCCGGACGATTGTAAACCAATTGCTTGAAGCTGGATTACACTGTCTGCCCCTATGCAATGTGTTCCATTAACGTGATGTCATTGCCAGCATCGTCTAACCTGGTGCACTGCAAAACGCAAATGGACACATGGATGAAATACAGTACATTTGTGTTTAGAGACGAGTCTCGATTCTGTCTATGGCAAAGTGAAAATCGACAACATCTACGGAGGCGTAGTAGAGAAACGGCTTACCCTGCAGTGATTTCAGAACGTCACACAGGTTTAGCCACTGGTGTCATGGTTTGGGGCCAATCAGTTTCCAGGACTGAATTGGTTGTTGTTGAAGACACAATAACAGCCCACCACTATGTGGACATGGTGCTGCACCCTGTTGTGATAACCTTCATGTCCCCAATAGAGAATGTCTGGGATGCCAGTTTTTTGTTGTGATAACCTTCATGTCCCCAATAGAGAATGTCTGGGATGCCAGTTTTTTGTTAATTTTTTTTTTTAACTGCTTAACGTCTCTTAACAGCGAGGTCTTTAGAGACGGGAAAGGATGGGGAGCAAGGAATGGGAAGGAAATCGGCCATGGCCTTTTGAAGGAAGTATCCCGGTATTTGCCTGGAGTGATTTGGGAAACCATTGAAAACCAAAATCTGGATGCCCGGACGGGGATTCGAACCGCCGTCCTCCCGAATACGGATGCCAGATGTAGATGCATTAGATCACATGGCCATTCAGCATAAACTGTGCAACAAATGACTGCAAAAGTCATGCAGGCGTAGAAGACATCAATATCCGAGTATTTATTGATTCAATGCTGGGTAGGATCCACGAATGTGCTAAAAGTGGGGTAGCTGTATTTAAAGCTAATAAACTTAGCCTGATCCAGTTCAGTTTGTTATTTCTTCTGGGTATGACCCTGGATATATCTACAAAGTTTCGTAAAATTCCATCATTCCTATCTGGGTGTTTCACTTTTAATTTCCGTCAGTGAAGTAGTCCTCAGTAAGCCTGGCTGGATGCTTGCCGACATCTGACTAGCTAATGCAGCGTTCCCAAGAATTTCTGAGAGCGTTTCTCTTTTATTTATTCGTCGCGTGACCAGCGGCAGTTCGTCTTGCGCGCGTTTCGAATACCGCGCCTCTCCTTGCTCAACCCTGCTTCACGATCAGTATTCCGCCTGCAAATCGGAGGCTTCTGCCAAATGCGAGACTCCATCCACTGAAAAACTGTGAGTACATATCAGCGAGTCAAAAAGCTGAGACGAACTTAGTTTCGTCAGCAAATATGGGCAAAAAAACTACTTAATTTAATATTGTTTGAAGAGGACTGCTGGAAACGCCTGACAGGGCTGGATCAATGCAACGACCATATAAACCTAACAAACCAAACACTATTCAAAACACACTGATCCCACAGACACGAAAATACAATAATAAACCAACATACTTACACACCATATATAAATCGAAAACAGATTATTGAAAACATTACTCATTTACTCACTTTCAAAAATGGCGCTGTCACTACAAATCGTGAAAGCAACAATCAAGATGGCCGCGGCGGACAACTGAGTTGCGATAGGCGCACTGTTAACATCTCGCCGGCAATATTGAATTTAATTGTGATGGAGCGCACGCTCCGTTGGCAATTTCCTCACAATCCATTTTCCTCCTTTCCTAATTTTGCCTCCATAAATTTCAACTTTAAATTCTTTCAACATTTTTAGTAAATTATTCGTAATTTCTCTTGGTAACTTACTCCAATCGCCGACCCGTTTACCTACGGAAGAAAAACAAATATTTGAATAGATGGTTCCAGTCGAAACATTTTTTCATGGACAAAGCTGAGGTGTACAGCTGCCAATCTTGACAACGCCAATATAAGTCGTAAACAATCACTAAATATTACATTTTTTGTAACTACTCTAAACATGATTCAACAAAGTGTAATTTCAACACAGATTCATTGCTGATGAGAAGTAAAACGCGTACGACATTAAAGAAATGAAAAAAATAGTTGCATGGGCGTCATTTATTAATAATTAAATACTCTGATTAATTTTTGTTTAATGTATTGATGTTAGGACATAAGAGGCAGATATGTGTTACGCATGTGACTGAAGCTTTTGTGGAGAGCGACCAAGCTTAAGAAGCGTCCATAAACCAAGTAGTTAGCCTCCTGTGAACCCTCCTCCCCCCACGTAGCCTGACGTGGTCTTTGTCTCTACCCCCCCCCCCCAACCCTCCCACGTCCCATGTAGCACCTAGCTTTTTTCCCTATTGACTCCAGAAGATATTTCGTTCTGTTTTCTGTTGTCAGACTAACTTAAATTACATACGGGGATAATTAATTGGCGGAAATAAATATTTATATGCTGTTGTGTGCTCTTTATCTAATTTTAACTGTGACAAATAATATGAACGAAAAGCTACGTGGCCTGGCTCTGAACCCCCCCTCTCCCTCCCTCACGTAGCCCAGCGTAGATTTCCAAGCAACCCATCCCCCTCTCCTAGACCGAGCCACGTAGTTTATGGACACTCCCTAATATTGGAGGACTCATCGACCTACCTGCCGCGTAATTATGGACTCTCCATGCTGTGGAGAGTTATTGAGATGGAACATAGCTTCCTTTAATGACCAGCTCACCTTGACCTGTGTCCAAAGTCTATCGGACAAGAGAAACACCCTCGGGCTACCTAGAACTTTATTACTTCCCATTTATGAAGCTATAAACTATTACAAGACTTATTTCATTACAAAACCTCTCTCGCAAATGGTACTGTAAGTAGGGGCCTGTCCTGAAATAATTGTTCATTTGGCCGAAAAAAAAGCAATTATTTATCTACAGATACGGAACTTTTAATTCCATTCAAAGTGTTTCTCTGAAAATTAAGATTTGTCGCATTGTTACAAGAATATGACGAAGACCCTTTGGAAATGGAGTGGAACAGTAGCGTTCCACGTCTTAAATCGTGCACGTTTCAATATCTTCTGGATCCATGTCGAGAGGACAGTCAGATTGAAGACTCACAATAATGTTGTCTTTGATCGAAAAAAGCGAATGAGATGTTAAAGATGGATGGTATCTGTCACTTCGGGGCAGTTGGAAACTAGATTTGCGCTCGTTATCGTCACTCACACACAGGCCGGGTATCCGCTGGTGACATTTACGACGGGGGGAGAGGTTTACTAATGCGTCCCAAGTTTTCCAAAATGAGTGTCGCAAGAGAACAATTCCTGAGCATCATTTCTTTCTGAAATGGAAAATATAGCGCACCATTCCTGTGAACATATCCCGCAGACCTACGTCGTACCACTTTTAGTGTTACTGAAGAACTTTCATAATGCAAAATCGTAATGGTTTAATCTAATCGAAAGTCATAGCAGACAGCGCCACTCACTCACCTCACGTAGATGAAAACATAGTTTTGTGCATATTACTGAATAATGAGCAAATCACTAACAGAAAAGTAGCAGCCAACTAAGTATTTAAAGTGACATACACACCTAAAGTATAAATAATTCATAGAAAAATTAGGAAAAACAGTAAAGTATCAACCATCGTGCAAATGATCGAACTATTACGAAAGTTGCCGAGCTGATGAAAGACTTATTTAGAACCCGAAAACAATGGCCAATGATTATGATACTCCGATGCAGGGGCGTAGCTACTATGGGGCTAGGCGGTGCAGTGCACCGGGGCCCCTACGCTCAAGGGGCCCCCAAGCGCTGTTCAGAGGGCCCACGGGCCTTCACGGCAAACTGGAGACTTTTTTTACTCTACCGTCGTCTAAGGGGGACCCTAAGACACAGGGAGCCCCCTCACTAAGAGGCCCTCACCGTTCATGGGGGCCCCCAACCACTGCTCAGGAGGCCCCCAAGCACAACTCAGGAGCCCCCAGCCTCAGTTCAGGGGGCCCCTATCAGCAACACAAAGCAAAAAAAAGTCGCCCATCTGGCCTGAGGAACCAAAATATTTTTTTTTTGCACCGGGGCCCTTGCTGACCTAGCTACGCCACTGCTCCGATGATTCCAAAAAAAGTAATTAAGACAAAATCTACGCCAAAAAATAGTAAATAAACAGTCAAAAAATAGATACACAAGTCGAGAACTGTGGCTGAGAGGTAATGTTCCGGCTTGGCTTTCGGGTTATATAGATTTCGGTTTTCCAAAATCACTCCAGGCGAAAGCTGGGATGGTTCCTTCAAAAGTCCAGGGCAAATTACTTCCCGTTTCCACCTTCAGTCCTTTACCGCCTCTAATGACTTTGAAGAACTTACATAATGCAAAAGCCATCAGCAAAAATTACAGATAAACCAAGCTGCCCTCCTCTGAAGCCCTTCTGTCTCCAGTATTCGGTTCCATAATGTGGTTCCCAGCTCATCCCATAATACTCTAGCAGCGGCGTTATGAACTCGATGACTCTGATAGCATCTCCTGCCAAGAAATTTATTATTGTTCATAAAGTATTACTTTCACAGTTTAATTTTTAATTCTTTATTATTATCAAAAGCAGAATAGCACTACCAAAAAGAGCTTTCATGAAAAAAAAGAAATCTTGTAGTTTCAAATATTGATCTAGTACTCAGAAAAAGTTTTTAAAACTCTACACGTGTGGAGCACTGCACTTTATGGTAGCGAAGTATGGACTTTAGGAATACTAGAAAGAAGGAAAATCGAAGCGTTTGGAATGTGGTGCTATATCAGGATGCTGAAAATTAAGTGCACAGATAAAGTAAGAAATAAACCTGTTTAGGAAATTATTGGTGAGAAAAGGAGCTTGTGGAAGAGTCTTTCAGAAAGAAGAGACAGGATGGTGAGTCGCGTTTTAAGACATACGAGATTGTTTAATTTGATAGTCAAAGGAACAGTCGAAGGAAAGAACTGCAGAGGTCACTGAAGATGTAAATTGTAAGGGGTATGTTGAGATGAAGAGGTTAGCGCAAGATAGGAAGGGATGGAGGATTGCATCAAACCAGTCGAAAGACTGCCAAAAAAAAATCATATTCTAATGCAAGCTGCAACAAAAAATATCACTGGATATAAGAAAGAGCACTGCAAGTACTAAGTAAAAAGAATTTCTGAAAAAGTCACTGAATTAGTTGGTGAAAAGCCATTAACGTTGCAATCGATATTCGTATGTAAGATGATAAGGGTTGATGATTTTGCAGGAAGGAAAAGATAAGTTACGCCTCCTCCTGTTTGACATGAACTGGTTGATTCGTGTGTTTTAGCCTTTAGGTTTGGAGAATATGTCACGTGATTTTGAAAGTGGTTAAAAAATGTTTGGTAATAAATTATTGTCACTATACGCAATGACGACTCAGCAATTGAAGCCAGCACAGCATTCGGCACGTAAGCACGTGCGGTTTTAGCAAAGGCAACAGTGGTGGCATGTTTATCAGTGTTTTCTAAAACACGGCGTTGGAGAACAAACTGTTTACAGAGAACTTTACGCCCCTGCGACTATGTAGCTGTGACGAAACGACTCGATCGCGAAAACGCTGATCCGCTGACAGAACTTGCTGACAAGCCTATGCTGCGGTACTACCAGCCAATTAAAGCGGTTTAGACAATGAAAAGTGCATTGTCCGTGCACCAGCGCGCCCATCGGACATAACAATGCGCGGCGAACAAGCAAAAAGACAACTCCGCTTGCGTCACGCTCTGAATGGCAAAATGCTGTTACACGCTTTTAATGTTCATTTGCGACGAAGCGGATTATTGTGCGAGTGTTTGTATACATTCGCTGTTCTGAAATAGCTGTTCGTAGCGATAAACACGCAGGATAATGAAGGGATATTGGTAAATAATTATTGTTTTTAAACCCACTGACATGACAGGAGGATTAGAGTTTGATCACACGTCATTCCCCAACACACTGTGAAAACTAAAATATGCAATGTCAAGCGAAACTGGTATTTGAAATTAAATTTCGAGGAAGTTAAATTTCAGAATATTCATTTTATTTCAGTATAATGGACAGTGAGATGAAAATGGAATGAAGATATGGTCGGAAAAGCAGTTTTAATTTGTAAATTACAAGAATTATAAACGAAATACATCCGATCGAATGCTTGGAAGAGTAATGTTATAGAAACATTTCATTACCCATTCAGTCTCGGAGCATAAGAAATACTTCGGTTATGGTTGTTCCTGAAATGTTTTAGTCTCACTAACAAACACAAATAAAACGGAGTCACATCTGCATAACATTTCCTTTTTAAGGTATCTAGGTATCAACGCCGTATAGGTTTTAATTGAGAAGAGACAATCGAGTAAAATACACAGTTTCGAAAGCGGGGTACCTTGAAAACCTGAAGTTTCAGCATGATAGTCCTTCCCTCCAATAACCGAACACAAAGAAAAATTTAATAACGCTATTTATGGATACACCCAATAATATATCTGAAGTTAATCATTAATAACGTTCGATCGTTTGAAAAATAAAACGAAGTACAAAATTTAATGAAATTAATAGAAGGGTAGCCATTTGAATATGCACAAGCAGTGCCCCTGAATGCTTCACAACCAGCAGCGCGCATTACGCTTCTCGCACTTCAACTGTTGGTAACAAGCAGCTAAGATAGTGTAAACAATCCAAGCAGTTGATGTTAATTTTTGTGGTATTGTTTACTAAATTAATTAGGCAGATCGCATCGAAAAGAAAACCATTAAACATATAGTGTTGGGTTAGTTGAACGGTTTTGAGGTAATGTTCTGAATGTTTCGTTGTGTCAGCAGCGTGCGTTATATTTTATTCACCAAGTAGGGGCTATTGAAATATTCTGCGTTAAGAACTGCGCTGGGTTTCAAGCTTCCATCACTGTTCATGCAAATATTGGATAGGAAATAATTTTCAGCAAGGTCAAGCGACAAACTTCGAATTAAAAACCTTTCCGAGACAATCTATTTCGATCACAACAAGGATTTTAGAGATAAAACCAGATCTAACTCTTTCATAATATACTTAAAGAAGTATCTGAGGATAAAAACAAATGTGGAGTGCCATACGCGAATCAGAAAAAACGAAGTTTTTCCTGTCATATGCCATATGCCATTTGAAAAATCTACTTTATACAAATTTTAACTCTATTTTTCAGGCGACTTAAGCTCTTTTGTTTAGCAACAATCCGCATTTCAAAATTTTATGACACATATTTTAGTATTTTTTTATACTATACAGAAAATATATATATTTTTTTTAACCGTGCAGAAACTGGTCACTGTCCCCCCCCCCCCCCTTTTCTATTATTGATGACAACATATTTTAGAATCACTTATGGAAAGTAAGAACAGATCAGATTTCATAACCATAAGAATAGATAATTTACATTATGTTCAAGTAATTGTTCACAATAGATAATATGAACCTAATAGCTATTCCTTTGCCGCAAGTACGCATTCTATGGTTTTTTTAAAATTTATAATTCATTTTATCAGATAAAGAAGTTTATTCTTCCAGTAGCTTTTATAAAACGGGTGTATTAAACAGCCGCTTTGCTAACACTGCACCACATTTGATTACATGCAGTTATAAAAATTAGTGACACAGTGGGAACGCAGATGCTGAAATCCACAACTGACGGGGATTCCATAGTTTGCTGGGTACGACAAAGGTTAGACTCTCGGTATATCAGCCTCCTAATTGGCTGAGCTCCCCACATAATAGATGAGACCATCAGCTTTCTACTCCTTGCAAGGTTCTCATTCGTGTTCCAAGTATACGATACAAAGGGACTGCTCGGAAGGTTACTATGAGTCGGCACTATCTTCTGTGTCCGGAAAATAATACTCTTCCCCTTTCATTGCATCTTTCGCAAGAGTAAAAACAACGCATCCTGCTCGAAGAAGACGGACAAGCTCACGACAACCGTACGCTCAAAAGACAATGGTAAAAAGCATTTGGTTTGGCAGTGGAGTGTCGCATTGTAAGAACAGTGATGTAGCAGAAGTGTTTGACTACAACAAAACTAGTTTCGCTCCTGGTTTCGACTGCTTCGCGATCGGTTCAGCGTTTTTTGCAATGACGTCATATATTACTGAAGCAGGCGCAGTTCATTGGATACACATGAAGATATGGCAGATATAAGCTTAAGGCATAATACTGGCTGGCTTACCGGTTACATTTGTTTAGATTTGTTTTTCTCAGAAAGTTCACATTTCATAAGTGGATAATTCTTCAAGCAATATCACAGAATTATTAAGATTCGTAATTACATTCAGTTCCTTAACTTAAACCAAGCGTGGTGGGTGGGCGGTAACGCTCTGATCCCGCATTCGGGAGGACGCGGGTTCAAATGCCCGACTGGGCATCCAGATTTGGGTTTTCAATGGTTTCTCCAAATCACCTAGGGCGAATGCCGGGGTGCTTCCTTTAAAAGGTCATGATCGAATTCCTTCCTGTTTCTGGTCCCCAGTCCTCTCCTGCCTCGACAAGAAATATATATAATTAACCTTAACTTACAACCGTACTTAATTTAATGTCCAATCAAAAACAATCGCACACGCACTTGGCGTTAAAATAAGGGGGGCGTCCATTAATTACGTGAGGTGAAATAGGGTGAATGTCGACTTTAGGGGGTTATATGGTCTAGAAACGATTCGGAAACTGACTTTAGGGGGGTTATAACCACCCTTGGAAGCATGAGAGCTTTTTTTTAAAGTCTCCGTCAAAATCTCTCCCCATTTCTGAGGGGGAGTGGGGTTCCGACCAGATCTCACCAAAGGGGATGGGGTCAGATATTTCGGAAAAATACCTCACGTAATTAATAGACGGCCCCTACCCGTGTTCCTCTGTTTTTTTTTTTTTTTTAACTGCTTTACGTCTCTTTTTAACATCGAGGTCTTTAGAGACGGGAAAGGATGGGGGGCAAGGAATGGGAAGGAATTCGGCCATGGCCTTTTGAAGGAAGCATCCCGGCATTTGCCTGGAGTGATTTGGGGAAACCATGGAAAACACAAATCTGGATGCCCGGACGGGGATTCGAACTGTGTTCCTCTGATAGTACCGAGTATCCACACTGTTGTTACTCGGACGGAAAACAGAATTAAGTCTTAGCAGGCAGACAGCCTGGCTGGATGACTCCTCTTGCGCTTCATTCTCTTCTTGGCGAAGAAAAAAATTACTAAGGCTTCACAACGTATGAACATTCGTAATTCACTTTCTACTGGATGAAATGTGAGTATAATTGCTTTTTATTCATCTCGTGTCAGTTCTACGACCTTTCTTACTTCCAAGGGTAAAAAGCGTCAACAGTCTGAGAGATAGGTCACGCCATCACTTCTCTGATCACTAGACTCACTACTGCTGGGTTACACTATACTTATGCACTCTAGGCTCTTGCAAAAATTACGACAGTGCAACAGTCAACCGCTTCTGACCGACACTAGCACGACCCTGAGTCGTCGCCCCCACACATACTTCATCACACCTCCGCACACCACACCACACCACACTCGTAAATTAAACTATACCTTTCTGGTTTTGCCAAGTTCCGGCTATCATATAACACGCTGTAAAATTGATATCATGATCGTATATCGTTCACACAGCTTGTACACTATTTGCGGTGAAAAATTCGTTCACTCAGTCTTCACTTTCGTCAAGCACCTCATTGAACTGCGAAGCAGCGATGTTTGGTTGCACGCTCTTGGCCTTTTAATTGGTGAAGGTCTTCATCCGTCGTCAAATATTTGAAGACGATCTCTTCATATTTTGTACCGATAGCGTATAGTTTGTTGGAGAATTTCAGAAAATAGATATATATAATTAGCTGAAATAACTAAATTAGGCTAAAACTATTATGAAAGAATAACTTGGCTGATTAGAAGGAAATTATGCCAACTACCATCGAATGCACGAGGATAAGTAAGTCCAAGAAATATTGCTTTTAGCGAAATTTGTTTCTTACGAAAACTGATTAACAATAACGAAGTTACAATGATTCGTGGAAATAGTTACTTTTATGTCTACAACAAGAACTGTAGTTGAAAGAAGCCACGATAACGAAAAGAAGAAGACAAATATCAATTCTCGAAAGAGAATGATCCCGGACTTGTGTATCGGAATTATTTAAGGCTGTACTTTAAGCTTCGTTCGATAAACAATGTAATACGCTCATCTAGAAGAACAAAAGGGATAGAGTCATAACAAAACCTTTTTTACGCCTTGCCGACGTCGAGGTAATTAGAGGCTGAACAATAATGGAGGCAAGGAACGGGAAGGAATTAGGCCATGGCCTTTTTAAGGAACCATCCCGACATTCTGGAGAGAACTGGGAAATCCATGAAAACCGAAATCTGGTTGACCGCACCGGGATTCGAACCTGCGTCCTCCCGAATGCGAGGCCACAGCGCTACCGCTCACTCAACAGGCTCGGTCTAAAATTTGTGCGCAAGATGACCTTTCGGAGAAGTTAGGCTGTGGTGCGTGCTGAAAGATGTCTGCTAACACTTTGCACAGGTAACAATGCGACGGTGGAGGTGAGTTAAAGCAGTATCGTGTAAACACGAAGAGGAAGCTGTAAGGAAAGAAAGCACAATGCACTGCGTTACTGTCAGAAAGAAACGCTCACGCGAACAATCGTGTTGTCGTGTTGCGAGTGAGGAGTACAATGGACGTCGTCGTACAGGGAGTAGCTCTTGGTTACTGCACTCGGACGCGGCACACTGTCGCACTCTCCTACCTTGGTTGTGCGAAGTCGTGAGCACGCCGCTCCGCTGCGGTAGAGGTTCGACTGTCCCGCGACACTGCTCTAGGGCGACTGCTGGCTGTGTCCGTCCCGCCGCCACACCACTGTCTCTCTGACTCACCGCAAGGAGCGCTGCGATAAGCGTCCGGCCCGCAGTCGGTCTCTGATGTCGGCCGCGGATAGTTATGCCTCGTGTTACCTCCTGATTCACCTTCTGTCATGCCATCCCCACTCCAAATAATACCCCCGCTATCTCACTTCGCCATCCCTGGACGTATCATAGACTGATAAGGGGGAGGTCACGACCTCCTACGAACCGATTACAACAAAATTGTTCATAAAAAAAAAGTTCAATACGGTAAACCGAGCGTGGTGGGTGAACGATTAACGTTCTGGCCTCGGATTCGGGAGGACGCGGGTTCGAATCCCCGTTAGGGCATGCAGATTTGGGTTTTCCATGGTTTCTCCAAATCACTCCAGGCGAATGCCAGGGTGCTTCCTTCATTTTTTTCATTTTTTTTTCCTACGCCTCGTCGACGGCTAAGGTCATTAGAGGCGGGATGGTGTGGTATAACAGGCTACTATAATAATTACTCTGTGAAATGGGTAGCTAAGGAAACGTTTATAAAACAGAAGAAGATAGATCAAGACTAGACAAGCTTGGTGAAGACCGTGTCGTGTTCGCTTTGAATTTTAAGTTGCTGTGGAAAAGAACCTGTACATATTCAGATGATTAAGGATGTTATAACATTATAATAAATAAAGGGAATTAAATCATATACGTTCATTGGAAGATGTGGAACGGAAATTGTGTTTCTTATTTTCTCATAGCAAAGGAAATAAAACTTTAGAAGAAACTACAATAAATAATTAAGAAAATATTTTCACTACGACGACAAGGTAAAATAAATCAAAAATACGAGATCAGTGATTAGAAATACGAGAATGGGACTGAGGACAAGGAACGGGATGGAATTCGGCCATGGCCTTTTTGAAGGAAGCACCCCGGCATTCGCCTGGAGTGATTTGGGGAAACCATGGAAAACTCAAATCTGGATGCCCGGCCGGGGATTCAAACCCGCATGCTCCCAAATGCGAGGCCAGAACGTTAACAGTTCACCCACCACCCTCGGTCCCTTCAAAAAGGCCATAGCCGAATTCCTTCCAGTTCCTTGTCCCCAGTCCAATTTCGACTCTAATGACATTAGCCTTCGACGAGGCGTAAAACAATAAGTAAAAAAAAAAAAAAAATCAATACGGTAAACTCGAACTTGGGAACTTCGGACAGCCAGGCCCGACTCACTACCACCACGCTAAGGATTACGGTGCAAGATGCTGAACTTTCTTGGAATACAAGCTTCTGCCGCAAATCATGTTATCAGCTATTTCTAAAGAAAGAAAGAAAAAAAAAAAGTGGCATGACTTTTGACCACGATTTTTTCGAAAAATAAGGAGTGTTGATTTAAGTCCTTCCGCAAACTCGGTTTTGGGTGGCTCTCAACCTCTACGTTGAAGTTGATTGAAATCGGTTGGGCGAAGGTTGCATGAGCTTTCCTTGGGGTTTAGAACCATAGAAGTAAGATAAAAAAAATAAAATAAAGAAAGTCAGACAATTACTTGAATATGGTGTTGTAGTGTAGGACTAACATTTTGTGTATCGAATGCAAGAGCTGGTGGGGATGGAAAGGAGCGCAACTGGATTTTTTGTGGGAATTATCGCAAAACACAATCAGTAAACGATATGATAAAGGAGTTGGTTTGGAATTCATTGGAATACAGGAGGAACGTGAAGGGAGTGCTGAAGATGCACCAGGTGTGTATCGGCCATGCGACTTGATATATTGGTGGAAGAATTAAGATTAGTGTATGAAAGGGGAAAGATAATATTTTATTTTGTCGGTAAGATAGCCAGGAATTGGAATAAATTGGATAATTTACCAAAGATGGTGACGAATAATATACCAAAAGAGCTGAAAGAATTTAAAATTAAAATTCACAAAGGACAGAAGTAGACGGAAAATTACACTTAAAGAATTCAAGATAAAAAAAAAAAAAATAGGAAAAATGGGCGAGTAAGGAAATTTAGACCGAAGCATGCGCTCCATCGCAATACAATTAAATTTCCTGCATACATGTCTCACAACAAATGACTGCAGTAAGCCTTAAGAAACAATCCAAAATTACGTTAAATGTTGCTACATCAAAGGAGAAATTAACTAACACAAAAATTCGTATAATTTGCTAATATTTTCAATTATTTCGTCTATTCTTTCAGGGGAATCAGTGTAGTTACGAAAATTGATGCACGACAATGTGGCAATTTTAAAACACTCTACATCTTCGAATGTGACAGCAAAAAGATTAAGTGTTTATGAATCGACCACACGTCTCTGATAAATCTCTTTGATAAAGACATATGCTTGATATTTACAGACTTCAAACATTTGACTGAATTTCGGCCGACACGCACATAGTCAGCAACTTATCAGTAAAGGTCGAAGTGTACGAGACAGGATCTCTGTGATAATCTCCTGCCGCGATAAGCTCACAGATAAAAACAACGATAAGTGACCGTGGGAAAAGTCACGAAATTTTGTTCACGTACCCATCATGTACTACTTCCAGGAACTAAGAAATCACTATTTTTCTGTGTAGAAAATCGAACAGCGAAAATGAATTGGGAGAGCTAACAGACAAGAGCTGGTAGATTTTAGGCAGCAGTCACCTCTGCCGTGTAGAATATTTTATTTCGTCAATTATTCTACATATATTCAAAGATCGTCAGAGATTTTTCTGAGAATTTTTATGAACTGTAGCGTTTTTTGGAAACTTGCACAAATTTTCCCACAAGAAAATATTGAAGATGCAAAGTATGTTTAGTTCTGATTACGATGAAATTTTACTGCCTCAGGTCGGAGGTGACAACACTAGAACAGTCAGACGATGCACTAAAGTAACCCCAGATGAAAACAAAGTTCTCCCTTATCCGAAAATGATTTTCTGTTTATCGAGACACTATAACTGTGAAACCAGTATGACGACAGTTCATGTTTTAAGGGGTTCCAGTGCAGTAATAAGCATCATGGCAGGGTCGGTTTAAAACTACCCCAAGAACGGCAGTGGCGGGGGGGCGCAAGCTTGAGGGGGCCCCGCCACGATACCCGTCAAAATTTTTCCTTTCTTAACGAACAATTTTCCCGCTAAAATAAATAATCTACAAATTCATAATGTTAACAAGCTGCGTTCACAATAGAAGTTTCCGAAGCGTGGAGTTCCAGGAGAAGCCCTTCATCAGATTCAGTTTTGAGAAAGTCCGATCTGATGTAATTACAATAGGCCTATATATGTAAAAGCGTGTGTTGCTATGAACCTGTTTCAGCAAATTTATGTAATTTCGTTCAAATAAACTCATTCCTCTATTGGCGTTTCATATAAAAAGTTATTGAATTAAAATGTGTATGCCTGCTTACGTGTCTCCAGCCCCAAAAACCTATATGTACTAGCAAAGGAAGGCAAGAAAAGAAATGTCGTATACAAAAAGTGTATATAAATATAATAGCTATAAAATTGAATACAAAAACAATTTCATGTGACACAATGGGAAGCAGGGCTTAGTCAGAATTGAAAGTGACAGTAGTTGGGAGATCCAAATGAGATGCATTGATAAAACACCAAAGATTCGGCGAAGTTGGTCCCATTCAGCTAAAACTCAATAAACTGCTGGCCCGTTTGTACACAGATTTAGAGAAACCTCAGTCCGTCTCTTTAATCGTCGTTTGAGCTCCACATATAGATTAATTATATATATATATATGTGTGTGTGTGTGTGTGTAATGTCACGAAAATTATCAAAAGTGTAGGCAAAAGTACATCTAGAAAATAAGTGGGGGCCCCGAAATCAAACTTTGCAGGGAGCCCCAAAACTCATTAAGATGGTCCTGCATCCTGGAAAATTGTAAAGTGTAATTTTCTTGTGTTGTCAGGGACATACGAAGTACACTTTTCCTACCATCAATCCCTCAACAGATTTGATGAAATCCTCCATCTCTTCCAATCTTGAGGTAACCTCTTCATGTCGACACATCCCATTCAACCAAAGTCCTCGATTATTTTCTTCATATATACCAGCCTTTTTTTTGTCTGGTAACGAATAAACCAAATCCACATGTCTTAAAATGTGACCCATAATCTTCTTTCTGTGAGGCCGATCGAATCCTGGTCTCGACTGGGATTTTCAAAGGCTCTTACCTCGACCTTCACCTCTGGCACGCCTTACTGTGTAATGCCAAATATGCCAGAACGCTTTCGCGGTTCGGATTCCACGTTAAACAGTTGCTCCTATATACCTGGTAGGATTACGCGCTGAAATTAAAGCGGTTACTACAGCCGGAATTGCGCAGCCAATAAAAACCCTGTCTCCAGGTCATTACGACCACACAAGCCTTTACTTTATATCCATCACTTACGTTCTTAGCTCATCATTTACAAAACACATTGGTTTCATATTTTATCTGCGCACTTAATTTTCAACATCTTTCTATAACACCATATTTCAAATGCTCCAGTTAATCGTCTATTCGATGATCCAAGATTAACTGCCACAATGTGCTGTGTACCATGCATTCGGCTTTAGTTTGAGCCCTATGTCAATATTTGAAACTATGAGATTTATTTTTATCAGGATGGCTCTTTTCGCTAGTGCTTTTCTGCTTTTGACAGTGTTCTTACTTCGGCTATAGTTGTAGTTCTACTTCTTTTATAATAGAATTCAGTTACTTCTCCTAGAATACTGATGTCAATAATAATTTGATATTTTCAGCTTCTTAGAGAGAAACCAGACACGAAAACTAAACTGCAAGCACGTCATCCACCGAGGGAGACTTTGCAACATATTTTACTCTGTATGGTTGTACGGCCGAAAGGTTTAATGCGAATGAATAAATAATGTATCCGAGTCTCCTTTTATATTTAGACTACTATTTTTGCTATCATTTATGTTGCAGTTCATGATTTTTGTCTAGCTTTTGTTTATTTTTGCTCTAAATTCTTCTCACGGTGTTTTGTTCACGCTATTCAGTAATTTCTCAATATCCTCACATCTGTCTGTACACTAGTTCATTTTTTTTTTTACCGATAAAATTACTGGGAAAAATTAAATTTCCTTAACTTTTGCGTAGATGGGGAGTACTGATCGTTCAATTTCCAAGTAAATAATTTTGACTTGAAGAGTAAGAGAGAGCTGTAGTCCTGCATAGCTTCGCTTCGTAGTTCCACGGTGAACAAAGGCAGAAAGAGAGACGATTTTTTAAATTTTTATTTTTATCTCTGAGCCTGCTTTACCACTCATGAAAGAATGAAATGTTGATTCTAAAACTGCACGCCAAAATGAACGTTTCTAATGGCTGTAAGAAAATGAGAACAATTTTTTTTTTTTTTACTTATGGCTTTACGCCTCGTCGACGTCAAGGTCATTAGAGGCGGGGAAGAATTCGGGCAAGAACGGGGAAGAAATTCGGCCATGGCCTTTTGAAGGAAGCAACCCAGCATTCGCCTGGAGTGATTTAAGGAAACCATGGAAAACCCAAATCTGGATGCCCGGACGGGGATTCGAAACGCCGTCCTTCCGAATGCGAGGCCAGAGCGTTAACCGCTCACCCACTACGCAAAATGGGAACAACAAATTATTAGACTACTAGCTGGTACCCACGACTTCGTTCGTGTTTGTAAAGAATTTGTATTGACAGCTACCGACATCTAACAACCATTGTGCACGATGGGAGACACGATGCTATTACCACACACAAATGCCAGTCATCTGCGCTTTGTAGTTCAGACAGCAAAGTAAAATTTACGGACACACAAGTATTTGGATGAAATCGGAAAATTTCCTTGATCTACCGTTTTCAACCACCATATCTCCCATACTCCCACAGTTTACCGAAATTCGGCCAACGTTGTGATCGATGGGTGACTCTGTGTTACTACCATACACAAACGCCAGTGATCTGCGATAGATAGTTTTCGCTGAAAAGTGATACACCATGACACATGCGTCTTTGGCAAAAATATGAAATTGCCGCAGGTCGACCACTTTCAACCCCCATATCTCCCTCACCCCCATAGCTACAGACATCTAACAACCATAGTGCTCGACAGGAGACACGATTCTACTACCACACACAAACACCAATGGTCTATGCTATGTAGTTGTGGCAGGAAAGAGAAGTATAAGAAGACACAAATTTTTGGTCGAAATATGAAAACGCCCTGTGTTGGCCAACTTTAATCATTATATCTCCCACATCCCCACGGCTATGGACATTCGGCCAACATTGTGCATGACAGGAAACTCCATGCTACTTCCACACACAAAGACCAGTGATCTGTGCTTGATAGTGGTGGTTGAAAAGTGAAATATATGAAAACACACGTCTATTTATATATATATATATATATATATATATATAAGATATATATAAGATTATTGCATTACACATTTAGACCGTTCAACAAGCTAAATCGTTTTGAGTGTGCCGAAAATTTTATCATTGTTCGTTTTCCAGTGCACAGTATTTGCGGACTCGAATCGACGGCTTATGGAATGAGGGAACAGCGCATTAACTGCCCAAGACATTCTCAGAAGGATTAAGACTTCACGGTTCCTCGACGACGAGGTCATTAGATCTGTGGAAAGACTCATGTGAAGGAACAGGAAGGAATTCGACCAGAGTAGCTTCGGAAAACCGTGGGAAACCGAAATCTGCTTCGCTGGGCGGAAGATCGAACAGAATACAGGAACGAACGTTGAACGCTCACCCAGCAAGCTCAGTACAGTAGAGCTGTAAAAGTAACGAGAAATTGTGTACTCGTATATAGTCGTTACTAAACCCATCAGTACACGTTACTATCGTATCGTTACTTATTACTTTTGGTACAATCGAACGTTAGCATGAAGCATTGTATAGAGTCGCGCCGCGTACGGGACGACTTCGTTACTATCGTATCGTTTCGTTACTCGTTACTATTGACACAATCGAGCACTAGTATCAAGCATCACATCGAGTCGCGTCGTGTACGGGTTACAGGATGACTTCGTTCGTACTTTGTAAAGTGTAAATAAATGGTTCATTTGCACTGTAAAATAAAATAGAAGTTAGAACATCGCATTTTAGAATAAACGCATTTCATAAATGTTTGTAATCAATAAAATCTCACTAAGGTATGATCAATAAAAAAAACAATATCCATCTCATATTATCTATCCAAATATTCTATTTACAAATTATGCTCTGTATTTTTTAATGCTTAAACAAAAGCAAAACTACAAAATAACTCTTAATGGTGTCAAAATTGGTGACCTCGTTAAAAATATCAACAATTAACGGTAAATAATATTAATTATATTGAAATAATGTACGTGAAACATGATTGTAATAAACATTTTCCTTTGTAACCAAGCAAATTCAAATCATAATTCTCAAAAATATCCTAAACACGATGTTCAAACATTCATTCCATTCAAGTTCATTTAGTCGCTGAGCGAACCGTTCCAATTCCCGCATGATGTTTATCGAATCAAACTGACATCCATACGACAAATGCGAGTAACGAAATGAACGACGCGTGATTCGTCGAGTTCGTTCGTTTATCAAATCAAACTGACATCTATACGACAAATGCGAGTAACGAAACGAATTTGTGAGTAACGATTCGGTACTTCGATTCAGACGACGAGCCCGTTACTCAGTAACGAATACATACGGTTTTACATCTCCACGGTACAGGAACTATGGGAGCGTCCATAAACTACGTAACTCGATGTAACGGGGGCGGAGGGGTTGGTTGGAAAGCTACGCTAGGCTACGTGGAGGAGGAGGTGGATTTCCGAGCCGAACCACGTAGCTTTTCATTCATATTACAAGGTGTGATCAAATGAAAAGGTACGAAACGACACAGTGTGTACAAATGTAGACTTTATTCAAAATATACACCATAGGCCTGAGCACAACGATCCCACTGATGAACAAGCCGCAGGATTCCTTGTTCCCAGAATTCCTGTGGCCGTGACGAGACCCAGTCCTTCACAGCGCCCTTGAGTACGTAGTCCGAGTTGAAGCGCTTCCCTTTCAGGTGTTTCTTCAATGGATCACACACATGGAAATCGCAGGGCGACATGTCCGGACCGAGCTTGGTGGTGTAACGGTAAGCGTTCTGGCCTCGCATTCGGGAGGACGGCGGTTCGAATCCCCGTCCGGACATCCAGATTTGGGTTTTCCATGGTTTCCCAAATGATTCCAGGCAAATGCCGGGATGCTTCCTTCAAAAGGCCATGGCCGAATTCCATCCCATTCCTTGCCCCCCCCCCCCCCATCCTTTCCCGTCTCTAAAGACCTCGCTGTTAGAGAGACGTTAAGCAGATAAAAAAAAGACATGTCCGGACTGTAGGGCGGATGGTCCAACGTCTCCCACTTGGCCAGTTCATTGTTTGTGACTCTGGAGACGTGTGGACGCGCGTTATCATGGAGCAGAACCACACCCTCCGTGAGCAGCCTTTTGTTCTTGATGGACCTGCGTAGGCGTCGGAGTGTCTCACAGTACACATCCCCCACCTGTACGCCATCTTGTCCTCATACGGACTGCCGCATCATTTGGACGCCGCTTTTGATAAAAGCCTCTGCTCTCTACTACGCATGCGGGCACCCGCGCATGCTCCGATCCAAGTCAGAGACTCCAATCGCATCCCGAGATGTCTCGCTACGTTCTCCCATGACGGAAAATGCAAATATTTAACTGTTACGTTTTTACGTCATTTTGTATCTTTTCATTTGATCACCCCTTGTATTTGTCAAAGATAACATAAGGCACAGAACACACAACACCATCTGAATATTTATTTCCATCATTTAATTTTCTCTGTATGTAATTTTCGATAGTCTGACAAGAAAAAACCGTACAAAATGTCTTCTGGAATCAATAGGGAAAAAAGTTACGTGCCACGGGGGCTGAAGCAGAAGTCACGTCCGGCTAGGTGGGGGGAAAGGGAGGCCAAAATGGCGCTACGTAGTTAATGGACGATCCCTAACCACCGCGGAGCCTCAGGAACAATGTAAGTATGGAGGTGACGATGAGATACCGCAACCGGTAGTTCTCAGAAGCCGACTGCCTGCAGCTCAGTGGCACACTTCGAAGAGCACGCAGGTGGTGCAAATCGACAGTGAGTCTCCTCCGTAGGACTAACAACCGTTTTCGTTTCAGAGAGCAAATTGTCATCTCCTCCATCGTTCGACATTCTTAATCACAAATGTTTGGAAACCCGTTGGATTTGAAGTTAAAATGCTGTGATTAGGGTGTATGCACAAATCAGCACCACTTTACTCTCAAATACCAACTTAGCAAGTTAGGGATCGTCCATAAATCACGTAGCTCAATTTTGGCCTCCTGTGAAAACCCCTCCCCCCACCCCAAGTAGCGCGACGTGGCTCTTGCTTCTACCCTCCCCCCCTTTTCCGCATAGCACGTAGCGTTTCCCCCTACTCATTTGTACTGTTTTTCTCTTGTGAGACTATCGTACATTACTTACGGAGATAATTAAATAACATGCTGTTTGTGTGTTCTGTACCTCATTTTAACTGTGACAAATAATATTAATGAAAATTTAAGTGACCTGGCTCGGAATCCGCTCCTCACACACACACACACACACACACGTAGCCCAGCGTAGCTGGTAACCCTCCCCCCCCTCTCTAGACCCCTCCACGTAGTTTATGGACGGTCCCTTATAAATGTTGTGATTTTCAAGCAGTAAGGGGCCATCCATAAATTACGTCACACCTTAAAGGGGAGGGAGGTGGTCTACAAAGTGTGACACCATCTAATAAGGGGAGGGACGGTTCATAATCTTCGTGACGTCACAAGCATAATTTTTATCACTTTTTGGCTCGTGGCGGCCGAGCGAGTTCACGTTCGCTGTATCTACGGTGTCGCAAGTCGGCTGCCTTTGAAATACGCCTAGAGGCCAATAACGCCTTTGAGGCTTTGACAAAATATGACTTCTGCATACTTATTTGAACACTCTTGTGGCATCTGTGGTCTATATTTTTCATCATACAAAGCCACTAACCAATACAAGCAATCACATAGGAGGCAACAAGGGGTTTTGCAGATAACAAAGATTCGTCCTCAAAGAATTGCAGCTAGACTTAACAGGGAAGTTCTTTGATAAACGATGACAATGCTGCATGGTTGGATGAAGAAGATGTTGACACATTATCCAAATAGAGAACGGAGTCATAAATAATATAAAGGCATGGGTTCAAAGTACATCGACTCGAGAAGATTAAATTTTGTATCATTTATTTGATTTGCTATGTTTTGCCAATTTTCTAAAATGTTTGATTTATTGTTGATTTTATGAAAAGATGTTTTAAATAGAAATTATAATAATAAATAATTTTGAAAGTACTGTTTTAATTTAATAATTTCTAATTTCAAAATATGTGCGTCACACCAGGAGAGGGAGGACACACAAATGTGACCACCTGTGACAAAAAAGAGATGGGTTGGCTCCAAAAATCATAAAATTTGTTGTAGATGGCACTTAATGTTAGCAAAGGCTGTGGATATGTTGAAATGTAATATTAATTGATAAATATCCGTTTAAGCCTCAGATTTCGCAGACATAAATAAAAATTTAAAAAAAAAAACAACATAATTGCATTGCTTTCTAAGTCAAATGTTTAATTCAGAATACTACTTTCATGTTTAGTCTGCAAACTGCTGTTAGACTTTAAAACTCTAACAATCTTCGTGACC
The DNA here is from genome assembly GCA_031002005.1 of Vandiemenella viatica. Classification (NCBI taxonomy): domain Eukaryota; kingdom Metazoa; phylum Arthropoda; class Insecta; order Orthoptera; family Morabidae; genus Vandiemenella; species Vandiemenella viatica. The sequence continues at coordinate 227,560,982 of CM061919.1, read as the reverse complement.
ACAGATTTGGTTATGAAACAAGAACAACCTTGCTAAAGGCAATTAGACTGCTACATAAGAACCAGGAAGAGTAAAGGTTGGAATTTCAAATAAGAATAACAGTGATGAATGTTATTTAGGCAGTAAGAAAGACAAATTATGGCAGGAAAAAACAAAAAGAGAACCAAAAATTAAAACAAGTTGTTGCAGATTGTAGCGAACAAGGACAGGGAGCGGAGAAGTTACACTCTAGGGCATGTCAACAAACTGAAAGTGGAGGTTACAGGGAAGAATTCCCTACGAGAATTGCTAGAAATTGCTAGTTTAAGTTAGAAGCTATACTTAAAAATGAGAGAGAGGAGCACGTGAACTTTTAAGGCAGTAACTTTGCAAATCACTCGCTGCCTGGAGTGGGCTCGTTAGTTCGTGGCCTGAGGTGTCTCAAGTGGCCAATGGAAGCGCCTCTACTCTGGTCTGCAACGAGAAGAAGCTTCCGCACAATGAAAGCACGTTCACTTCATCAGGCCAGAAGCTGGGATGAAAGACATGAATACCGCCAGGAGCAATATTACCCCTCGTTACCTCTCTTCATCGCCCTTAACAAGCGGCAGCGTTACAACGACCCCGAGGGAGATTAACGAAAGTGATTGGTGCTAAATTACTGAGGAGAAGTCCCACTCCATGGTTACGTTTGGAAATTGCGTCACATAACATTAAGTTTCAGTTTGTAGGGTGACCAGAATTCCAAATTGATTTATACGAATTTTTCTTTTCTTCATCTCTGAAGGTATCAACCCTCTGCTTTTTGCAAGTGTAGTAATCTCTTTGCCTTATCACTCAGTTGAATAGCTGTCTTCATTATTCCACCATGCAGTTTGCTTACCCCGAACGTTATTACCTGTCTTTTTTTTTAATTTTATTTATTGGCCTTTGGTCTGCGACCATTTAGCCATCTTGCAACTACAACAGTTTACATTAAATTACCTGTCATACAACATACTTCCTTTACCTCTTGAACAAGAGCGTTCTTGAATTCCTCCCACTCTTCATCCACTTGGTCTTACTTTTGGGAGCTTTTTCCCCGATTCTTCTTTGATATTCGTCCCGTTTCTCAGTTTTCTCCCGCTCCCTTATCTTAGTTTTAGATTTTTTTCAGCCTTTACATTGCACAATTTAATACCTGTCATCACAATTATAACTAATTTATGGTCACTGCCTAAAATATCACTAGGAATGACTTTGACATCCGTAACTCGCCTTTCTGTCTCCGTTGTTAGAGTCAGATCAATCATTTATATATATATATATATATATATATATATATATACATATATATATATATATATATATATATATATACATTTTCCATAGCCATGTTAAAACGAAGGAGGAAGAAAGAAGAGCAAAGACCTACTTAGATTGACCTCTGCCCAGCAGCTGGTTCTGCTCGAAAACTTGTTATCTTTAAATGGCACCCTTTGAATGTTTATGGAACAGAAACTAATCATGGATAATTGGCGGAAGACTGAGTGCAGGCACTTCTTGAAGGTCCAAAGCTATACACGATTGGTTCAAATGGATGCCATGCCCATGTTCGTGTCTTTTCTATCCAATTAAAGCAACAATCTTTTACAGTTCTCAGACTGTGTATTCGCTGTTATACACAACTCTACTGCTCAAGTCTAATTAACAACTGGCAGCAGAAAACAAAATGAAAAATGTATCAATTTCACAGTGATTTGCGATTAACTGTAGCTGTCATGTGTTCAACGAAGATAAGGAGAGATGTGGAAGATGTATATCCGTAACCACTGTGCATGGAGATACTTGATGCAAAGACTGAGATAGTGAAAATGTTGCATCAACTAATGAAATATAACCGTTCCTGTATTCCCAAGGAAAACCAATCCATTTGCTCCCTAAGAAGCCAATACTACAAAAATAGATAGCCCTCCGTTAAGGTAGCTTCAGGCACTCGCAACTAGCGTGACTCGGAAGACTTTGAATAATGCAAGTCCTCAGCCAATCCCACAGCAGGCCAATCACCGAAGATTGGTTTAGCAAGAATACCACACAATAGGATGGTGGCTCTCATATCAGTATATGTGGGAAACAGAAGAAAGAATGAACTACATAATTTGAGTATACGAAGGAGAAAGTTCAAACAGAGATATCAAGACAAAGAAATTAGCCTACAATAGTAAATGACACAGGACTGCGTTAAATCTGAAATATGACAAAGTACTGTGTGTAAACACCAATAGAAATTTAACTAAACGCAAACGGCAAAGGGACAAGCACAATTTCGCTGACGACTTCGTCAGTTCCCTTTACCTCATTTTTTGTTTCTGCAACGATCATACTAGAGAGTGACGCAATGGCGCATTAAGTGAAGCTTTCATATGTTTTGGGTTTCCCTCGAAGTTACGAGATGTTCAGTAATTGCTGCCTGATTAGTGTCTTTCTCAGACAGAATTTTTATATGAATTGGTTGAACCTGTTCCGAACATTTGCTATATAAATTCAATGAACAATACAAACTCCAGAATCAGCAGATCGTAACGGAATTAAAAGGAAACATATAGCGTCACACTTTGTCAAATGTAGGCTTCTCGGCTTAAACATAGTGGTGCCGTTACTGTTAGTTTTGAGTTGTTTTTTTATTTATTTATGTTTTGTTTCTTTCCTTATAGCTTTACGCCTCTTCGACGTCGAAGTCATCATAAGCGGGATGAAAGGAAGTGGAAGGAATTCGGTGTTGGAAAAAACCATACCGGCATTCACCTGGAGCGATTTGGGAAAATCATGGAAACGCCAAATCTGGATGCCCGGACGGGGATTCGAACCAGCGTCCTCCAGAATGCGAGGCCAGAGCGTTAAGCAGTAACTTCCACATAAATAACCGGGAAAGTGCGAGTCGAGCCTCACGAAATTAAGACTCCATAGTCTAACTGCCTTAATAGATATCTCGTTTTGTGAAGCTCAGAGGGAGTCGCTTGGCACAAAAATAAAATTAAGCAGCGAACTTCGTTCCAGAATACACAACGCTGCCCCACGTTGCAGTCAGCAGCACTAACCCTATAGTTTGATTCCAGTAAAATACTGCTGCAGTCTGGTGGCTCAGTGGTAAAGGCGTCTAGCTGGAAATCGAAAGGTTCCCGCTTCGAATGGCGGTCCTGGCTGAGATTTTCAACCGCCCTTAACCCGACCTTCGCCTCTGGCACAACTTGCTGTGTAATGTGAAGTACGCCAGAAGGCTTCTGTGGTTCGGATTCCACGTTAAACTGCAGGTCCCCAGGATTACCGGGTTAGGTTAGTTAGGCACAATAAAGGCGCATTGAGCGGCGAATAGGCGGCCGAACAATCCGTCGGGATCTTCCCGGCCTACAGTGCCATACGACAATCTGGTTTTCTACTATATGTAATTTAGGATGAAATGCACAGTTGCCGAACGAGCTGCTAATACAATTGCTATCAAATTTACTATAAATACTTTCGAATGCAATGCACTTTCAGTAAAACGATACTCACATCCAACAAAGTAGCTTCAAAACCATTTTATTATTTTGCTCACAAAGCTTATGGAATGTAAATAAATGTTATTTGAATATAGCATACAGACGATACTGAGGTCAAATTTCAAGTTCCTTGCCAGTGCCTTTTTTAAAAGAAAGAAAAAAAAAGATAGAACCGGTAACAAAAATCGCCCAAAATTGAAAACTTTGACAGCCACTCATGTCTTTAGTTTCCAGCGAGAGGGAGTGGGGTATGGAGGAGGGGGGGGTTGAGGAAAATGGAAACACGAAAATATCTCAGCCCTCTACTTAATGAGCTCTAAACACGGAAACCACACACAATTTCCGTGTAACCCCCCGAATAAAATTTTGCAAAATATTAAATATCTTATTTGGTTTTGGATCACCAAAACACGTATAAAGAGTAAATTTGAAATTAGAAACTTAATTCATTTACGATTTTTTTCGGACACTGAATCATAAAAACTATTTGAAGAAATTGTTGACTGTTTTTTGACCATGTCGTAGAGGCTCTAAATATTTGTAGCAGTTTCCACGAATCTATGATGTGCCATTTGTTTACAGATATCGTTCTTTTTGCATCTAATGTGGAATCATACAAGGGGTGATCAAATGAAAAGGTACGAAACGACACGGTGGGTACAAATGTAGACTTTATTCAAAATATACACCATAGGCCTGAGCACAACGATCCCACTGATGAACAAGCCGCAGGATTCCTTGTTCCCAGAATTCCTGTGGCCCAGTCCTTCACAGCGTCCTTGAGTACGTCGTCCGAGTTGAAGCGCTTCCCTTTCAGGTGTTTCTTCAGTGGACCAAACACATGGAAATCGCAGGGCGACATGTCCGGACTGTAGGGCGGATGGTCCAACGTCTCCCACTTGAACTTGGCCAGTTCCATGTGTGTGACTCTGGAGACGTGTGGACGCGCGTTATCATGGAGCACAACCACATCCTCCGTGAGCAGCCCCGGTCTTTTGTTCTTGATGGACCTGCATAGGCGTCGGAGTGTCTCACAGTACACATCCCCCACCTGTACGCCATCATGTCCTCATACGGACTGCCGCATCATTTGGACGCCGCTTTTGATAAGAGCCTCTGCTCTCTACTGCGCATGCGGGAGCCCGCGCATGCTCCGATCCCAGTCAGAGACTCCAATCGCATCCCGAGATGTCTCGCTACGTTCTCCCATAGCGGAATATGCAAATATTTAACTGTTACGTTTTTACGTCGTTTCGTGCCTTTTCATTTGATCACCCCTTGTATGTTATGATGGTAGCCGTTAAAATTACGTAATCATCACGTTAAGGTTGCTATGACACGAAAATAACTTTGAAATAGCACATGAAATGTGCTGCAGTAATGTCTTCGCTGTGTAGAGACTTTCATCTTTTTGGGCGATATCTGTGCGTCCTACCCGGTGAAACTAGGCGGCTTAGGATCGCCCACGTGACCTGGGACACACTGTGGAATACACTGGCATGGTCGAAACTCGAAGCTACTACAATAGGGCGCTTCAGCGACATTAATAATAAAGTAAACAAGTACACGGAGATCAGAAAACGCATCGGTGTCAATATTTATGGAGCAAGAGAATGCGGAAATGTTTAGCACAGGAATGCATACTGAAAGTCAGGTATTCTGGGAAACACTGATTAATTTATTTCCATTGGTTGGGTTTGTAAGATACATAGTTTCATTCTGGTATTTTCACTGAAAGTAAATTGCTCTGCAATCTGACTCTGGGTAGAATTAGTTACATAAATTGTTTGTTATCTTCTGCAACATCCTGTTTGTGCAGTCAGGTAAGAATTTATATGGGACAGTTTGTTTTATCTCGGAACCAGTAAATACCGCGTAGTTTTGCTATCTGAGAGGCTGTGTGGTTTATACTGCATGATAACACTATCAGTAAAACCGCATAAAGTATAAACCTACTTTCCTCTGCAGTTTACTGACTTTCTCGATCCGTTCGGCGAAGAAACTTCATACTAACGGAACATCAGAGTACTTACCGCTTTAGACAGAAAAGCTTTCCAAGCGTGGCGGGAGAGCGGTAAGTCTCTGGCCCCGCATTAGGGAGGACATGGGTTCGAATCCCCAACCGGCCATCCAGATTTGGATTTTCCATGGTTTCTCCAAATGAGTTCAGCTAAATTGCTGGATGGTTCTTCAAAAGGCCATGACCGAATTCCTTCACCTTCCTTGCCCCCTCCCTTTTCCTTCATCTAATAACCTCGACGAGGCGTAAAGCCGGATCAAAAAAAGAAAAATAGTTTATATGCACACGGTAAGGTCACAAGGTCACAAATGGAAAACACATTATTAATATATGAAGAGCAATTAAATAGTTATATGTTTCAGAATCAGATAAATAATAACATCTTTGATGGTGAATAAAGATGGTATTGTCGGAAGTGAAGAAGAGAGGAAAAATCTTTGGTGACTGATTATTGTTAGCGGGGACTTTGATGAATTTGACGATGAGACAAAAAGTGTCCGTAAAAGAAAAATATTAAGGGAAAATGAGTACAGATTTGTATTAAATGTATTAAATGCTGGTATAGCTTCAAAGGATTAATATGATATGTAATTTAGAATTGGAGTGTTATAAACGTAAAAAAAAAAAAAAAAAGTTAATGAAGCAGAATTAAGAAGAAAGTTACTTTTTAGTAATAATGATAATAATGTATTGAAAGTGGACAGAAATAAGTGAATAAGAAATCTTATTCATTTAAAAGACATTTTTTCTGTTCGATAGCTTTTAGTTGCAGAAGAAAAACAACGAGGATCAGCGCAAGAACGGACAGAAAGTACAGTACGTGCAGATGAAGTAATCGTAACGAAAGGAGAAGGGGAATAAAAATAAAGAAATCGAATGCGAATAAAACGGAACCCCGAAAGACATGTTCAGAAACAATGACATTAATCTAACTCAGGGGTGGCCAACCCAAATGATCTTTCGGGCCACTTTGGAACTGTATCATTTCTCCGCGGGCCGCAAATAAAATTATATATCCCCATATTAGATTTAGACCCACTATAGACATTTTTTTGGAGTGAAAAATTGAAACATAATGAGTTGCTATTATTGTGTTTACTATTATTCTTACATGTAAAAATAGATAATATAATAATAATGATACTAAACGCATATGGTAAAGAAATATATAACACTAAAAATGAAATATAAAAAATATTTTGTAAAAGTATGATGAACCTCGCGGGCCGCGGGTTGGTCACCTCTGATCTAACTGGTGAAAATAATCTAGGAGACTATAATAGTCATATTCTTGTGTCATTTTTCTTCTTTACCAGACAGCGTTCGCTAGAGAGATTTTGCCTGTGAATGAGGAGTATGCAGCGGGTTAATTTTCTGCTCTCGCTTTACTGTTCGTCAAAGACGAGATCATTAGAACCTGTAAATGCTGGGGCACGGAACGAAAGAAATTCCACCATGGCATTTTGAAGTAACCATTCCTAAAAACGGAAATCTGGATGGCCGAATCGGGAATCGAACACTAGTCGTCCCTAATTCCAGGCCAGGTACATTGAAGCACGACGAAGGAACCTGTCCATTTTTAGCGTCACCTAATCCTTGTTGCCCCGTCATAACATTCATGAAGTTTGTCACGTTTCTGATGATGGAAACTTGGGATGAACGTTAACGTCAGAGCATCGCATTCCCGAGGTTACAGTGTCGAATCCAGGAATAACAGCCCTTAGACCCAGTCCTTTTACGGAATTTTATTTTAAAAAATATGTATAATAAGATTGGAGTTGATTAATCGTGTATTTCTATTTTTTTCGTGTGATTAACTGTCAATTTGTGTATATTCGTCATGTAAATGAACGTTGTTTTATGGAGAGAAACTCTGTAAACGATATGTAATACGATCAAAGAGAGTATTATGTATGAAACATTAGTTAAATATTTGTGATAGTAAATGTTGATGTGAGCTATGATGTTTGGAGAACAATTTCCAACAGTTTTGACAACTTTATTTGTAAATGCATGTAAACAGTATTAACTTTCATTTTAATGTGTTTTCTAATGATTGTGAGTTGTTTTGTACACTTCGTAAACATTTTTGTATGGATTTATTTGTTGACGAATTGTTAACGCTCGAGAAACGTTTGTCGACTCTTTTCATTGCCTTCTGGATGTTTCTGCAGCGCTTATTTAAACGCGCGGAGATAACGAGCAGAACTAGTTGTCAGTCGTCGTCAACATTTTTGTTTGTGATTTGTTTGTGAGTTTAATCGCTTGGATATTTGTGCATTGGTGCTTTAGTATCTTTGGACGTGTCTATTGCCTTATTTGTGTTATTACTATGGGTTCAAGGAGAAATAAATATGAAATGAAAAGTGATTCGTTGGGTGTGTCATTGCATGGAACTATTTAATCTATTCAAAGCAGTAGTTATTTAACCTTTCGGAGAAGGTAAAACCTTCTGGTGACCAACGACAGTAACCTGTGAATTGGAGGACGAAGTAACTAAAGGTAATCAATCACCATTAACTGACAGGATCCGGCCATCCAGATTTCGATTTTCTGCGATTTTCCGACATGACGGTAGGCGGATGTCGAGATGGTCGTTCATAGGGAACGTGCACAAACTACGTGGCTCGGTCCAAGGGGGGGGGGGGGAGGGGTTGGCTGGAAGGCTACGCTGGGCGACGTGGGGGAAGGGGGGAGGGTCCGAGCCAAGCCACGTAGCTTTCCCTTTATAACATTTTTCAAAGTGAAAATGAGGAACAGAACTCACAACAGCGTGTGAATATTTATTTCCCTCAGTTAATTATCTCCGTATGTAATTTACAATAGTCTGACAAGAGAAAACTGCAAAATACCTTCTGGAATCAATAGGGAAAAAAGCTACGTGCTACGTGGGGAGGGGGAGGGGGAGGGGTAGAGGCAAAAGCCACGTAGGGCTACGGGGGGGGGGGGGGGGTTCGCAGGAAGCCAAATTGGAACTACGTGGTTTATGCACGCTCCCATAACGCTGTGGACGACTTTCCCCCGTTCCCGGACGAAACTGCTATTCAGACTGTAATGACCTCGCTGTAGGGTGATCAGTGCCTTCATAGGTTAAGACACCCAGAACGCTGCGGGGTTTTTTTTTTTTTTTTTTTTTTTTTTTTTTTTTTTTTTTTTTTTTTTAATGGCATTTGTCAACGGAGGCCATACAGCCAGCTCAAGGTGATTTATTTGCTTTCAGTGTATAGACGCCACAGGACGGACAGGACATTCACACAGACATACAACACTTAACATCCATGCCCGCGGCCGGATTCGAACCGGCGGCCTTCGGCACGCGGAGCTAGCACTCTAGCCCCTACGCTACCGAGGCCGGCAACACTGCGGGGTTACTTTGACATTTGCCGTGGGTTTCCGCAGTCGCAGAAAGAAAACTGTATCACTGCCGATCTGGCTTTCACCGCCTGTTGTAACGCAACCGCCGCGTTCTTTGCTGAGAACTATACGTATTCTCGTTCCAGCTCGCTTCCTCGTAATGAACACCGCCAATTGCAGAGGCCGTTTTACAGCAGCGTTGCTTTCTAAACTGCGCTTTTGCTCTGTCTGCTACACACGAGCCTACACGAGTGACATGCCTACCCTTTCAGCTAAGTGAATGCTGTGAAAATTAATCCCAATAATTTTGTGTATTAATAGCCTCTGGCGACGCATTTCTTGTACCGCACCGTAACTTATTTCGGTTTCAAACAGCTAAACATTCTGCAGAAGTAATGATCGCTTTTCATGTTTTCGCCTGGTGAAGGTCAGTGTAACTGCATACTCTCGGCAACACAGAACTCACACAGGAATTCGTACGAAGAGCGAGAAATATTGATGCAGCTTCATTCACTTCGTCTCATTTTGACCGTGTTTAGCGGGTGAGAATGGATTCTTCTATGAACGCCTTGTCAGCATCCGGGTGCAGGCAGTCCCCATGGGGGATATTTTATCTCTCAAGGGAACGTCTGGGAAGATAAGCTCGGGTGGTTTCCTGTTGCTTTCCCCAGTTTGATAATTCGTAATTATGGATGACTCTGATAGTATATGGTGTTTGTCGTGTGGGGTAGGGTTACTAACTTATTTCGAAAAAAAAGAGGATATCTGTATTTTGAAGAGGAAAATTTAAAGTATATCAAAGGGGAAAAAAATAGGTATTTATTGTCTTAAATACACATTTTTTCGCCTTTATGGGACTAGCTATTAAGTTTTGGTTTCATTTCAAAGTGTTACAGCTGGTATCACATTCTAAATCTAGATTTACAAATAAGTAAACAACTCATTTGTAATTAAATTTAAGGACGCTCTGTTTCATCCATCATTTCGTTTCGTCATATAATGCATGAATATGTCTTTTGAAAATTAATAACGTTACTTCAATTGTATAGTTTACCAAAAATAAAGTATTTCCGAATACTTTATGGTTAGAATAAAGTATATAGACCAAAAATAATGTATGATACTTTATATTAAAGTATGGTTAGCAACCTTACGCCTCTGGCCAGTGCGGTAAAATTTCACATTAAGTTAGGACTACAATTTATTCAACAAAAGATGATGCTCAAAATATTCTCAAAATTACTGAAAATCGATATTGACTGACTTACCTGTCTAGTCCCAGCTAACGCAATGGTAAAACTCACAGCGCATAGAATTCACAAAGAATTTATTTTGAGGATCCCTTCTTATCCAGTTATATGTTTTCTTCCAATTAAAAAAAAATACTTTTGTAATTGTTTAGGTTTCTCCAGTTTTGCTTTCTTTTGAGTTACTGGTGCTTCACTTACCACTATCGCAAACATAATCTGAATTACTTGCCTTTTTTAACAATGTAAAAGAAAAATAATGAAGTTGAAAACTCCTACTTCAAAACGACGAGAAACAGACGAAACCGCGAATTCTCCGCTTTTCAATCATATGACTGACTTTCACAAATAACGGTGAGCAGTCAAAGAGTCGACACGAATGCTACAAGGTGGATGGTCCACACTTGTGGCCTGGCTGCCAAGTGGTTAAGAACACAGATCAAAGGATACGAGCGAACAAAGAATTCCTGGCCGATAGGCACTTTTTCTTGCACGAAGTTGTTCCATTCCATGTATTGTATACTTTACTCTTCTAATGTAGATGTTACTTCTGGCGTTCCTCAAGGAAGTGTAATAGGACCACTTCTTTTCTTAATTTTTATAAACGATCTAGGTGACAACGTTAAATGCGGGTTGCGATTGTTTGACGACGATGCAGTTATCTATAGGGAAATAAGGTGCTCTGACGATTGCTTAGAAATTCAACGCGATTTGGATGCTATTTTCGAATGGTGCCGTATATGGCCGCTTACACTTAATTGCAAAAAGTGCAAGGCAATGCGAATAAGTAACAAGAAGAATCAGTTTACTCACGAGTACAAAGTAAACAATTCAGCTGTTGACACGGTTGATTCCCTGAAGTATCTGGGGGTAATAGTACAAAGCAACATGAAATGGGACATGCACATAACTTCCGTCGTAGGCAAAGCTAATTCTAAATTACGATTCATAGGTCGTATTCTGAGGAATTGTAAAAATCATACAAAGGAGATAGCGTATAAAACACTAGTGCGTGCGCATCTGGGTTACTGTTGTGCGGTTTGGGATCCGTATCGCTAGGGCCTGATTGACTCAGTGGAGAGGGTACAGAGGAGAGCCGCTCGATTTTATGAAAGTGTCACAGAATTGATACATAGATTGGGCTGGGATCATTTGGAAGACAGACGACGTCGTTTGCGTTTGAATTTATTGGAGAATATGCTAAATTCTATGACCTACGAGTGCAGTGAGATACTTCTTCCGCCAACCTATTTGGGTCGCAATGGCCGGAGGGATAAGATTGGAGAAATAAGATGCCGTACTAATACTTTTATGTATTCTTTCTTTCCTAATGCTATTCGGGATTGGAATGCCCAGAATTAAGATTGGTTCTTAGCACCCTCTGCCGCCCACAATGTTTGTGAATTGCAGAGTATGGATGTAGATGTAGAAATGAAGTATTTTCTCATATTTTATTGGTAGGAAAAAGTATAAAGATCAAAAATAAAGTATGATACTTTATTATAAAGTATAGTTGGCAACCCTAGGGGGAGGTACCCAAAGACACCTAGGCGGTCGCCAAGCTTAAACGGACGCATCACTATCAACGCCAAATGCACTGCAAAGAAGTTTCGGAACAAACCCAAAACTATGGTACACAATCTCGTCGTTAGGAAGTGTGCACCAGCACCACCACTCCTAGCCTGCCGGCCAAGCCCTGATGAAGATGAAAATTTCTTCCACCATCAACATTCGAGCCAGCCAACACCGTGTCAGCGTCGGACACCATCAAGATGCACAACCAACTGAGCCAACGGTGAGGGCCAATGGACTTTAATAACTTATTAATTACAACTCTATAAAAGGCAAGTTAAATACTATCATTTTCGGTTGAGGATACTTTGTGTATGGTATGCACTGATAAGGCATTTTTTTTAGGATATCACAGAAAATTCCTTTTCATTAGAAATAGCGAGTATATTTAAACCATTTCGTACATAATGGGAACAATAGTTGAGGTGTTAGACAATCCTATGCAATCAATGTCGTCTTCGTTTTTGAGGGACAACCCCAATGTCGGCAGGAATTAACATACATTCTGCATCCAATAAGGGAAATGTTAGTTGTAGCTAAGAATAGTTTCAACACACTGATTAGCAACACCAAGAGTCAGCAAACACCCAAACAATACCGTTGGTTGGAAAACAGCAGTAGGCCTACAGTTAGGAAAAAGTTATAGAAAAGAGCGACGAGATGTAATTGTGTCAGAGTCACGCTTTCGATAACAGACGAGTCATATGAGCAGCTGAACGTAAATCTTTGACGGACTTCAACGCTCTGAATCCTAGTGGTGTGTAGCCTCGGTGATCTTAAGTCTTCTCGTCACCAGTTGTCGACAGTTTCTTCGATTACGGAGCCCACCGATTAGCCAGACAGAAAACTGGATAATTTTTTTTACTTAGGATTTTACGGCTTGTCGATGTCGGGTCATTAAGGCTGCTTTTCCACTACGCGGCTAGTCGCGGGCGACCGCAGTCGCTAGCGGCTAGTTTTGTAGCGACTGTTGTAGCTCATTTCCAAAATGGATGTCGAAGAAATAAATGATGTTAACAAAAAGAAAAGAAAAACATAGATTTGGATACATTCTTTGTTTTTTGCATTGATGTCGGAGCTTAAGGGAAATGCAGTGTCGCATCTATATATCGATATAATATATTCAATAAAAATAACACACCGATACGCTATGTTTTCGTCGGTGACGATCCTTTCTAACTAACTGATAAAGTTTTGCGTCCATATAGAGGGCGAACTTTGACAACAAAAAAGAATTTTTAACTGCAGGTAAGGCGATAAATTTGATATAATTAATTAAATTAAATTGCAATAGAGCGCACGCTCCGGTGGCAATTTCCCTTCTACCTGCATCCACGTACATTCGCACTCTACAAATTTTAACTTTATATTCTTTCAACTTTTTGGTAAATTATTCATCACTTCTCTTAGTAACTTATTCCAATCCCTGACACCCTTACCTAAAGAAGAGAATCTTCCTTGCCTGAAATCGAGTCCCAGCTTGTGGTCATGGTCATCTTTTCCCTTCCATGCATTACTTTTCATTCTTACACCAATATCTTTCCATGTCTCCTCACCAATATACGAGTTGTACACACCCATGACTCTCTTCACCTTCATCCTGTCTTGCAATGAATCCCATTCCATCTCTTATTAAATAGCGTATATTTCACAGAGCTTTAAACGCAGACATAGATTTTTCTATAGATAGCGTAAACTACGTGTATTTTGCGTAATTTTGTGCGTGAAAGGCGGTCAGCCGCGCGCGGTTAGTCGCGCAGTGTGAATGGCGCAGTAAGTTTACATCGCTATTGAGTCGCGCGCGGCTGCCCGAGTCGCGTGTTCTTTTGCAGTCGCGACGACTGCCAAGTCGCGGTCGCGTCAGTGGGTATGGTCAATGCCATAACTGAATAAATAACAATCGTGCGCGGCCAGCCGCCCGCGGCTAGCCGCTTAGTGGAAATAGAGGCCTAATGCATGAAGAGGACTGCGGAAAAGAAATTGAAGAAATTCGGTAATAGCACTTTGTAGCAACCATTCCGGCACTCTCCCCGAGTGATTTAGGAAAACCATGGAAAACAGAAGTCAGGATTGCCGGACCAGGAATCGAACTCGCCACCACCCTCACGAGACTCTTTTTGTAACTAGTGTCGAACTAAATTATTTTTATTTCCGGTGCACATTCATTTTCCTTTTATTAGTTAATTCGAAGCTGTTGCAGCAATATTTTGCTCTTGACTTTTTTTTTCTATAACTTCCCTCTTACGAACTAAAACCAAGCGTGGTGGGTGATGGTAATGCTCTGGCCTCGCGTTCGGGAGGACATGTGTTCGAACCGCCTTCCGGCCATCATGATTAGGGTTTTTCATAGTTTCCGCAAATCACTCTAGGCGAATACCGGGATGGTTCCTTCAAAATTCCAAGGTCGAATTTCTTCCCGTCCCTTGTCCTCAGTCCTTTCCGGCCTTCCAATTACATCGAAGAGGCGAAAAAGCCTAACTAAAAAAAAAAACCCGAAGTGGAAATTCAAGACCATAAGAAAATAACAGCATACGTCTTTATTGCTTTGCTAAACACATTAGTATGTCTCCTATTTCTCTGCTTTAAGAGGGCATCCATTAATTACGTGAGGTGTTTTTTCGGAAATCTCCCCCCCCCCCCAAGCGTGAGATCTGGTGGGGACCTCCCCACACTATGGTGAGGTGAGATATTTGAGGTTAACGCCCCCCCCCCCCCCCCCACTGACGACCTCGTAATTTAGCTCTACTGTTTTGGGATTGTGCATAAACTACGTGGCTCGATCTAGGGGGGGGAGGGGTTGGTTGGAAAGCTACGTTGAGCTACGTGCCGGGGGGGGGGGGAGTTTCCGAGCCACACCACGTAGCTTCTCTTTCAATTATTTGTCACAGTTAAAATGAGATACAGAACACACAGAAGCATGTAAATATTTATTTCCGTCATTTAATTATCCACGGATGTAATTTACCATAGTCTAACAAGAGAAAACAGTACAAAATGTCTTCTGGAATCAATATAGAAAAAAGCTACGTGCTACGTAGGGGGGGGGAGAGACAAAAGCCACGTCGGGCTACGTGGGGGGAGGGGGGTTCACAGGAAACCAAAATGGAGCTACGTGGTTTATGCACACTCCCTTTCAAGCGCGGTGAGATCCCCCCCCCCCCCCCTCCCTGACGTTGGAAACGATTTGGTTTATAGACCTTATTTTTAGGTCTACTGTTTTGCAAGGATTTAAAAAAAAATGACATTAGATTTCTGTCGATCTGCCTTCCCCTTGTTGGGATTACGCAGGACCCCCCCCCCCCATTTCACTTCACGTAATTAATGGACGCCCCTACACTGCCTGACGTTTGGAGCGATTGTAACGCCCAAATATTGAATTCGAACTTTCTATTCACAGACTGTCATTACTGTAAGGAATTCCAGCCGGCCTGAGCAGTGACTGGAGCGTGGTGATAAAGACTCAAACTTCCCCAGCTGTCCTCGATAGTGATAACAAGCCTCGCGATAGGGCATACCTGAGGCGTGATTTTACGACCGTCTCATTCCAACGAACAGTAAACTAGCCGCGCATACCACACGCAGCAGACAATATTCCGTAGGTAACTTTCTGTTAATCATTCAGTTGACTGACGGCGTTCATCTGCAGCAGTGATTCCTAAAGGGGGCGGGACCCGAACGGTGGGCGTTGAAGAGATCAAAGGGGGCGTTTCCGGACCAAGAAAAAATTAGGAGCGCTGAAAACCAACCGCAACGTCCACTGCATTCGAGTATTGTACAAGCGTGGTGGGTGAGCGGTTAACGCTCTGGCGTCGCATTTGGGAGGGCGGCGGTTCGAATCCCCGTCCGGGCATCAAGATTAGGGTTTACCATGGTTTCCCCAAATAACTCCAGGCGAATGCCGGGATGCTTCCTTCAAACGGCTATGGCCAAATTCCTTCCCGTTCCTTGCCCCAAGTCCTTTCCCGCCTCTAATGACCACGATGTCATTAAAAAAAAATCTATACCCTTTCCACAGATATGCACCAACAACTTTGCTGTTATGATAGATCGTGTAGGGATTGGTAGCTCATGGGTCCGAACGAGGGATGTAATGGAGCTCCGCATCGCAACCGCAAGTGCAGAAATTTCTTGTGAAATCCTACCTCCGCTTTCGCATCCACAATTTTTAATCTGGATGTGTAGCGGATGTTTTGTTAACATTGCAATATATACTATTCTTTTCTCTTTATATGATTTTCTGTCCATCGTCGCTTAACTAACAACAAACCGAGTGTGGTGGGTGGGCGGTAACGCTCTGGCCTCGCATTCGGGGGACGCGTGGTTCGAATCCCAGTACAGGCATCCACATTTGGGTTTTCCATGGTTTCCCCAAATGACTCGAAGCGAATGCCAGGATGCTTCCTTCCAAAGGCCATGGCCGGATTCCTTCCCGTTCCTTGTCCCCATCCTTTCTCGCCTCTATGACCCCTACGTCGACAAGCCGTAAAGCCATAAGCAAAAAGAGATAACAACAACGTCATTGTTTTTTCCTTACGGTCCTGAAATATTTTTTTTTATCTGCTTAACGTCTCTCTAACAGCGAGGTCTTTAGAGACGGGAAAGGATGGGGGGGAGGGCAAGGAATGGGAAGGAATTCGGCCATGGCCTTTTGAAGGAAGCATCCCGGCATTTGCCTGGAGTGATTTGGGAAACCATGGAAAACCAAAATCTGGATGCCCGGACGGGGATTCGAACCACCGTCCTCCCGAATGCGAGTCCACCACGCTCGGTAAAATAAAAGTAACAATGAAATGAACGGTTAAGCGACGAATTTACAAGTATGAACTTGTATTTTAAGTAAAGCGACCTATTCACAGTCCAACGTTTAGGACATCCGTGGTCAACCACCATAGGATGCGCTCATGCACACTACAAGAAGGGGTCCAACAAAATGTTCCAAGCAGTCCTTCCCACTCGTACTTTCTAGGTGCGCCAGTGTCCTTATCGCACACTCGTAGGATAATTCCTCCAATCATTATCCAACGCCACAGCTTGTTGGACATAAAGGCCGCGTGTTGGTTGTCTGGGAATCCAACAACATCCAACACGTCCTACACTTAATCCCTTAACCCCTTTCAAGGTCCATCAAGGGTCCTTTATCGAAGATCGGATCATCTTAGATCCTGCAAGTTGTACTGTGGATGAACCACTAGAGCGGTAGAAAGGCGGGTGGCAAACACGGAGATGTGCCGTGGGGTAGCCTTGTGCTTGACGCTTGAATTAGTCGAGCCGCGAAATCCAGGAAGTTCATACAGTATGACAATGATTGTTTTTTAGACGCGTGCATGGTTATGTAAATAATTTAATTGGCTTGTGAAATCATCCCACGGTTTTTGCTGTTGAAAGATGAGGCAAAAAATAAATAAATATGGCAGTATTATATGGAAATACACTTTGCTTATGAAAAGATATAGAATTTAGCATAAAAATATACTTGTTTTAATTTTAAGTTAATTTTTGATAAAATATTAACATCTAAATAATTATAAATTTATTTTTCCATTTCCGATTCGGTAAAGCATCCGTGGACAGGGCAGGCGCTAGGATTTTGGGGCCCGGGGTAATCTGTTGGGGGCCCATTGGCGAATTTATGAGTTAGAGCCCTCCCCCTCCCTCAGATCAAATTGGCGAACCTTTTTTTTTTCTTTATTTTTTTAGCTCTTCAACTTTTCGAGTGGGAGACCCTATAGCCGGTGATCGGACTCCCCATCAGCCGGGCGGGCCCGGTAACATTTGACCCACTTACTCGCCCCCTAACGCCGGCCCTGTCCGCGGATGAAAAGCACTGAACATCTGCATCAGTATCCCCAACCGCAAAGATGACTTCCGTTACAACCCTAGTCGGAACATCTGACCCGGATACGATAGCAACACATGCTGAACTCTGCGGCGGTCTTCGGACTGCTGCGGTGGGACTGCGCTACAATGGCTCTGTTTGAAGCTTGGACCAGTGTGCGGGAACCTGTACCCATCAGTGGCTCCTTGTGCGTCGGTTGGGCGCTGGGGAACGCACGCTTGGAGCGTGCCTCGCAGTGCGGGAAACTGTGCTCATCACTGACGCTTTACGCTGTAGGTTGGGCATGGGAGAACGTGCTTCCACCTTGTCTCCGTATGGGGGTGGGTGGAGCCGAACCCTCGCGGGACTAATAGAGAGGCATTAGCTATATGGCCAGGTTCTGGATGGTCTTCGGCCTGGTTCGTGGCCTGCGCTGCGCCCGCGCTGCTCCCCGTGGGCACCCTTAATTGGTGGCGAAACGCTCCTCGCCTCACCATCCCTGCCGTAATGACAGATAATTCTTCAGACGGCCCAATCCCGTGGCGCAGGCGGCTGCTGGTTAGTAAGATACACTAATTACTGATGAGTGCAAACTTGGGTACTAACTTACACCAGACCCCATAAGGGAGCATCCATAAATTACGTGAGGTGTTTTTCCGGATTTCCGGACCCCCCTCCCCTCTGGTGACATTTTGTGAGATATGGCCGGACCCCCCCCCCCCCTGGTGAGATCTGGTCCGTGAGAACCCCCCCCATTTTTTTTAGGTCTCACCCTTCAAAAACCGTTTTTTCGACGAAATTCCTCCCTAAAATCGCTTTTCGTGCAATTAGTAGACTTTTTTTGTTTAGCTCTACTACGTGAAAAAAAATTTCAAAATTTCACGTGAGATTTCCGTGGACCCCCCCCCCCCCTCCCCTCCCCGGGTGAGATTTGGCGAGATTTCGCCGGCCCCCCCCCCTCCCCCATTTGACCTCACGTAATTTATGGATGCCCCCTAAGATCAAGCAAAGGCATTCCGTGACTTACAAGGCGACATTACCTCTACCACAGAGAGTTATATTAACACTTGGTTGTAATGGAGTATTCGTGCTGCATCGCAGAGCTACCGTAACATACTAATCGATCTTATGTAGAAGATCGTATCGATATACTTATCGACCTAGCATGAGCTAGGTGACGAAGCGGACGTTCCATTTCCGCTGGTTTCACTCAAGCTGAATGTTCTCATTCTTGATAAGAAGGTACTTCTGGAATTTTATCATTTAAGTTATTGCGAAATGGGGAAGCGTGTATCTAATCCGAGGGGGAAGAAGTTTCTGCGATATACCACACGCCGACAGGTGAATGTCTGCGGCAGGTGCGGGGTGATTCACATTGCGTGCCGTGTCTTACGTAGCTTCACCGGCCGTGAATCAGCCCTCCACGTGACCAGCAAGGTCGATAAAATGCGCCCGGAAGGACAGTTTCTACCGAGTGAGCTGTCATAACGTGCCTCTCATCATTAATAGGCCTGCCGCGCCGGGTGAGGAGTGGCGTAGAGCAACCGCGGAATGTTGAGTGCGTAGTTTGTTGGCTCGTTTGGATTGCATCGAGCCTTGTGGGTGAGCGGTAATACACAGATTTGGCATTCGGCAGGGCGCAGGTTGAAGTCAGCAACTTGTTTCCGTTGCTTTGGATACGCTGGTATCGTATTTACAGCACGTATGACCTTTTGTGCTGAGGAATATATAAAGATGTAGCGATGGATACAAGAACAATGTGATTTCATGCAGTTCGTAAACAGTATTTGACTGGCGGCAATCGTGTATTCCAATATGTGAAAGTTATACACGTTTGTAAATCCTTTTTTATGGATTTTTCTACTATCCTGCACCAAGCGGTGCCTAATTTTTCGCTTGATTAACAAAACGCCTACAAAAAAAGAGGGGGCGAGGAATAGAAACTGATAGGAATAAGACCACAGTAGCATTTCCCCTGAAAACCGAAATCTTGTAGCGCGACGCAAATTTGAACCCACGTCCTCCAAGATGCCATACTCAAGCTTTAACCACCCACACTCCAGGTTTGGTACACAAAAAAAGAAAAAGAAAGGAAGAGACAAAAAAAAAAAATGCTAGAATTAAGGATGTAAAAGGTAATTTATTTTGTATAGCACAACAGAGCCTGTTGTAAGACTCCCTACGACGTCGAATAGTTAATTTGGATGTGTCAAAGGTTTTTATATAATCGTACTTAAAAAAGCGTGGTTTAATCGTGAGTCATTACAGCCTAAGTCAGATATCTGCAAATGCAGCTGTTTACAGTCAACATATTTTTCCTTTCCAAAAAAAATGATTTTAAAAGTTTTAACCATGAAGTGTGGTACTTTTCTGATACCAGCCGTATCACTGACACATACGAAAAAATTACCCGAGATCGCGTCCTTTCCGTTGCATTGAAGAAGTAATCCACTTTCCTGATTAGAATTAGACAGCCACTATTGATTAAAAACGTAAGACAGTAAACTGATAAAGATGGCAGTTTAAAATCATCCCCGTTATATAAAATGCACAATGAGAGGAGCATCTACGTGGCAGTAAACGCTGCCATTTCCGCCGAAATTGCTCTTAGCGGTGACTTTTCTGCTTTGTGCAACTTTTGGATACTAGGGCAACACTTGACACCGAATCACACGCTTCGTTTTACCGGAGATTCTGGCGCTGTATCACTGGCTGCTGAGAACATCCTCTACCGCGAACAGCCACCGCTCTCATCCAAGAGGACTTGCTTCAAAGGAAACGCTTCACAGAACACTTATCTTGATCCTTATCTACTTCCGTCGTGGATCTCTCTGTTGAACTTCCTGAATCTGTGCAGAAACGCAACGAGTTATAATATTAAAACGATAAAGTCGCGCAGAGATTGAGATAAGAGCGTAGTGCTACAACAGAGGAATATTTTAGTTCTGAAGTAATTTCCTGTGATCACAATCTTTCCCTATATTATTACGTTCAACGAGCATTTTGTATTAGGCACCTCACTATCATTCATACAGTTACAGAGAAAATTAATTCATAATTTACTCCGCTGATTGTCTACCCACACTTTTTTATATCACCGGATTTAAAAAAAAAGGTTTAGACACATTAGAATTACAAGACACACAATGGCAAAAAATGTGACTCAAGTGCACAACATATAAAGTGTCGTAATTCAGCAAAAATCTCAAATAATTTAACTTTATTATGCAGTTTAGATACGCATGGTATATAGGGAACCAAGGACGAACGAAACTATGCAGCAGGATACAGGGCCGAACACCGGCTGCAGGGTCCCCAGGCCTCGAAGCCAAGAATCCGCCCATTGTCGCCCGGCTACTTTGTAGAGTTTTTTTTTTTTTTTTTTTTTTTTTTTTTTTTTTTAAGTTAGCCCATTTTACCCTGGGCAAGAAATTCTTAGAGCCGGCCCTGGCAGGATATGCAGACAAACCGAACAACTGAACAGAATGAAAAGTGAGTCCCGGCTAAGGGAGCGTGCAAAAACCACGTAGCTCCATTTTGGCCTCCTATGAACCCCCCCCCCCCCCCCCCACGTAGCCCTACGTGGCTTTTGCCTCTACCCACCCCCCCACACACACACGTAGCACGTAGCTTTTTTCCTCCTTTTGATTCCAGACGACATTTTGAACTGTTTTCTCTGGTGAGACTACTGTAAATTATATACGGAGATAATTAACTGAGGGAAATAAATATTCACATGCTGTTGTGAGTTCTGTTCCTCATTTTAACTACGAAAAATATTACGAAAAGAAGGCTACGCCGCCTGGCTCTGAACCCCTCCCCCTCCCCTTCCCCTACGTAGCCCAGCGTAGCCTTCCAGTCAACCCCTCCCTCCCTGGACCGAGCCACGTAGTTTGTGCACGGTCCCTAAGAACATGAGGAAAAGCGTATTCCTAACTCTGATCGCGTTTCACAAGCGACTAAAGCAGGGGCTTCCCGCACCTTGCAGAACAACCACCGGGAAACGATACGGTTTCAGACCCCGTTCTGGTCAGCATAGTTTCCTGCTGAGATGTTTAGTTGGTAAGAGCGTGTGAATCGTAAATGTCGCCCGTAATACACAGCCATAATATTCTCACTGTCTGCTCATCGTAAAGGCGCTAAACCCACCAGAGCAGTTACGGCCCCTGAGGACCATAAATACTACCGGTTATCGCGTTGGCATATCCTGCATGCTCTCGCGAGCAGAAGTTTTACACATCGAGTAACACCCATACATTAGAAAACACGTGACGTATTGACAGGAACACTCACATCTTTCCTTACTTAACATGCATCGTATTTAATGAACTTCCATGTCGGCAAGTTCTTAAAAAGACAGGTCGTCCACTGGAACCGAATTTCGTCCGAACCGCATTCGTCCGAGTAACGCCCGATTTAACGGCCGGCCAGTTCGTCCGATTAACCTCGTCCACTGCAGCCGAATAACGTTGAGATAAAACGAAAACAATCAAAAATTTAGTACAATTTGCTAACATCGCTCTGAACAATTATAGAAGAAGAGAAAATGCGAAGTTGAGAGTTATGTTCACGTTGCCAATTTCGCAAAAGTCAATATTTCAAGATACGAAAAGAAGAATTATAAGAAAGAAGCAAATTTTGTTTTTGCCATGCGGGCTCATAGGCTGCAGCCTATATAGCCTATGCCTAGAGTTATATCGTATAATCGTTTGAGAATATTCCAGTACGAAATTCAAATGATTGTGTTTACTTTTTAAAGAATTTTAATAAATTAATTATTATAAGTGCGTAGACCCACTTTCAATAATTGTCCTTTCCGTAGATATTTTTATTAAAATATTTATACCGATAGATATACGGATAGAGTTTGAGAAAATACAGTCTAGAATGAGCAAGGTGGTGTCAGTTCCTCATTCATTTAGCTGTCATGGTGAATCTCAGGGTAAATCTGCGCTGTGCTACGTAAGTGGACACCGCATACCTGCAGAAGAAGACGCCGGGAAGAATCAAGGATCATTGCAAGGTACTGGTTTCCTTGCATTCTGTTCTGTTAGCGTTCAGACAACTCCTTGCTAGAATAACGTAACGTATGAGGACATGATCACTTTAATATGCAACACTGGGAATCAAGGGCGTATCCAGGATCAGAACTAGAGGGGGGCAGGATTTGAACTAGGGGGGAAAACTCATTTTGGTTTCGAGGAAGTGGGGTGGGGGACTGAAACATGACATTACAAAATCAAACTCAAACCTATTCAGGAAACTATTTTTATCATTGATTAATATAGTAACCCAACTACTTAATCTAATGACCTACTATGTAGTTAATTAAGATCGTAAGTCAGTTAGTTTTTTAGGTAAACATTAATTGTATCGGATTTTCAATTTCAATAATTTTGTTTGTCAATATCTCATGGTGTTCTTTCACGAAATTTCGATGCACACTCATCAGACATAATCCAGTCAATCTTTCTCTCCCAAAGTGCTCCTGAACTAGTTCTTCACTCGTCGAAGCGTACTGAAGGCAACTTAATTTTTCTTCTGGGGGGGGGGGGCAGCAGCCCCCTCTGCCCCTCGCTGGATACGCCCATGCTGGGAATTTATATCAGTAGACGAGGCCAATGGACAAACATTCTGGAGCGGATTTAGTTCCTCCTGTATCTGCAAACGAACTCTATTTTACTGATTCTTGTGGAACTGTGTATAAAGCCAGAGAGTGTCAGTTCCTAGAGTATATTCTGGAGACTGTGTGAGGTCCCACTTCATCAGACATAATAATAGTAATAATTATACGATTTTTTATGCAATGTATGAATGTATCTTTTCTTGCACGGCCGTACAGTATAGTAGTTTATGTAGAAAAGGGGTAAATTTAAATTTTCATTATATGTTTTGTCTTGTTTAAGTTGATAGACTGTAATGGTATTGATAGTCTAGCCAAGAAGGCGCGGATTGATATAAAAAGTTTTTTTACAGCATTTTTTTATGTATTTGGCAATCGGCCTGTAGCCCTTCAGCCAGCACCCATTGTATTTTTTTATATATATATATCGTCAATGTTAAAGAATCTTTCCAACCTTTTATGTGAACGCTCAATTTGTAGGACAACACATGACATACACAACACGAAGTTAACCTAAACACCCATGCCCTCGGCCGGACTCGAACCGGCGACCATAGGTACGTGGAGCTAGCACTGTAGCCACTACGCTACCGAGGCCGGCATATAAAAAAAGTTGGAGATGAAACGATGGCGGTGAGAGTGAATGATGTCTAAAACGCCAGTCCTTAATATTCAAATTCACGGATGTGAGAAAGTGTATTGTTTGAGCTGATTCTAAAGTGTTAATAAATAGTAATTATCATAAACAGGCTAGAGATACTTTGATTTCATAGAGAGTTATATAAATAATTTAATTAAGCGAGGTGATAGCTTATAAACGTGTGTGACGATAATCTGGTTCCACATATATCGTCCTCAGCGTGCTATCATTTACAGAAAAGAACTTCCAGGATTTCTTTAATTATCGACGGTAAAAAGATAGTGAAGATAGCAGTAAAAATGATACCTCGCAACTGCGGAGTGACTGGATAACACTCTACAGACGTGTCGATCAACCGCACCACGTCTTAGTTAGCCTTAAATGTTGTATTAATTTGCAGGTGGATACACATCTTCGGTCAACCACGACCTACATAACAACGGACAGCAAGTGATCTGTTCACCTAGTTGATACCATTGGTTCTACGTTTTGAGGAATACTGTAGCACGGTCGCCAAGACAAGTGCGGATTTGTGCCCGCCTCCTTGAGCACCGGTAAACAAGCTAAACGCGGCCGCCTCTTTTCGAAGGCTGAGTCCTCGGTCACGGTTAGAAGTCTTTACTCAAACAGTTTCTCCCACGGAGGAAAGAGAAACCAGTTCGCTTCACCTCACCAACGCTAACGAACCTTGAGCGGTGGCCCACAATGGCCGCGTTCTGAGCAGAGGTGCCAGTCTCTTGAGGCAACAGTCGGCAGAGTGGCCTGGGCTCTAGAAGAATAGACGCCAAGGTTGCTGTCGGTAAAAAGCGAGCACTTCCATCTTACTTCACGTGGTAGTGCAGGAAGAAAATCCCAGCAATACGTACCCGTACGAATTAATGATATAGAATTATTATTATCTCCACTTTGCTGGAGTTTAACGTCAAAACCTGTAGTTACGTCAGCAATAGTTCTGCAGCGGATGCGGAAAGCAGCTTTGGACAGAATTTCAGAAAAGTAGCCCTTGTTTCTCGCACAGTCCTTTAGCTTTATAGCTGCTTGGATAAGTTTCCCACCTTCAGGCACTGTCGCTTTCAGAGAGTGATTAATTTTATACCTTGACTTGGTACATACGAGGTGTGTACAAAAGAAACCGAACTAATTAAATAGCGCGCCAACGGCTGCAGATAAAATTCTCTGACTTCCGTGCACACTAGTGACATCTCGGCAAGAGATTGTCGCACTACGGTCGCTGCATTAGTTTACGAGTGACAGCCGGTTGAGTAAGGTCGTGCGCAGAGTGCTCGTCGGATTTGTGAGAAAGCGAGAATGAAGGAATTGGAGGAGCAACGCGTCTGTGTGAAATTTTGTGTTAAACGTGAGAAAACTTTTACCGAGACACTTAAATGCTTAAACAAGCATACGGGGATGACTGCATGGGCCGAACACGGTGCTATGAACGGTTTAAGCGCTTTAAGGAGGGCAGGAGTTCGGTTACCGACGATCAAAATCTAGTCGACCCTCCACATCAACAGACGACCACCATGTTGAGAGGGTTCGCACTGTGATTCGTGAAAATCGCCGTTTGACTGTCCGTGAGGTTGCTGAAGAAGTTGGCATAAGTGTAGGTTCTTGCAATCACGTCCTGAGAGAAAAACTTAGAATGCATCGTGTCAGTGCAAACCTGGTGCCGCGCTTGTTGACGGACGAGCAGAAGGAGAATCGAGCTAGAATCTCTAAGGAGTTGCTTGAAAAAGCAAATGAGGACGAAAACTTCCTCAAGAACATCATTACAGGCGATGAAACATGGGTTTATGGGTACGATGTGGAAACGAAGAGACAGTCTTCAGAATGGGTGGGAAAAAGGACCTCTTCGACCAAAGAAAGCGCGGATGAGTCTATCGAACATCAAGGTGATGATGGTCGTGTTTTTTGATTGCAAAGGAGTTGTGCACCATGAATTTGTACCACTTGATCAAGCGGTAAACAAGGAAGTCTACCAGAAAATTCTGACACGATTGAGAGATGCTGTGCGTAGGAAAAGGCCTGAACTGTGGGAGAATCAGTCGTGGATGTTGCACCATGACAACGCACCCGCTCACGCATCGTTGTTTGTCACGAATTATCTGGCAAAACATCGCACTCCCGTTGTGCTTCAGCCACCCTATTCTCCAGACTTGGCTCCGGCAGACTTTTTTCTCTTCCCAAAACTGAAAAACACTTTGAATGGACGTCGTTTCCAGACCATAGAAGAAATTCAAGACAATGCGACGAGAGAACTGCGCGCCATCGGAGAAATTGTATTCCAGGAGGCGTTCCAAAACTTGAAAAAATGATGGCAACGGTGTATTGATAGTGAAGGACAGTACTTTGAAGAGGAACAGTGTGTAAAAGTTAGTATGATGAGTAATAAAGCAATTACAGCAGAAGTTCGGTTTCTTTTTGTATACACCTCGTACATGATGGTCGATATATTTTGCAATCATCTGCAGCAGCTGTGATAACTCGAGTATTCTTTTTGTTTCTGTCTTTACGCCTCGTCGACGTCGAGGTCATTATAGGTGGGAAAGGACCCGGGGATAGAAAAGGAACGAGTTCGGCCACAAATTTTGAAGAAACCATCCTGGCATTCGCCTCAAGTGATTTGGGGGAACAACAGAAAATACAAATCTGGATGGCTCGACGGAGATTCGAACCTGCGTTTTCCAAAAGCGTGGCCACATCGTTACCTTTCACCCACCACGCTCGGTTCGAGTATTCTCGTTTTTACGCGCAAAATATCCTTCCTTGATCAGTCGGAAGAATGCCTACAACATTTATTTTCACACGCACAACATGTAAAATGAAGGATCGAGGAACTGTCCAAATGGGAATAACTGTACCACCGAAATTTAGGAAAATAGAATGAAAATACGGAAAATAATCTCAGCTATTACGCCAAAAGAAACAAAAAGGAAGTGTATGTATTGTAATTAGCATAAGTATTCAGTTCGAATTGTCAAACATAATTACCTTAAGCAATTGTAAGACACATTGTAAAGCTTTAGTCCCACAATTACAAATGACTGAATGACGAAATTTAAAAAAAGGTGAATAATAATTATTTCCCTTCATCTTAGTGACACAGTTTCTAACCGGGTGCGCATTTCGCCTCTGTCATAGTCACCGAACCCGCTGATCCTACTGGATAAAAGCCGCCTACAGTAAGTTCTATGTACAATCCAAACAACGGGGCTTCCACGCGTACTTCATCCCCATTAAGAAAGCAAAGCTTTGCCAGAAGTGAAGGACAGTTTTAAGACCTGTGAAAATGAAGATAAATGCAAAGAAGAGTCACCTTATTAGGTACACAAATAAAAAAACTAAAGATTGATTAAGTTGTAAGGTGGGGATAGAATTGCTTATTGAAGGCTTGAAATGTAAGTATCTTGGCATAACATTTGTTAACAAACTCAACTGGGCTGTACTAGTGTTGCAAATTGAAAAAAAATTCAGCTTTGTGAAAAAAAATCTAGCACCCTTGTTTTTTTCTAAATTTTTTTTCAGAAAACAATATATTTGATAAATTATAGTTTTATTTAAGGAACTTTCATTTTACAGGTGTGTTTTAAATCTTACTGAATCATATAATGTCTTACATAATGATTCATAAATGTATCTATATAGGTAACATAATTTTATCCATCCTCTTGGTCAGTACCACATTCACTAATATCAGCACTACCAACACTAGTTCGGTCGGTGTGGGAATTTTTGTTTTTACTTCTGTCTCCTCTATATCCATAACTTCAGAAGTAGTTACATTTTCTTTTACTGGTTGTTCTTGTATTGTACGTAACAGATTTTCAGATTGCAATTTTAAATTGTGAGAAAATTACACACTGTGCATAAAGACTGCGCCAAAGTTCTGTATTACGGTCTTTTAAGTTTGAATTTAAATCTATTATCATACAAAATAGGAGCTTTACTTCTTTTCAATCGTTGGTTCACACCAACGGTTGCAAGGAAACGATTCATAATTACTGACAATTTAAGATTGAGTACCACTATACTCTGAGAGTTTGACAAGTATACGAATATAAGGAAAGCGCAGTAAGTAATAAAAAGAGGCAAAAAACCGTAGACAAATATTAAATTCATAATTCCTAATTCCTACAGATAAATTCGTAGAGCTGACAGAACTGGTTCAAATAGAGAGTATCAATCCAAACAACGCGGAATGGAGATTCCTTCTCGCGCAACCTAGCCTCTTCGGGAAATCCCCGTTCATAAAAGAAAACTTCAGTCAATGTTGCCAATATTTTCGTTTTTTTTTTTTTTTTCTCTACTGAACCAGACAAATATAGTAGATTTAAAAATTAAGATGAGTACTTAGAATAAACTCTAAAACAGTCATATTAAACGGTAACTGCCTTACAAATTTGAGATTTAGTAGCTGTGAAAAAAACGTGTCCCAGAAAAAAACATGTTTTTTTTCATATTTTTTTTTCAAGCCAGAAAAAAAACGTTTTTTTGCAAAACTAGGCAGTACACATTGGTCAGGTAGTAGGAAAAGGTTTCAAAATCCATCACTTGATGGTGAGAGTGATGAGGGCACGTAAGGGAATTGGGTTACAAAACTGTGGTCAGACCATTGCTTGAACGTGATAATGTAGAATGGGACCCTCATTTTTTGTATCAAATCTAGGAGTTGGAGGAAGTGCGAAGAAGGGCTGCTAGATTTATCTTAGGAAATTACCGCAGAACACAATGAGTAAGTGATGTGATAAAGGAGTTGGAATGGGATTCATTGGAACACAGGAGGAGGGAGAAAAGAGTCATAGAAGTATACAGGGTGTATGTTGGTGATGAGGCGTGGAGCGATATTGGTGGAAGAATTGGGAGAGGTGCATGGAAGGGATAAAATAACCATGACCACAAATTGGCACTCGATTTCAGGAATAAGGGTGTGGTAAGGGTTTCTTTCGTACGTAAGGGGGTCAGGGATTGCAACAAATTACCAACAGAAATAACGAATAATTTACCAAAACGCTAAAACAATTTAAAGTTGAAATTAGAAGAGAGAGAAAGTATGTGGGAAAAGAAAATGGGTGTTTAGGGATATTGCCAGCGAAGCAAGCGTTCCATCGCAGTTAAATTAAATGAAATGAAATTAGGTTCCAGCCGAGACTGCGATTAGAACCGCGAACTCTTCGATGCCAAGTTACTTGTCTCAGACAACTGAGCCATCAGATAAATGAGAAATAAGCAATTATTTATTGTTATTTTTTTTTGTCTTATGGCTTTACGCCTCGTCGACGTTGAGGTTATTAGAGGCGGGGGAACTGAGGGCAAGGAACGGGAAGGAAGCAGGCTGTGGTTTTTTGAAGAAAGCATCGCGGCATTCGTCTAGAGTGATTTGGGGAAAAAATTGGAAAACCCAAGTCTGGATGCCCGGACGGGGATTCGAATCCGCGTCCTCCAGAATCCGAGGCCAGAACGTTAACCACTCACCCACCATGCAAGGTTGACAATGCTTGTTCCAGAGGTTGATGCCCAATATTAACGGCAAGAATTAAGAGTATGTGGTTATCAAATACAAGGACTAGTTATGATAAGGGGGCAGAACAGACATTTTTGTTTAGGTACAAAGTCATATGGCTAACAGTGCACTTGCAAAAATGCTGCAACAAAGAGATAGTTAACGGAAATATAAGAAAAATCTTGTGCGTTGGTGAAATAAAAACTATTGTATGGTATAGTCGGCCTTGGTAGAGTACGGGCTTCGCGTTCGGACGGTCGCTGGATCAAGTCAGGCCGAGGGTATGGGTGTTTAAGTGTTGTGTGTGTGTTAATGTCGTGTCCGTCCCGTGTTGTCCACGGCTACTACAACGCACTGGAGAAATCGATACACTGCAAGAGTCATCATCACATTGAGCTGGATGTATGGCTTGACTTGCCGAATGCCATTTAAAAAAATGTTGTATCGCAGACAAGTAATTATAGTTATATGTGTAATAAATGCTGGCTTCCAAATTATTTGATTCGGGAAAAGAAATTTTTTTGGCACTCTTTCTACGTGAATTACCATCACTGTATGGATCTTAGATTGCTGGAGGGAATCGCAGCAGCAATCAGAAGTAGCGTCCAATGAAGAACTATCCTGAGCCTCCCTCTGTTCTTGTGTTAGACACGAAGAACCGTACAAGGTTACAGCCAACTCTCTCCTCTGGGTTCCCAACCTACTTTGGGTGATTTTCCAAGCTAGATCGTTTATTCTTCCTGTTGTTTTGCCGTTCATCGTCTTAGCAAAGAACTCCTATTGAGCAGTGGGTGAAAAGAACAGAAGATTAATGAGCTCACAGTGTTTTTGAGTCTCTCGCTTGGTCACTCTTGGGAGAAATTGGCCTCTTGTGCTTACTCGCCATTAGGTTTAAGCTGTCAGGATACCGGATCCCTGACCAAGCGTAGAATACCGCCTGCAATAATGAGGAACGCGATACGCTTCTCGCTAATTAACTAATTCGTCCTGTCGCCAATTAGTGATGATTATCCTTTAATTGTTTCGTCCTCCAATTCACAGGTTACTGTCGTTGGTCGCCAAGGCGTTTTACCTTCCCCCAATGGTTAATAACTACTGCTATGAATGAATTAAATGGTTCTGTGAAATGACAACACCAACGAATCACTTTACACTTCATATTTATTTCTCCGCGAGTTTCATAGTAACATTATACACGGATAAGACACCAGACTCGTCCAAAGTTACTAAAGCACAAATATGCAAATATTCCAGCGATTAAACTCTCAAACGACTATATAAGTACTTGACTACTAAAAAACAGACACCAAAACTTCCGGAAACAACTGACTCTATTACAAACTTCACCGCTGAGCACCTGGAATTTTTGGGCCTCGCTTAGTATAATCTAATCCAGTTACTTCCTAAGGGATCAGACCAAAGCACCTTTGTGCAGAAATTCAGAGATTCGGCTATAAAGGAACCAAACGTGTCATCAGCAAACGCATACATTTGGTAGGACCAAAAGCATTCCTCCACACACAAGCCTTATAGGCTACGTACCTCGAGGTCATTAGAGGCGGGAAGGACTGGGAGCAAGTAACAGGAAGGAATTCGGTCATGGTCTTTTGGAAGAACCATCTCAGCATTCCCATTTCGAGAAACAGATATTTGGATGGCCGGTAGGTGATTTGAACCAGTGTCCTCCCAGATACGTAACCAAGTAAGCGCTACGTCTGTAACTAAGTGCTTCACCACCTGTAGAGTCGTGAGGTGAAATGGGGAAAGGGGGGGGGGTCCGACGAACGAAATCACACCATGGGGAGGAAGGGTCAACGGAAATCTCACGTGAGGTTTTGAAATAATTCTAGTAGAATTATAGAGATAAAATAAAAAAAGAAATGGTCTACAACTGACGCCAAAGTCGATTTTAGGGGGGTATTTTGGTCCAAAACCCGACCTTAGGGAGGGTATAATCGCCCTTCGGAGCATGAAACCTTAAAAAGGTCTCAAAAAGTTGCAAGGTCGATTGGTAGGAGGGGGTCTCCCTCAGAATCTCACGTCATTTTTTAGGGGGGGGGGTCCTAGCAAATCTCACGAAGTCTCACCAGAAGGGAGGAGGGGGGGGGGCATCCAGATCCCCATCGACTTCATTCTGAGAAAAAACAGTCAGTGGGGCAGGCGATTTGAGGCGACAATCGATGTTATTCTATCCCTATGCTGGTTCTAAGACAAAAGTGGGAGTTTAATAATACGTTGCAAAATCTTAGGATTTAAATTTAATTTGATAATTATATACCCAGCGCAAACTATTTGTTTCCAATAATACAGGTTTGATATTATATTTGTCATTTACAAAATTCACTAAAATTTTGAATATATACTATGCAGATAGAGGTGGCACAACTTGATCAAAATAAAACTTACGCGTAAAATACAATTACATTACGATGCGTAGATTAAAATCATTATTCAAATTTCCAATAAGTAATCAATGAGATTCAAATACTAAAGTTCACTTCTAATATATTTTATCATGGCCTATGTTGGATCTCTACAAGTTTGAGGTTTTAGATACCGGCTTCATGCAAATACTATATCTTATGGCCTACGCCAGGAACTAATAAAAAGAACGATGAGTCTATTACTTGAACTTTGGCTAGGCTAGTACCCGGGCCGTATTATCATCCGAATTACAGATGTTCTGTATGTTGTAGGCAATCATGGAACGGGTACGGGGTTGAAATGATACTTTTCCATTTCTTACCTAGTATGAAGTATGGGTCTGCCTTATAACACTCAATATGATGTATTCTCTTTGATCACCTGATAATCTATTTCAGTTAACATAATAGAAACATGCCCCTTAATCCAAATTAAATGTATTTCTTTTCCCTCAGTAATTGCTGCATTCAAGGAAAGCTGGTTCAAACGTTGTGTAACGGCGACTATCCGGATCATACTTCGCATGCCATTCTATTCACGGTGGCAAGTAGAACTACGTAAAATGATTTTAATTTCACAGTGTTAATCCTTTCTCCAGGATGGCTGCCTAAACCAAAGCATGTCGTCCTTGATAGAGTCTGCTTCTCATATAACCATGTGAACAATTACTTGGAGTGGGTCGCAGGTGTTGCTGATTTACGCGCGTCCCGTCACGGCCGCAACAGGTGGACAGCTGACAGTGAATCAGGTGACTTTGAACAGGTTTCACAAAAGCCGTAACTAGGCGTTTTTAGTGGCAGCAATAAACAGCGGGCTAAACGGCGCAAAAGAATGAGGCACGCGGAATGTCCACTTTCTCCTTCTGATCGACATTCGCTTCCTCTTCCCGTGCAAAACCGAGCCCACAGTACAAATACGCATTACCAAAAGCATTTTTATCCAAGGTATAATGTGACGCTTTCGTCACATTCTAAGGCGCATTTTTATTATATACATAAATCATAATGTTAGATTAATCTTCATAAAGCTTGGGCGACCAGACATATATATATTTTTTGATGATATCCTTAAATTACGGAAGATACTTTGTCAATATTCAGTGCATCTAGGGACCACGAATATTAAAACATTATTGAGCTGTGTTGGCTTGAAGAGAATCGTGGCCTTCCCGAGAGGCATTCACTGGTACAACCGTCAGCCACGGCGACAGAATGTCACCGGCTAACAAAGCACGGGGATAAAGGGTTTTGCCGGAGAACACTTCCTGTCACCTTGTATGCAAGAAATAATGCCAACAAGTCAACAATCAACAAGAGGCCGCTAACCTAGTGTCAAAACCCGCCACCCGAATACGCTCTCAACCCGCTAGGGCGGCCGAATATTTCCGACCTCTGCGAAATACACACGGAACGAATTAGATATCGGGAATATCACGTGGCATCAGGCGGGTAACCTAAGACCCAATCCCAATGCTGCCTACAACTAAAATTTCGGGAATTTTCTGTTAAAATCTTCGAGACTACAAAGGCGGAGCCAAAGTTTTGCTCGGAGATGGAAGAGCGACGAGAGATTCGTTCTGCTGTGGGACGCCGAACCCGTCAATAATTCTGTTGCGGACTACAAAAGTTGGCTTTTCTCGCTAACTGCTGCAGTCCGACTCCTGGTGTCGGAATGTCGGAAATCTGACGCCGCCGGCTTGCATAGCGAGGCGATTGCTGGAGCAGCTATCGCACGGCGACACAATCAATAATGCAAGCATGGGCATTACTAGATCGGGCGTGACTGTAGCCACCTTGTAAGACAGGGCTCTCGTACCGTGGGTCATCTTCGATCACTGCAGACATCAGACGCAGAACTATAATGGTAAAATGTTATGACCGAGCCGTCTGATTGTGCATTCTGTGAAACTGAACCCTTAAGTTGCTTTGAGAGGATAGATCCATGTTCTAACTTTGTAACAGAAAATCCAACTGAGCTAGCGGTTTTAATTTGCCAGAATTTTTTTCTAATAGCATAATTGTTCATTCGTGGCGCCCTTGAATATTACTTCTGAGATGGATTTAAAAGTAAATTACAATTGTTTGGCTGCTCATGATGGCTAATTGTACCTCTGAGCGTTGCTTTTGACTTTGCCGTCTTGTGTTAATATTCAACGGTAAATTCGCTCAGACTTGTAAAAGCTAATGATACTAAATAAATGTCATATTGTGACAGTTTTCCTGTATTCCAAATAACATCGAGATTCTAGCAAAATCAATATTTACGTTCCTTCATAAAATCAAAATTAAAAATCCACCTTTATTAATCATAAATGTATTAATGATAACCAAACTTATCTCACACGCAAGGAACCCCTATTAGAAAATGTCACCCAACTCTGGGGAAAGATAAGACACTTACTACAAAGGGAAGAGTGTATCTCTCTGTTATTTTATAGAGGAGATTAGTACAGCGAAAGACTTTTGTTCAATCACCAGAACGAGGAACTTCCTTGGATAAACCTAGTCTGATGGAAGATCAGTAACACTCTGGTCTGACATTCAAGAGGACTTGTGTTCGAATTCCCGCCCGGCCATTCAAATTTCTGTTTTCGGGGTTTCGCGAAGTCACTCCAGGGAAATGCCTTCAAAAAGGCATGGCCGAAATCCCTCCCGTTCTATGTTTCCTCTCCCATCTCCACTGCTCTAATGACCTCAACGTTGACGAGGTGTACAATTTTGAACTTGCGTGGAGAATAAAGTGGTCTATTCACGGTCCAAGTTACAGGGCATCCGTGTAGAGCTACCACAGGATGCGCTCACCCATTCACGCTAGTAAAAGGAGTCCAACAAAGTGTTCCAAGCAATCCTTACCAATCGTACTTTCTCGCGGCACACCACGTGTCCTTATCTCACACTCGTAGGATGTTTCCTCCAATCAAGATCCAATGCCATAGCTTGTTGGACAGCAAGGACCCGTGTTGGTGATTTGAGAGTCCAACAACATCCCACACGTCCTGCATGTAGTCCTCTAACCCCTTTCACGGCTCATCAAGAGTTCTTTATCGAAAATCGTATGAATGGAGGTCCTACAAGTTGTACTGTGAATGGGCCGCTAGAGCGGTGGAAAGGTTAGTTGCGGGCACGGAGATGTGCAGTGGCGTGGCCTTGTGCTTGACGCTTCACTTAGTCGAGCCGCGAACTCCGACAAAGATTGTTTTTTAGACGTATGCGTAGTTATATAAATAATTTAATTCACTTGTGAAATCATTCCACGTTTTTTGTTACTGAAAGATGAGGCAAAAAATGAATCATATGGCAGTATTATATGGAAATGGACGTTAGTTGTGAAAAAATGTAGAATATGGCATGAAAATATATTTATTTTGATGTTACGTTTATTTTTGATAAAACATTAAAATTAAATAATTATAAATTTAATTTTGCACTTCTGCAAAACATACGCATCCGCGGATGTCAATTATAGAACACCCGCATCCGCAAAGATTACTACCGTTACAAAACTAGTTCTAATCCAGGTAACGTAATCTCTACTGTGAACTAACATTTTGTCTTTGTGATTCCCCGCAATAACTTTCGATGTATTGGCGCAACTACCTGCTACGCAGTTCCGGTATGTGTTGTCGGCAGAAGGAACCTCAGCAAGAACAGTTCAGTGAAAGTAGATTTGACTCTGCTCAAGTGACTGTGTTTACTTCACTGCTTTACCAATCACCACAGTCACTCGAGTTAAGTAGTTCATTTGTCTTCAGGTCCGACTTGGAAAGGGATATTTCTATTTTCCATACAAGCAGGACACAATCGTTTTGCGAAAAAACAGGCCCTGGACCCATATACAAAAAAGGAAATCAAAAAACAGAAAAACAAACCTAATAATTGGACTTTATCACACCAGAAATGCTTGAAAACTCATGTGCAAGATGTTATGAATTACTCGCAATGATACAGGGTGTTTTAAAAATTACTGGTATATTTGAAAAATCGATAAAAACGAAACGGGCAGCGATAGAAATATACCGTTTTTTGCAATATGCTTGGGACAACAGTAAATTTTCAGGCAGACAAACTTTCGAAATTAGTTACAATTTTCAACAACAGATGGCACTGCAGTCTGGAAAAATCCAAAGTTCTAAGGAATAAACCATTTTTTTCACAGCAAACTTGCAATCTATGAAAAGCACACGCATACAGCAGAAAGACGACTTACAGAATGGCGAACTCACAGACTGCGTTTACTTCTATATCTTTCAAATTGCCTGCAGCGCCATCTGTTGTTGAAAATTGTAACTAATTTCTAAAGTTTGTCTGCCTGAAAATTTACTGTTGTCCCAAGCATATTGCAACAAACGGTGTATTTCTATCGCTGCCCGTTTAGTTTTTATTGATTTTTCAAATATACCGGTCATTTTTAAAACACCCGGTACGTAGCGCAGCTATATACCGCCTGAAACGCGTCGTATTGGGTAACTGGATTCAGTTACCAACGGTCGCCAGTTCGTCAGCATGGGTGGTTTTAATTGAATCTGGTTGTGAGATATATGAATTCAACAGAAAACATAGTGCGTTGAAATACGTCATAAACTGCATCTGTTTCTGCGGACAAACAGGACCACAAAAAGTGATCTTTTGTTGACGATTCTGATTGATTCAGAATATGAAAACACTGTTTGTGTATTAATTATTACAGGGCGTTCGCCGGGAAACGCTGCCCACTGTTAGCGCTACAAGGAAGAAACTGCTCCCGGCGAGCGAGCGGTCAGCTTCCGGCATTGTTCGACCATCGGCCGCGGACTATTTCATAATAATTACGCTTCATAAACTTGTATGTGCTAAGCATTTAAATATGACGTCAGTTGCGGATCAACAGTGCCATCGTGGACACCCTGCAGGTACCAGTTGCAAAATCTAATCCTAGGCCCCTGGTCTATTTCTGTAATTTTATGCACTACAATTGTTTTGTACGGCTTTAAGTGAACAAGCTTTGTTACTTTCCAAGCTGACGTCTTAGATACGCCTGCCTGCTGCCCTAACTGACTTAATGATTTTTTGGGTGACTGTTCTAGTCGAAAAGCGATATCGTCAGTTTTCTCCTCTGTGAGAATACGGTTGACCGACAGTCTCTTTTTGTTAAAAAATGAACCCGTTTCTCTAACATTTTTAACCAGACGCAGAATTGTTGATTTAGCTGGCAGTAAAGCGCCAGGATATTCGCGACGAAATTTACTACGACACTTTCTATCACATATGTATCGTAGAGAAATATTCTTTGTTGCAAACTGTAACGTACCATAATTTTACTCACACTCAAACACGGTACAGATTAGTAAGAGTATGAAGCCCCAAACCGCAAAGAAACTTTTATTCACAACACTGATTAATAAGAGACTGAAGTCACTAACTAGCTACAGTGCGGTGATTCACGGCGCCGTGTGGCGGAAGTTGCTGGCTCCACTGTCCCAGCAAGTTGCCGACGGCAACAGACTGGGAGGGTAGCGTTTCCCGGCGAACGCCCTGTACTTTCCTGTATGCCAACACAATACAGGGAAAGTACTGTCGAGTTCAAATATTCGATAGCAGGATATTTATAACGCTTTTGGCCATTATTTAAGACTGAAGGATCGTCTTCTTTTTGTGACAGTTATTATGAAAGGTTAATACCGATTCGACAAAGCAGCCACCTTAAACGGAAAATAATCAACATAAATTATACTGACTTCTGATCGTTTCAAGGAATGTAGAGAAAAACAAGACAACTCTGAGAACATGCGATGAACCTCCAATGAATACGATCTTCAGCAAATAAACAGGTAAATCATACTTCATCTATGAACCAGCAACGTAAGTGACGACCTAATTATTAATACGTTTGTGGTGGGTGAGCTGAACTTTTTTTTTTTTTTTAACTGCTTAACGTCTCTTAACAGCGAGGTCTTTAGAGACGGGAAAGGATGGGGGGCAAGGAATGGGAAGGAATTCGACCATGGCCTTTTTAAGGAAGCATTCCGGCAATTGCCTGGAGTGATTTGGGGAAACCACGGAAAACCCAAATCTGGATGCCGGGACGGGTATTCGAACCGCCGCCCTCCCGAATGCGAGGCCAGAACGCTAACCGTTACACCACCACTATCGGTGTGAGCTGTACTATTCTGGCCTGGCATTAGGGAGGACGCGGATTCGAAACCCCGCTCGGCTATACAGATCTCGGTTTCTATGTTTACAGAAACCACTCTAGGCGAATGCCGGGATTGTTGCTTCAAGAGGCCATGGTTGTTGGCCTTTACATCTAGTCAACATCTAGATTATTAGAGGCTGGAAGGACTTGTTGCAAGGAACGGAGATAATAATACCACGACTTTTTGAAGGAACTATCCAGGCATTCGCTTGTAGTGATTTCGGTAAATCGTGGAAAACCGATATCATGATGGTCGGTCAAGGATTTGAATACCAGGCTCGATCATTATCACTCACATAGTAGGCTCGCTGGTAGCACGTAAAGCTGAAAGTTGAGCCTCGAGAGAGGCGGAACAAACGACACCTTCAAAGTCTTTGTATCATATGAACAATGACAAAAAGTCTCCACCTTCTTCCGCAGGAAGATTGTCGCAGGGTTAGATTTGTCCATAAGGGAAAAAGTCTCTACTTTTAAAATACTTTTTTTCAGGTCTCAACATTTTCACTTATGGAACTATGCATGCTACATATACCCTTTATTTGATGATGGTTTTTGGCGAACTGTGTTAAAAGTTCAAAGGTAACAGTTTAATGACAGTCCGGCAACTATTTTACCCGTGATGCAGGTTAATGGCCTCTGCCGGCAAGCAGAAAAGAAATAAACAGGATAGCTGTAATTTACATCATGCATCATGTAAGTATCAATCATTACATCCGTATAGTTGAGTGTATTTATGCTGACAGGCAAGGTTTATTACGATTCCCTCGTAAATCTAAGGCTTTGAAGCTTTAATCTCGGTTGTAAAAGTTTGATTGGCTGACAGAAATAGATAGTTCATTAACGGTAGTAACTAGTTCTAGAGATGTTTAGTCGCAGACAAATAATGAGGTAACGTACCTTCAGTGATTGTGTAAAGAAGCCAAACGGAAACTGTAGGAGCAGTCTATTCTGAAACAAAACAAATTAGTTTATGCTTCAAAACTACTTAAGAATACATTAGCACTGGTGAAAAAATGTGAAACAAAATTGAATTTAGCTCATGTGAGGAATACATACACTAAAAAATTTAGTCTTTATTACAAGGAACCGTTCGTTGACAAGCAATTGTAAAATAACGTAATAGAAATCTTTTTTTTTTTTAATTCCTCACATTGTCATGTTAATTTAAATTGGTTAGTAGCAGTACATATCAAAATGTATTTCTTAGGGTTTGTTGATTCATTAAAAAACACCGATGTAAAGTTATTTTTTCCTTTCAGTTTTTATCTTGTCACTAGAAAAATAATATAATGAAAATTGTACGTGATACATTGTAGATGTTTCTGTTTGATATCGTGTTTCCTTTGGTACAGCTGGACTCATCGCCCGATTATATTTGTCTCTCTCTCAGAGCCACTGCTACCTGCCTTCCCTGTGGTTCAGTCAGTTGATAATCCAAACAATATTATTTTCTCAGATTCTGCTTTAGTAGTTTTAAACCCGAACCTTATACTACTACACAAAAGGATCGCCGGAAATGTTCTTGAAGCCACTATTTTGACTGGAAAGTTTAAAGGAGAAATCGTCCTGTTGCCACGTATTCCAATGATAACGAGGCTTCAATTTCCGATTCATTTGGCTTTCGCTATGACCATAAATAAGTCTCAAGGCCAAACAATGTCCGTTTGCGGCCTAGACTTGGAAATTACGTGTTTTTTCCATGGGCAGCTATGCCTGCTCACGTGTGGGGAAACCATCAGATCTATTTGTATTAGCAAAAGACAGGCACCAATTAGTGCTTAGCTAAATTAAAATTATAAATTGTAATAATTTAAAATAATGAAAATAATTGTTAAAAATGTTTAAAAATCAACTTCATCTACCTCATTCATAAAACTGTAATTTCAATAAATAAATAAATAATTTATTTTTATGAATATCAATTTTTATATATTTTCAATTAAGTAATTTGTAATAAAATATAAATTAAACATTTTTATGTTCGTTTGTCCTTAATTACAACTCTCAGAAACTCTTTACCGATTACTTTTGAATTTTAAAATCGACTAAAACGTTTTTGTCTTTATTAGTGAATATTAATTTGACTACATTAGGAAGTTTAGAATAACATTGATCCAACGTAGGCACTATAACTACTGAGTCACAGCAACGCGTGACCGCGTCAGCTAGTATTAAATAAAAATATAAACATCACGGAAGCGGAAAAAAGCTGAGCGCAAAATACTTAGAAACGTTTTTTGAGCAATATATAAAGAAGGCATCAGGCTGAATAGACCAACGAAAGAACTTTACGAACATACAGATAGATTGACATACATGATCAGACTACGTAGATTAAAGTTCTATAGACATTTACAGCGAATGAACAGCACTAGAATCACAAAGAGGATCTTTAATGTGGTAAATGGTTAGCTCAGGAAAACCAATTGGTTCCAGGAAATAGAAGAGGACTTGAATCATGCAGGGATCAGCAAGGAAATGACACGGACAGGGGGCAATTCAGGAACAAAATTACTAACGCAAAATTTAAAATACAGAAGAAAACAGGAATAAAATGGACTGAACAAAGGAAACAGGAACACAGTGAGCGTATGAAGAGGTTTTGGGAAGAGGAAGAAGACAAATATAAACAAAAACTGAATAATCAAGAATAATTTGAGTTTAAACACTCTCCTCAAGGGCAATAATGATTAATAATAATAAATATAAGCAAGTGCGGTTTGGTGTCAAAATGCTCGGACTAAACGCAGTGAACAGGTTGCTGCACACATTAGAAAACAGAAGGTGACAGTTAGGAAAGGTCCGCACGATGAAAAGAGCGAACGCGCGAGGTTACAAAGCGACTGAACACTGTGATTGTGGCGTCGGATGTCACGGCTCAACTTTCATAGAGGCCCGTGTCAACAAAACAGGCAGACGAGACCACCGCACACTGCAAAATAACTCAGCGCCAACTCAGCATAAATCCAAACCAGCCTCAAATGTCCTGTAATCATGGAATAACAACAGGCTTAAAATAACGAAAAATGTTTAAAACGTTCCTGTTATTTTCTCACTTTTCAACGTAACAAAATATGTACATTTTTTATTTTTCAGGAATCGAATTTATATTTTAAGAAAATCAAAATAAACTAATCTCTATTTTTAAGCAAAATAACAATATGATGATAATACAGGTGATTGTACGTTCGTCTGGGCTAACTAGGACCTCGTAAAACCCTCGTTTGCCTTGAATTTTCTGTGGATGGGTACACATCCGCGTTACAACCAGGCTTGTTAGCCTAGAGGAGACCTATAGTTTAACTGTTAAGTGCTTATGAATGAAAATACCCGCTGAGAAAACGATTCGAACTGACTTGTCTCCAGTCAGACAATTTAACAACCGATCCACCAGGCAGCTTTCGTAATAAATTATCAAAGACATATTAAATTTTTTATACATATTAACTATTAAAAATAACTGTAATACGATTATATCAATCTTGTACTGGGCGTATGGTCGGTACGGAATGACAATAACATAAAAAACTATAAAATAGATGGATCCTTCGAAGAGAAGTACCATATAAGTTCAGTTTCCACAGTACTTCTGTCTCGTAAACTCGTGCGTCAAACCTTCCAGCCATTCCCAAATGATGTAGTCTTACGCTGCCGTCTCTGCTAATAATAGTTCGGTTTTGCAGGTGAGGCCGCATTTTTCAGTAATTCTGAAGCGTGACAGAGGAAAGTTTAGTGGGATAAATAAAAACGCGGAATAACCCGCAAAACGGAGATATAGCAAAATGTTTTTAATTATCCAGTCAACTATAACAGCAGTTTCGATAAAAACGTCAGATATTCTGTCGACGCACGCTATAGACACTTTGCATTATTAAAGTTGTTTACGTGCGAAGCAAAAGAATAAGAATAGGACCTTGCGAATAATCAATTTGTTGTTTTTTGGATGCCTAATGCGAATTTTTTGGTCCTAAAGAACATCGCTATATCGGACTGGACGAAAAAGCAAAGCCATATTTTAAGATACAGTGTAATTTGCGGCTGTACCGTTAAAATCTCTGGTGTGTTACTGCAGGAAAACATTCCAAGGAAAACATTCTCAAGGAAAAACATGCCGATTTTATGCGTCTCACTTAAACATTTGTTAAGAAACCGTCCTATTGCAAGTTTACAAAAATCGAAAAAAAAGTAGTTACACGTTTTTCCTACTTTTTTGTATTTATTATTATAACGGTCCTGGTACACAGACCTTTAATGAAATTGTATTTTAAGAATTATTTGTAGCAGGCTGGGAGTTGAGTAAATATGTTTTTATACATTTTTCTTGGCAATTAATGGTGGATTTGTGAAAATGAACCTCGTTTTATGGAAAGAAATTATGTAAATACTATTAAATATGTTCAAGGACAGTACTATACATAAAACATTGATTAAAAGTTTGTAATTCTAAGCATTGATGTGAGCTACAATGTTTAGAAGACAATTTGAGATGATTTGGACTGGTTTATGTAGATAATTTTGTGTGTAAATATCTTTAATTTTTATTTCTGTGCATTTCATAATGATTGTGAATGATTTTTATTGATTCTGATTGTTTTAATGAGGTTTTAATTGTTTAAGTATTTTTAGAATTCGAGAAACATCGCTCAGAAGTCTTTGAATTATTCTGGAATTTTCTGTAACGCGTATACTAAAAGCGATCGGCAGAGACGAGTTAGTTAAGATTTAGTTTAGTTGTTGCAAGTTATAATCGCTGGAGCATTTGTACGTAGTATCTTTGTATGAAGTCCGATGTCTTTGAAAAAACAATTAACAAATGTGAAAGTGATTCTTTTTGGACTAATTATTTCATTAAAAGTAGATACCTATCATTGCTCTTCGCTTTAAATAAAAATTCAGGGTATAACAGAAATGAATACACGACATCTTAGGGATTAACAACCCGCCAGTGTGACTCCACCGACAGGATCGAGGAGGTTCGACGGGACCTGGCACGACCCCAGGCTCGCGCGTCCCGGCCGTCCTGACTGCGATTTAGGCTGTTTTCAGCAGTTATCAAGGCGGATGCCGGGACGGTCATCAATCTACGCCCCATAAACTACATATTTCTCAAACAAACAAAAACATTTACCACACACAGAACTTAGTTACACATTCCGAAGTCAGACTGCAACACCTCATTTCCCCATTTGTACGCAGTATGACCTGGCGGTGTAAAATACAAGGGTATGAGACCGTAAACCAAAGCTTCAAATTTGACCATGCCAGCGGTGAGTAACACTCAAAGGCAGCCGACCTCCTAATGTTGGAAAAAGGTTGTGAAGATACATATTAGGGATTTACGGTTCATCGATGACGTAATCATTAGGGCTGCCAGAGAATTCTGCGCAATGAATTGGAAAGAATCTGGTCTTGCTTTTTGGAGTTATCACGCTGTCATTCACTTGGAGTTATTTCGGTTTTTCTTGGTTTCCCGATGGACGGATGCCGGACGGTGATTCCAACCCGCGTTATCCCGAATGTGAAGCCAGAGCGTTACCGCAAACACATCATCACGGGTTATAATTTTCATTAATTTTTTCCACAGTAAAATCATTTTAAATACTTTTGAAGCTGAGGTAGCCTGAAGTCCAGCATTTCTCAAGTGTTCCAAATTCTAATTAGTTGATGTAAGGCTTAGATTGTTCCCAAGTGGGCGGTCTGTTCCCTTCATCCGGAACCTACAAATTAACGTGGAATACGAACCACGCAGCGTCCATGCGTAGCTCATATGAGCAAAGCAAAACAAGTAAAAAATTCCAGGTGGTAACGCCAGAATTCAAACCCGAGTTTAGAATTTTCTTTTTCTTTCTTTTTTTGCTTTACGCGTCGTTGACCTCAATGTCATTAAAGGCTGTAAAGGACTGGAGACAAGGAACTGGAATGAATTCGGCAATGGCGTTTTTGAAGGAATCATCCCAGAATTCGGCTAGTAAGAGTTGGTGAAATAATGGAAATCCGGAATCTGGATGGCTGGACTGAGTTTCGAACCCGCGTCCTCCGGAATGCGAGACCAAGTCACCCACCAAGCTCGATATTTTGAAGGTGACGCCTCATCCACCGCAGTTGGTGCATACGAGCGATTTCACTAGGTGAGCGCTTTCAACAGTGTTATCTTTGTTGTGTAAATGTCTGATGTCCAAATGCTCAATAGTTTAATTTACTATTAGCTTCACATCCTTTGTAAGACATGTAGGTAAAGTTGGAGAAATAGAAATCGTTTTTCAGTTGAGGTTTTCACCATCACCCCTTCTTCAAAAATTAGTGGATGAAAATGTACATACGCAGAACCACAGACGGCACAGTAATCAAGATAGACCAGTCGTTGGTTTTGAAGAAGGATGGACAGGCATTATGAGCTACAGAAAGCAAAGCTGCACATAAATTATTACGTGCTTACCCATTGCAAGTGTATCGCAAGTTGTATCAGGGAAGATGAGGCATTAGTATTCTGGCGGTGCGCCTAGACCTTTCACGTCCACGGCGTGTACATCTGTTTATTTGGCACGACCTTATATCTCACAGCTCACACGTCAGTTATTACTTCGCAAAGAAATGTTGCGGCATCGGACAAGACCGTTTGTCAAATTCACTGGCTGTCTGGCCGAAGATGATATTCAAAGGTACTAAGTTGGTATTTGCAGTAAGCAAGTCGGTCACGAAACTATCTGTATCTGTCGCTAGGGCTAAAAAAAGATTAATTACATTTGTGCAGCTCAACGGCAACATTTGTATTGGAAAGTAGCCATATTGCACGAACAAAGAAAGCAAACACATGTTCTCTGAGAAACTGATGTTTCGTACGGTTTACCCGTGCGTTCATCTGTTGTTCTGTTCCTTCTGCTCTTTAGCGGCAGAACATACCACTGCCAATCTAGGTAGGATGATTTTCTGCAAGTATAATGCTACATTTTGCCTTAATATCCTGTCGGCTTTAGAGTTCGTTGAAAAATGTGGTCTGCAAACTTGTAGACCACGATTGTAGATTACAGTGAAGATAAATGAG
Organism: Vandiemenella viatica; assembly: GCA_031002005.1. Classification (NCBI taxonomy): domain Eukaryota; kingdom Metazoa; phylum Arthropoda; class Insecta; order Orthoptera; family Morabidae; genus Vandiemenella; species Vandiemenella viatica. The sequence continues at coordinate 227,516,077 of CM061919.1, read as the reverse complement.
GAGGGCAGTCGAAAGTGAAGAACGTTAGAGGGCGTTCATTTTACGTGAGCTGTTTTTTCGGGAATCCGTACCTCCCCCCCCCCCCTTTTCTGATGAGACTTCCTGAGATCTGGCTGATTCTACTCCCCTCCCTACGGTAGGGTGAGGTGATATTTTGAGGGACCCCCCCCCCTTGCTGACGAACTAGTGATTTTTTTATCTGTCGTGAAGTTTAAGAGCGGTGAGACCCTGAGGACCCCTTTTTTTTAGCTCTACTATTCTTAAAAAGGTGACGTGAGATTTCTGTCTATTTCATCTCACATAATTAAGGGACGCCCCCTTAGCCCCTGCAACCACCGCAACTGTTTGGTTGGGGGCATCCACAAATTACGTGAGGTGTTTTTCCGGATTTCTGGAAACTTTTGTAGACCCTTTTATTTTTTTAGGTCACACCATAACTTTTTTGACGAAATACCCTCCTAAAATCGACTTTGGCGCAAATTGTAGACCTTTTTTTTTGGCTCTACTGTCCCCAAATTTTTCGCAAAATCTCACGTGAGATTTCCGTAGACCCCTCCCCCTCCCCCCTGGTGAGATCTGGTGAGATTTCACCGGACTCTCCCCCCCCCCCTATTTCACCTCACGTAATTAATGGATGTCCCCTTGCAGGTGAATCGTTCACTTCATCAAGAAAGGGCGTTATCACCCACATCGGCAAAACCGGAGCCGCCGCCGGATGCAATGTAATCAAATCAGAGCCTTCACACACAGTCAGACTAACATGTGTGTATTTGAAAATGACAGCTACTGTAGCTTGGAAAGGATAATTCCGCAGATCACTTCTATGTAATTAGGCGCAGTATCCGTTTTCACATTCATGTTTTTACCCTGTAATGGGCTCTAAAGGAGGAAAGTAGGAACCATTGTAGTAATGTGCCTGATTGTTCTGATTGCGAAATACACGTCTCTACGACGGATAGTGCCTGCATAGGAGTGAAGTGCGCATGCGCAGCAACGTTCTGCGCATGCGCACAATGTTCTATGCATTCGCACTTAACGATACTTTGATGCGAGCAGCTAAGGTAACGACCTGTCACTTAAGTCTCGTATTCGCTACATCGTTCTGATGTATAAGTGTGAATATTTGTTTCATGAATAAACCTAAACTACAACAAAAATGTTAAAATATAAATTGCTTTAATACTCACTGAAAATCACGGGTAGGCGTGAGACGATATCAGGAGTGGCCATCATTACACAGTGATAGATGCGCAAGCATTTTTAGTTGTTTTTGTTTATTTATAGTCGTTTAATTTGTTTACTATAGTGATATTAAGGAAAAAGGAAACGGCTTTTAGGCAATATAAATAACAAATTATAGGGAAAATACCCCTTCACTCGCCAAAGTTAAAGGCTGCGGATAGTGTACAACAGAAGAGACGAACACAAACATACAATATTTCGGTTTAAAACCTTACTCACGTAGGAGAGATCGTGCCGGGAGGTGTGTTCACACCTAAGTTTACATCATGGCTGACTACGCATTGGAGAACATGGTGGGGGTAGTGGGAGTGAACTTGTGTGAAGAGAACTGTCGATACATCCGGGGAAAACACTACCTTTTTTTTTTTTTTACTAATAATTATTTTAACAAAATTCTTCCAAATCTATTTATCGTTCGCTTTATTACACTGTACAGTTTTATACACTGAGGTGACAAAAGTCATGGGATAGCAATATGCAAATATATCGATGACAGTAGTGTCGCTTACAAATTGTATAAATGCTCAGTGCCTGGGCAGGACTTTCATTTGTGGTCAAATGCTTCGTGTGAGGAGAATAGTTATGTGATTATGGCCACACGACGAGAATTAACGGATTTCGAACGTTGTATGCTAGTTGGAGCTAGACGCATGGAAAATTCCATTTTGGAAATCGTCACGGAATTCAACATTCCGAGATCCATAGTGTCAAGAGTGTGCCGAGAATACCTAAATTCAGGCATAACCTCCCATCATGGACAACGCAGTGGTCGACCGCCGGCACTTAATGAGCGCGACCAGCGACGTCTGTGTAGACTTGTCAGTGTGAACAGACAAGCAACACTGCGTGAACTAACCGCAGGAATGAATTGGGACGTCCGACGGGCGTGTCCATTAGGACAGTCCGCCGAAATTGAGCTTTAATGGGCTATGGCAGCAGAAGACCGACTAGGGTGCCACTACTAACAGCACGACATCGCCAACAGCGGCGCTCCTGGGCTCGTGACCATATCATTTGGACCGTAGACGACTGGAAAAAATGGCTTGGTCAGATAACTCACGATTTCAATTGGTAAGAGCCGATGAAAGTGTATGGGTGTGGCGCAGACCCCATGAAGCCATGGACCCAAGCTGGTGGTGGATCCATAATGGTGTGAGCTGTGTTTACATGGCGTTCAGTTACTGGGAGACCACTTGCAACCATTCATGGACATCATGTACCCATACAACAATGGAATTTTCCAGGATGACAATGCGCCTCATCACCGGGCCTAACTGTTCGCGATTGACTGAAGAACATTCGGGACAATTCCAGCGGATGATTTGGCCACCGCGATCGCCCGACATGAATCCCATCGAACATTTGTGGGACATAATCGAGAGATCAGTTTGTGCACAAAATCCTCCACCGGCAACACTTTCGGAATTATGGACGTCTATAGAGGCTGCATGGCTCAATATATCTCCAGAGGACTTCCAACGACGTAGAGTCCATGCCACGTCGTGTTGCTGCACTTCACCTGGCAAACGGAGGACCGACACGCTATTAACAGGGTATCCCATGACTTTTGTCACTTCAGTGTATATTCATAGTATCTACTCTGACATTTTACCACCGCCTGAGATTTACACACCTAGGTATAAAATATGTTAGTATTTCCTGAGATATATCGTTAGTTCACTTCACAGCACTCTCACCCTGTTCTTCAATGCTTTGGCCAGTCATGAGCTAAACTTCTTTGAGTGTATACACCTTCATAACCAAATGGCTCGATCCCTCCTGTATGAATAAGGTTTTAAATCGACATATTGTATGTTTGTGTTCGTCTCTTATGTTTCCACTCGTCGCAGCATTGATTTGTTTACAAGAATAATTCGGTCAAAAGTTCCTATTTCTGTACAAAATCAATAACGATAGTATCGTTCGTTCACTCTAGTGTGAAAAAACATCAATACTCGCGAAAAATACAGAAGTTTCAATTTTTGCATGTGTGTAAGTGTACACATTGACACATGCACCAGTTTTTCTCTTATGGCTTTAGGCATCGTCGATGTCGAGCCCATTAGACGACTGCGAGTAAGGGACGGGAAGGAATTCGGCCATTGCCTTTTGATGGGACCATCACGGCATTCGCCTGGATTGATTTCGAGAAACAATGGAAAACCCAAGTCTGGATGGCCGGACGGGGATTCGAGCCCGAGGTAGCCGTGTTATCTGCCTGTGAGCGACCACACGCGCGCCTGCTGTGGTTTCCGCAGCACGCGCGCGTGTTTTTCAGGCCCGCCGGTGTGTGACGGGTGTCCTAAGTAAAGACTGCGGTCCCAGACACGCATCACGGCTCGCAGCTTTCCCTCTCTCTACGCACTCACAAAGTCCCGTAATGAGGCGGCTTTCTCCGCGAACTGACGATAGTCACCAAGCAAAAACTAAAGTACTCCGAGGCCACAGTTAAACGGCAAATTAAACGCGGGACAGCAATTTCATACTCATTGCAGACTTTCGTCTCATTTTGCGCATTAATTAAACCTCTTATTACGGCATCCAGCTCTGTTTACAGTGGGGAAATAATATCCCAAACGACAGTTTTATTTATCGTAAACAAGTGTACGAATCCAATTACACATTTATCATCAACCTCATAGTTTAGGGTAGAAAGTGAACCGGAAATATCGCGAGTTTACTGATCATATGTTTTGCAGCTAGAGAGATCTGATCGCTCAGTAATTAAACATGCGCGTAGCGATTTACGGCGAAAGTTCATGCAAAATGAAGACGTAAATAAGGAATCGACTATGAAGGGGTAGCTAACATATTTTTTGTTTGTTTGTATAATTAACCAATTTTGCGATAAATACTTGTTTTACAAAAGGTTCTCTCCTAATAGACTTAGTTTTGTTATAAGTATTCGATCTACAGATATGAAATATGTGTGAAAAGTAAGCATGTATAAGGTTTGTGTGTTTTTATTTTGCTAATATTGAGCGGTACAACCTGAAATTGAACGAACCACAGATGGACAATTAGCATTTGTCTGAGAGTTCTACAAATGTTCCGTCTTAATTGTTCAACGAATGTTCCTCATACATGTCAGAACAAACAAACAGACAGACGCAACTCCGTTACAGATTGAGATCCACAAAGACTGTGTTTGGAAGGTGAAAATTTAACGACGAATCCGAAGAACGGACCTCATATATAGTAAGTAAGCTTTTTCAGAGGCAAATGGCAAGATAAGCTCCTACAAAAACTCCAATCAGGTATTTAGCGTACGGCTGCGTTTATGAATTACAAATAGCAAACATATCAACAAAATAATAAAGTACAATCAAATCAGAAAACTGGAACTAAAGATTCTGAGAAAAATCGTGGGTCCCGTCAAAGAAGAAAGAAAATACAGATTCGGGCGCAATATGGATCTCTACCCAGTGGAGAGCATTACAACAGCAATGAGATAGAGGAGATCAATCTTCCGTGGTCACATAGTTCGAGTGGATAATCAAAGACTCACCTCAAAAATCTTAAACACTCTCTCTAGAGGGAAGGTGACTAACGCAAAATGGACGAGCATAGTGAGAAAAGATCTCGAAAAAAATGATCATCATATATATTATTTCTATAAGGTATTTTTTTGTCACAAGCCTGTATCTTCCTTCATACTTAACCGAAATCAATGAATGAGGTGTCATTTTAAAGCTTATGGTCCCCACTTTTGGCACATCACATTATAAGAAAGGAATTTTCGGAATTCGACCATTAAAGGGCAAAAATGTCAATATTTCTAAAATGCTGTTTTCTGTGTTACAAGTCATTTATCTCCCTGTATATCGATCTGAAATCGTTTAATGAAGTATCATTTTAAAGATTAAGATTTCCGCTTTAGTGACGTCATATATTAAGACAGAAATTTTTCGGAATTCAACCCTTAAAGGGCAAAAGTATCAATATTTTTGCAATTCGTTTTTGTGTCACGGGCGATTTATCTCCCTTAATATCTAACCGATACAGATAAATGAGGTATCATATTAAAGACTAAGGTCTCCGCCGTGGTAACACTATATTTTAAGAAAGGAATTTTTCGTAATTCGACCCTTAAAGGGCAAAAATGTTAATTTTTCTAAAGTGCGTTTTTTGTATCTCGAGCCATTTATCTCCCTGGATATCTAACCAAAATCGATAAATGAAGTAGGATTATAAGGAGTAATGTCTCAGCTTTGTGAAATCATATTTTAAGAAATAATGTATTTGGAATTCAACCCTTAAAGGGAAAAAGTATCAATTTTTCTAAAACGAATTTTTGTGTCACGAGCGATTTATCTCCCTTAATATCTAACCGATATAGATAAATGTGGTATCATATTAAAGAATAAGGTCTCCGCCATGGTAACATTATATTTTAAGAGAGGAATTTTTCGTAATTCGACCCTTAAAGGGCAAAAATGTTAATTTTTCTAAGCGTTTTTTGTATCTCGAGTCATTTATCTCCCTGGATATCTAACCAAAATCGATAAATGAAGTAGGATTATAAGGAGTAATGTCTCAGCTTTGTGAAATCATATTTTAAGAAATAATGTATTTGGAATTCAACCCTTAAAGGGAAAAAGTATCAATTTTTCTAAAACGAATTTTTGTGTCACGAGCGATTTATCTCCCTTAATATCTAACCGATATAGATAAATGAGGTATCATATTAAAGAATAAGGTCTCCGCCATGGTAACATTATATTTTAAGAGAGGAATTTTTCGTAATTCGACCATTAAAGGGCAAAAATGTTAATTTTTCTAAAATTCGTTTTTTGTATCTCGAGCCATTTATCTCCCTGGATATCTAACAAAAATCTATAAATGAAGTAGGCTTATAAGGAGTAATGTCTCAGCTTTGTGAAATCATATTTTAAGAAATAATTGTTTTTGAATTCAACCATTAAAGGGAAAAAGTATAAATTTTTCTATAACGCATTTTTGTGTCACGAGCGATTTATCTCCCTTATTATCTAACCGATATAGATAAATGAGGTATCATATTAAATAATAAGGTCTCCGCCATGGTAACATTATATTTCAAGAAAGGAGTTTTTCGTAATTCGACCCTTATAGGGCAAAAATGTTAATTTTTCTAAAATTCATTTTTTGTGTCTTAAGCAATTTATCTCATTGGATATCTAACCAAAATCGATAAATGAAGTAGGATTATAAGGAGTAATGTCTCAGCTTTGTGAAATGATATTTTAAGAAAGAATGTACTTGGAATTCAACCCTTAAATGGAAAAAGTATAAATGCTTCTATAAGGCATTTTTGTGTCACGTGCCATTTATCTCACTTGATATCCAACCGATATAGATAAATGAGGTATAATACTAAAGATTAAGGTCTCCACCGTGGTAACATTATAATTTAAGATAGGAATTTTTCGTAATTCGACCCTTAAAGGGCAAAAATGTCAATTTTTCTAAAATGCGTTTTTTGTAACTGGAGCCATTTAACTCCCTAAACAATTAAACAAAATTGATAAACGAGGTATCATTTTAAAGATTGAGGTTTTCGTAATGTCTTCGGTTCCGTTACCACATTTTAAGCAATAAATTTTTCAAAATTCTGACCTTAGAGGGCAAAAGTATTAGTATTTTTACAACGCATTTTTCTGTCACCAGGTATTTAGTTTCCTCGCACAGCAACAAATATTACAGAGATATTGATACGTTGTATGCATTTTGTTCAGGTTTAATTTATTCTACAAAGGTCAGTGACAGTTTGTCATAAATACAGAGTGTTTTATTTAATTTTCCTAACTTTTTCGTAATATGTTGCGAGTATTTTGATGTGTACCTGTTACACACACAAACACACACACACACACACACACACACACACACACACACACACAAACAAAAATTGCTACAAAAGTACGGTTCTACTTTTCATTATATTACAAGCATTCAACCTCACTATTCATCGCATTTTATTCGCGGAATTTTCGCACGGGTCGTCTAGTGATTTACTAAAGAGATAGATACAGAATGTTGGTTAAAGCATCCGATTCTATCCAGTCACTAACGGCCAAAACACTGCGCCTCGGAGGTGAAATGGACCCAAGAAAGAAAAGACAACCAGACTGCAAGGATGAAGGAATACTGGACTAAGAACAAAGCTCGCCGAAGTTAAGATCTACGCGGTCAATACTTGGTCAAACAAAAAGGAAGAAAGTATAATCAAGAAGAAGGGTATAGTTACAGTTGAATGTCAAGGTCTGTAATCCATTCGATTGCTCTTGTTTACCCATGCAAGAAATCTTGATTTGTGCCTTGCAATGCTCTGTAGGGACATTCGAAAACTATGTGGGTGATGGTTTGACAGAAGACTCACAGCGAAGTATCACATCTCGCACGATTAGTTCGGATCAGTTCAGATTTTTCGGGGATAATTGAAATCTTCAGGTGGATTATTTGTATCAATGATGGAGTGCCACATAAATGGACCTTCACCACTGAATTGTCCAAGGCATTACTGCATCCTACCCATTTTCAGTGAGGTCTGTGGCAGAGACTACAGGAGGATAACGGAATTTTAATCGGCGAGAAGTGACTCTTCCCATATCTTGGTGAACAGATAGACCCAGAATTCCAACTAGTTCCAGTCAAAGCGGAGACTTTCGGTTTTGAAGTCAGACACGCTAGCACTGGTCTGGTGGGAGGCTCTTTTATATTCTTCCTTGTTGAATGGTGGGTGAACAGCAGTAGCTACCTGCGGTTTCTCTCAACATCAAGACGCGCGTGACAGTGGCCCACGCAATTGCAGAGTGAAATGAACCCACTCTGACAGCCATCTCTTCAACTGTAATGGAGCACCCATTGTTAGCTTAATCTGAAAGCAACCTCCACATCTCGGTTGCGTAACGTACGCAGAAACTGGAATATTACGAAAGTCGTTGGACCATTCTGTCTGCGTGGGACGAGAAGACGGTGAGTCCCGTTATCTGGATGAGGTTATCAGTTGCCGCACTTTAATGTGGGTAACGCGTTACCCCAGGAGAAAGCTGTCCCCCGAGTACACAAACACACAGAAAGCTTCTCTTCCGCTGGCTCCTCGCTCAAACAAACTCGCTGCCTGCAAACGAGGCATTCGCGTACAACAGTCGCTGTTGCCACTTTATTTGTCTTCGTCCAGACGTTATTGTCTTAACTGCCACTATTCTTTTTTCCCTTTCTGGTCTGGAATCTTAAATTATCTACACAAGAAAATCATTAGAGACTGCGATCACGAGACAATAACTGAAATACACGTAATCATTCGAATTAAAGGCCGGACGTGGATTCAGATATGGGTTCATCACGATGCCTCATCCGATCTTCACTGACATTTGGGATGCGGTATAAAGAGTTTCCTCTCTTGTTTGAGACCAAGGAGAAGCTTTCTCTTATTTAACACCTATTGACGTATGCCGTGATTTAGTCATCTTCTTTCGATTTCGACCACGGAAACAATTGGTTTACTGGTTCATCGTTTCTTCACCTCCCAGGATGTTTTCATTCTTTTACTGAGGTTCATCCTTTATTCTTCAGACCAGGTGACCTTGGCCTTTGTACGATGTTCCTGGGACCACTTAAATTTATCAATTTTAGTTTCAAACTCTCTATCATATCTGGATGGATCCCAACTTTTTCCATTTCTTTTCGCGTCTCCTCAGCCCATTTTGCTGTCACCTTTAATTTAGTGACGTAGTTGATAATTCTTTATGTCAACCTAGTCTCACTCATTCTCATAAGGTACCCATAAAATTACAGCTTTCTCTTGAGCACTGTGTCTGTAATTTTCTCTGCATACCTACACAGAACTTCATTTTTCCTCATGATTAATATATTTTCGGGGTACGCCGCGTTGTTTATTTAATAAACTGAGCTTTCAGCTGACATCCTACAGCCATCATCAGAGATACTGTTTATGCTGACATAGCAACGAGCGCCAAGCATCGCAGAGTAAAAGGCCGCTATCTTCGTTGATGTTGTTGGTATTCTTTAAAAATTTCTGCTGCCTCTTTCACTCGTCGAGGACACCACTGGTCTTCTCTCCACAGCAGCTTCGCGTCTTCATATTTTATTTCGTTCCTGGTGTTGATGGCATAGCGAACTACGACGGATTTGTCGCTGTTGTTATATTTATAGTCACAACAGACTAACAACATCAACAAAGATAGCGGCCTTTTATTCTGTGATGCTTGGCGCTCGTTGCTATGTCAGTATAAACAGTATCTCTGACGAAGGCTGTAGGATGACAGCCGAAAGCTCAGATTATGAAATAAACAACGCAGCATACCACAAAATTCTATTAATAATGAACAAAGACGGCCGCGGGAGCCTTAGGAATCATTCATTTTTCCTGTTCCACTAGGTACCATCTTTTCTCTTTACTGGTCCTAGAGTTTTCCTTAGGATTTTTCTCTAACTCCTTAATCTCTATTTTTTTTAATACCAGGCATTCTGAGCTGATTTACCACCAAGTGAAAATTAATATTTTGTATATATTCTTCTACCCGTTTTCTGGAGCCGTTGCGGCACTATGATAGTGTCCAGCACTGACACGGAGTTAGATGGTTCATTCCTGGAGGTCGAAGAAATTTTCATCATCAGAACTTCGCCGTTTGGGTAGAGGAGGTAGTGGTACTTGATTCTTAAAAGCACCAAAGTCTGGTTTTTAATGCTGCACTCACTAAGTTATCTTGCGGTCGGCGCGTTTTTCGTGAATGTACCGTACTTGTTTCTACGTGACAGCTGGAGGGCTAACCAGTGCTGCGCTCTGCACTTCCTCGTACTCTCAGCAGAGATAACGGAGTTTTGAAACCTTGAGCGACAGAGCGGGTAACGAGCAGGACCCTTATCGGAGAACCTGACACTCACCACAACACCTCAGGTGTCGCATATAACACGACTCACCGTACCACTGCTCGGTGACAAAATAACAGGTGCTCGATTGAATTTAATTTGCTACACTGAGCATGCTCCGGTGGCAATTTCTCTCGTCATCTAACTACGCTCTCCTTTTTATTATTATTATTATCTTATATACTTTCGACGTTAAATTCGTCCCATCCAATTCTGCGATTTACGAATTTTAATTTTAAATGCCAATCACCAACATACGCCTTGTGCACTCCAAGCACTCTCCCCCCCCCCCCCCTCCTGTTTTCCAATGACTACCAATTCAGCTCCTTTATCATATCAGTTACTAATTTGGTCCTGCGGTAATTTCCACAAACAAATCTGTCTGCTCTGCTAGAGTAAATTAATTATATGACGTTCTGTCTCGACGAGCAATTTATGCCCATCACAACACTAGTCTGCAAATGACACTAATGTGCAATGCATAATGAAACATTTTTATTCAAACGATTTTCTAGTTAGTTTCTATTTTTATAGCTCCACAACTAAACGGTAACCCTTTAATTTAGTCATGGCTTACCTTCCGTTTGACTGTACGTAAGAACTTTGTAATTACCCCACTATTGCGTCAATTGTGTTGAAATTTCGCAGGATATGTTTAAATGACAACAAAATAAATCCGTTGAAAACTATTAAGAAATGTTAGATATATATATGTATCATCCTCTAATTTTGCAACTCTATGATAGAAACATTTCGGGGGAAAAAATTAGACGATTGGGGTTAAGGAGGACTTCTAACGAAAATTGTTTTTGGTGAGATATGCAGTAAATTTCTTTTAGTTTTCTAAGAATCCTAGTCCCAACAATAAACAAATCTTTGGATAAATTTTGATGTACTGTACTTTCCCATACACGTAATAGAAACATGTCGACTTACATTTTTCCCGAGTGCAACATTGAGTGTGATTTCGTCTATCAACTATTCAGAAATATGATCAGTATTATTTTGGGTTATTTATATTTCGTGAAATACGATCTACCAAAGTCGTTGCATAAAAGCTGCGTAAACGTAGGCACTTAGCGATTTCAGGTGCTAAAATTCTTTGAGGATGAGTTGGTAAATAATCCACTGTCATTAACAGAGATTTATCGTTGAAATTTACGGAAGTCAACATTGTAGTCAGCCTCCAAGTCAGGCAAATTTAACAGCTGTGTTATTTGCTGTTAAAACAACATTTCTTATCAACTATGATACACTGACAACACCTACTCAGAATTAATATTTTCCAGTAATGGCTTTGCTGGTACCATTTAATTGAACGTATTTGAAATATTTGTAGGAAATCTCCACATTATTTTTCAATTGTAATTTCTCTAATAATGTGTCATCAGCAATTTCACGCAGCCATCACCTGAATTCATCAGTAATTTTCTCTTTCCCTCTAAAAGCGACAAGCCCAAAGTTGTTTGCTTCGCGCCTAAAGAAAAACTGTTTTACGTTATTTGTTCGAATGTACAAGTGAAACTAGTAATTTTTGTAGAGTAAATGTTATGTGATTCAGATCAGAGAATATTTTGTTGCACAAGATTAAATAAATTCGTCGGTGCTCAACTCAATGCAAAAAAGAATAATTTTATTTTTATAGACTGCAACTTGGAATAACCAGCAGAGATATCTGTGGTTAAGGTCGACAACATTTCGACCGAGGGCGGTGGGCGAGCGGTAACGCTCTGACCTCGCATTCGGGAGAACGCAGGATCGAATCCCTGTCCGACCACCCAGATTTTGATTTTACATGGTTTCCCAAAATCGCTCTAGGCGAATGCCGGGATGGTTCCTTCAAAAGGCCAACGGCGAATTCAGTTCCATGACCCCCAATATTTTCCCACCTCTAATCAGTGGCGTAGCTACTGGCGACCTTTTTGTTTAGCCCTACAGTCGTCTAAGGGGGCCCCTGAGACACTGCTCAGGGGCCTAATCCTCAGCTCAGGGGGCCCCTACCAGCAAACCAGCAACACAAAAAAAAGGGTCGTCCATCTGGCCTGAGGGCCCAAAATAAATTTTTTGCACCGGGGTCCTTGTTGACCTAGCTACGCCACTGCCTCTAATGACCTGGACGAGACCCTGAGACGTTTTGCTTGTGCCTAGTTAGCAGTCAGGGGCTGCAGATGGCGGGGATCCACCGGCGGCAAGCGTGATGAGGAAGCGGGCGCAAAGGATGACGGGAAGCGAACGCACAGTGTTTCGTCGCACTTCCGCCCGTTTCCCAACCGAGTTGCGGGAAAAAGAGCGGGCCACATCTGACAGACGCACGTGGCGGGCTGCACCCACGAGTGGCTTAAAAATACACCCGACCTCCACACTTCCTTCTTTGTGTCTAGCCGACTTTCTCTTGAATTCAGCCACCCACAAAGGTATTTGGACATTGTTTCCGAAACATCAAGGTGTTCTAATCTTTCAACTCTGATTTAAATACAGTATACGCTTGAACCATTCCAGATTTCGACTATAATAAAAGAAATGCCGAAGTTGGTAGCGTCACCTGATGCCCGTAAACAAGAATTAAACAATGAGCAAGAGGTAGCTGCTCATTGTCTGTCTTTGTTCTTCAGCCTTTGAGTTGTTGAATCGTAGACAGATTTTGACATTACCTCCTGCTTAACTTTCTGTCGATGACTGACAGTTGATCTTTACAATGTCATTTCATTCTGGCGCAGCTTTAACACTTTTAATGCTGGTGACTTATTTCTCTGGACGAATTTAGCCATTATAACTGTTTGGCACAGAGGGTGGTCTCTCATTGCGGAGGACGCAGGTTCGAATCCTCGTTCAGCCATCCACATTCAGGGTTTCCATGGTTTCCCAAATTACTCCAGGCGCATGCCGGGATGGTTCCTTCAAAAAATCATGGCCTAATTCCTTCCTGTTCGTTATTCCCAAATCTTTCGCGCCTCTAATGAGCTGGACTCCATAAAAATAAAATACAGGAGAAAACAAAGTACTTGACAAGTGATGTATCACACGACCACGATAAAGATCCTGAAAAAAAAAAAAAAATAAAGGCAGGTTGGAGAGTATTCAGACAGATTTGTAACAATAAACAGAGCAAAAACAGTAAGTTGGTTGAAGTTTTACAAAATAATGGCATTTTCAATCTCCATGTACCGAATCGAATCATGGGTAATGTATAAGGAATATTGAAATTAGAGAAGAGTTGGTAAGATAAAGTATAAAGCAGTAAATACAGGAAATTAGGGTGAAATGGTCAGAATAATTATCAGTAAATGGAATGAACGAAGAAGAGCTACCTAGAATATTTTAAGAATATAAAACGATATTTAAAAGAAGTCACGGAAGGACGAGAAAAATATGGATCCCGTAAACAAGTCATTAAGGGTAATACAGGGAATAAAGAAGGAGGTATGTGCAAAGTAAAACTTCGTCCCATCTAATTAGTATCACTTCTTTTTTTAAAAAAAATACAAAACCTTGAAGCCATCAGACTAAAAACAGTTTGTAGACGGAAAAAAATCGGACATAAGTGTTTATAAATGTAATTCAGCTTTCCAAGCAAAATATCCTTTATAACAAAAACAGCGCCAACGTGTTTTAAGGGATAACATATAAATTCCTTGTTTTATTTTAATGTTTAAATAAATAATAAAAGATAATGTAAAAATTGAAGTTATCTTGAAATGGTTTGGTTATATAGTATTTACGTCATGAATTACGGGTCATCATGAATTATAAGCCTACTTTCTTTTTCAGCTAGTCTAGAAAGCAATACGTAATGTTTAAAGTAGCTGACTAACACAAGATACAAACATTTCCACCTGCTTTGCTATTTAAAATGTTCCCGTGAGTAATGAGTCAATGAAATCGCCGGAAGAGGATAGCATATGGTCAGTGGGTAGACAGTGGGAGACAGCTGCTAGGGGCAGCTCATAAACAGGGAGGAGATGGGGGAAATCAGTCCTGCTTCGAAAACTTTAAGAAATATTATGGTCGAGAATAAACATGGGGCGCTCTCAGTGCAAGGCAGCTACCGTACTAAGACAAGGCGAAGGTGATGAGAACAGATGCAGTCGTAGACCAGAGGACGAGAAACAGTCGCAGAGAAGGGGTATTAGGAATGGTTCGTAGTTAGGACCTAGCAGTAGCAGAATCTGCAGAAAGTCTGGAAGAGAGCTGAGCATTATGGAGAAGCTGCTTGATAGCTAGTCACGTCAATACTGTCTAGTTAGAAGGGCAGAGAGAGCTTTTCCTTCTGACAAACCTGAGCACTGAACATTTGTACTATTTTAAAGGTACAGGAGGTTTGTGTTTGCAAAAATTCAATAAAAGAAATTATCAACCTCTAAAATAACCATTAGTAAGGAAGTGTCCATAAATTACATAGTCGGTGTAAAGGGGGGAAGGGAGGTAGAATGCTACGCTGGGCTGCGGGGGGGGGGGGGGCGGGAAGAGTCCGAGTCATGCCAAGCCACGAGCTTTACATTCTTATTGATAGTCACAGTTAAAATAAGGTACAGAATGTACAATAGAATGTAGTTATCTATTTCCGTCATTTAATTATCTCCGAATGTAATTAAGATATCCTACGTACTAATTGCGCATGTGTGTGACTCGAAGTCATAACGTTGTGTTGCACGATGTAGAAAGGTGGCAGAACTGCAGCATAAGAAAACAAGAAATGCAGCTCTTCTTAGTTTTTAAGCGCGGGTATAATTTGTTCTAGTTTATCAATTAGTGAACATTTATTAATGAGGTAAGTAGAATATTTTTAGTACAACCTCAAGAAGAAAAGGATCCCTCACTGTACCTGAGAAAGCGGTTTGTAGGATTAGCTAGTGTCAACATTTCATTCAGTATATTTATAATTATACAGAACTGGAATCAATAGGGAAAAACCTACGTGCCACATAGGAGAGGGGGGTGGGGGTGGTTAGCGGCAAAAAGCCACGTCAGGTTACGAGGGGGGATGGGGGTTCGAGGTAGGCCAAATGGAGCCAAGTAGTTTATGGACGCTCCCTAACCAATTATCACCTATTACAGCGTGATACGCTTTAGGCATTTGAACAGACAGTACACAATACCGTTGCAGTTTATCTCGTGCTATTGGACTTACGGCAACAATCCAGCAGTATCAACTCAAAGAAAAGCTATCTATTACAGTGATTGCGAATAAGGAATGAAATATCTTCCGGAATGTAGCTGACCAACAAACTAGTCTGTCTCTCCGTAATTATGAATTTGTGTCTTCGACGGACCAGATCTCGAAGTCTCACCACAGAGAGGGGGTGGGGGATCCGGAAATACGGAAAAACACCTCACGTAATTTATTGATGCCTCCTTTTCTATAATTATAAATACTCTGGATGAAATGTTAACACTAGGCTCTCCTAGAAATCATCAATTATTGGTAGAAAACTGTTTTTCAGATACAGTCAGGGATCCTTTTCTTCTTGAGATGTTAAAAAATTATCCTTACCTTATTCACCACTGTTAAAAAAAATTAAAAAACTGAGAAGAACTGAATTTTTTATTTTGCTGCAGTTCTGTACCCTTCTTTCTACATTACCAGGGAATGATTCTGGCTGGAAAAACATTTTCGATAAGCCTAGTAAGTTTATTCTGCAGCGCCACTTCACATCATATTTTTAACTTGAAATAACACTTCAGCGGGCACTGAAATTCACTTGACAGAACAAAATTAGAATTATTTTATCAACGAGCGGTGTGGTCACACGCGGGCAATACTAATCGAAACAGCTTTATTTAAAGCATCAAAACAATACAAATTGTCACTGCCTTGGAAAATACCGGGTGACATCTGTAAGCGAATTTGAGGCTAGGTACGGGATGTGTAATATTTTTCGAATCGTAATGCTTCGTCACGATATGGTTATTTCAAAAGCGCCGGCCGCGTGTAACCCAACACTATGACTTCGAGTCACACGAATGCGCAGCACTGCTAGTATACAGGGTATCTAACTTACATCCAGAGATAATTAAATGACGGAAATAAATATGTGTATTCTGTTCCTTATTTTAACAGTGACACATAATATGAATAAAAAGCTCGTGGCTTGGCTCAGAAACCACCCCCCTTCCCCTCACCCCCTAGACCGAGTCAGGAAGTTTATGAACGCTCCCTAACAACCTAGGTTTGAATTCGGGCAGGAAACATGCCCTTCCCTCTCTGATGATACAAACTGGCCACCTCTGTAAGACAGGAGGCCGATGGCACGTCGTCCTTAGGAGACAGGATAAAAAATGATATGAACGATATATTGTTTTATTCAGAAAGCTATTCTCGATTATAAAATACAAATAGCTTTTCTTTTTTCGCTTGTGTAAAATGGCGTAGGCAATAGCGAAGATGGCTTCGAGCAAAACCGCATGTCATCTGTGGTAGGAATAATCTCCATGTAGAATGGATTAAAAAAAATATATTAATTCTGTGGTAATAATACTTACCAAAAGAAACAATTTCATAGACAATTGATAAAAAGAAGGGCATATGTCCTGAATTGGGGATGCATCTATTTCGCTTCTTTTTTCAATTTTTTTTTAGCTTATGGCTTTACGCCTTGTCAACGTCGGGATCATTATAGAGGCGGGATGGGACTGGGGACAAGGAACGGGAAGTGATTCGGCCATGGCCCTTTTGAAGGAAGCATCCCAGCATTCGCTTGGAATTATTTGGGGAAACCATGGAAAACCCAAATCTGGATGCGCGGATGGGGTTTCGAACCGGCGTCCTCCCGAATGCGAGGCCAGAGCGTTAATCGCTCACCCACCCTGTTCGGTTCCAATTTTTGATTGTTAAAGGAGAAGATGAGCGTTCTGGTGGCTCAGTGGTTAAGGCGCCTGACTCGAGAATGAAATGTCTCCCGTTCGAATAGCTGTCTCGGCGGGGATTTTCATAGGCCCTTAACCCGACTTTCACCTCTGGCACAAGTTGCGTTGTAATGTGAAGTACGCCAGAACGCTTCCGCGGTTCGCGTTCCAAGAGTCTCCTATACCCGGTAGAATTACCACGTTAGGTTAAGGCTGCTACGACAGGGGCGGATTACGCATCCAATAAAAAAAAAGTCACCACATCATTACAACCACAAGAGCCAATTCCCCAAAGTAAAAGATAAAATACGATCAAATTTACTCTAGTACAGCTGTCGGAAAATAATAAACCAAAATTCTTGTCGCTTGTACGATCGATTTCATCATTTGTTTCCTAAGTGCCTCTTGCACCACGCGAAAAAAAGTCACATAATCCGTATCAAAGTTTTTAAACACATATTTGTTTACAATTTTTTTCCGCAATTCACGATCAAGATCCAGAATTTTTTTTACGCATCCTACACTTTCCAAGGTCACATTAGAAAACTTAGTATAGCTGGGAGAAAAGCGATCCATCGCCTATGGCGGTCCACTCAAGCACGTCCCGAAACGGATTTTGTTGGGGCGATTTTTTTCTGGCATTCTTCGTAATCTAAGATATTAAAATCTAAAAGAAAAAAAAATTCTCTGCCACGAGCACTGTTTTAAGTACCGAAATGAAGCGTCCCCATCTGTTCATAGAACGCGAACCTTATGTTATGTATGATAAAAGTGTACTTTTGTTTTTAAAAAAAGCGAAAACTATGAGGCGGAGATTGTGAACCGTTGCAGCATTTGCCTAGGTGACTAAGGCAAACCGCGTAAAATCGCAATCAGGATGACCGACACTCTGGGGGCATTGTACTTCCACAGTCGGTGTGGCAACGCTTTATATTCCACACTATGAGTCAGGACTCACTGAACTCAGCCCAGAATAAACTTGGGTCTTGGGAATTCTGCTGGCGGTACCGTTCGAAAGAGTTGTTACGGAATTCACTATATTTGTCAGGTGACGAATTCAGCTCGAATAAGAACTGTCTCACCATTCGGCAGGGATGATTGGTAAGGATATTTTGACAATAGGGCATTTTAATAAATGTGAAAAAATATAAAAATTCTTAAAGAATATATGTATTGTCGTACTTACGAAATATGTTAATTTAAAAATACAAAACATAAAAATTATTTCATTTAAAAGATTCAATATTTTTCGTCTGTCGCAAAACGGTATCCGCCATCATGGATTCCTACGTGACATCATCGTATAGTAAACACTAAGACGCTCCTCACACTGCACAATTCGGAGGCGACGCGACTCATTTTTTAGTATCGTCAGTTTCAGTTGCCCGCACGTATGATACCCAGAAGCGACCTAATATCACATTGAGAATACTGTGAAGCTGCACAGTCTGTCTCTAGACGCGGTGAGCGTCGCTCTAATAAACATACCTGCTGTGGCTTCTAACCGAGTGGTGAAGATGTCACTGTCGGCTGTTGGACTACAGAAAAAGAAAAATCCGAAGAATGTGTTGCCATACTTAAATCATACATACAATCGAAAAATATAATGTACAGTAAGTAAACAAACAAATTTATGAAAAGATAACGATCACTTATAAAATTTGAAGATAAAGCTAATGATAAGAATAAGAAGCTAATGGAAAATAAACGTGCAAAGTTTGTAACGTGGTTTTAATTAGTTAAATTCTCTGCCACGCATGCCCAATAAGAGTCGATATTTACTACGGAAGAAAGCATTCTCTCATAATACTGTACATAGACTATCACCCTCACCAGTAAATGAAGGATTTTGTAATCTTTTCCTACTGCCTGCCCAATGTGCTCTGCCTGATGAGTTTGTTATCAAACGTTTAGGGAGCGTGCATAAACCACGTAGCTCCATTTTGGCCTCCTGTGAACCCCCTCCCCCCCCCCCACGTATCCCTACGTGGCTTTTGCTTCTACCCCCCCTCTCCGCCCCCCACGTAGCACGTAGCTTTATATCCTTTTGATTGCAGAAGTCATTTTGTACTTTTTTCTCTTGTCAGACTATTGTAAATTACATACGGACATAATTAACTGAGGGAAATAAATATCCACATGTTGTGTGTTCTGTGCCTCATCTTAACTGTGAAAAATGTTATGAAACGAAAGCTACGTGGCCTGACTCGGAACCCCCCTCCCCCCACGTAGCCCAACGTAGCCTTCCAGCCAACCCCCCCCCCCCCTGGACCGAGCCACGTAGTTTGTGTACGCTCCCTTAACAGCTGAAATCGAGTAGATTCTCTGCATTGCATGTTCTAACTGTTGTTTTAATCTTACGCTAATTATTAAAACATCTTCTATTTCGTGTTGCACAAGGCTTCAAGTAGCAAGCCAGCTTGTCACCCATACGGCAGCTGTAGACTGTGGTTCGAGGCCACGTGAGAGCAGTGTCCCCAGCACAGCAGGTAGCGGGGAAGAGTGGTCAGGTGGCTTCAAACAAGAAGCACACCTAGTGATGATCCGATACTATTAAATACGATTAGGTACTCGATACTTTGTTTCAATACCGAGTACTTTTCGTATTTGAATTAATTCATTCGATACTTACTTATCGGAACAAAAGTACTTGTATCGAATTGAAAGTATCGAAACGCACCCGGTGTTAAATTCTATACGCATCATCCCTGCTGCGACACTCAGTCGCGCCTGCGAAACTAATTTCCCGCTGACGTCAAGTTGGTAGCATTGAAAATCAAACAAAATCAGTCTTAGAATAGGCAATCTAATCTCAAAGAATTTGTTTTAGGTCTCAATTTCAGTACTTGGCGTGCATTTCACTATACCTGGCCAATGGTCGCTCCCGCGCAGCCCCACACAAAAACTAAAAGGCATGATTCATAATCAACTACAGTAAGTAACCCATGTGAATCGGAAGAAGAAGATGCTTCAGCTAGCGTTTCACAGGAATATCACTTCTGGAAACATCACAAAGAAAAAGAAAACGCACCGTAGTGACAAAGTCTCTCTCTACTTGTCAAACACTGTAATGTCTCTAAAACGCAATCCATTTACAGAATGGGAAGAAATGAAACTTATATTTCCTTGTCTGTAGAAATACGCAGAACAGTATCTTATTGTTGTACAACGTCAGTATTGAGTGAATGTTTGTTTTCTAATGCGGGTGAAACAAAAGAAACAAGATGTCCCCAAAATATTTGTAACAATTGCTTGTTTTGGGAAACCTTCCAAATGCGAACTTTTATTGATTAAATGTGTTAAAACTGTAATAAATAAATATTTAAAAATAAGGCAATACCTTCAAAGTATGCTTACGATGTGAGCTTTATTATAATTTTAATAAATAAATAAAAAATGTTTACTGAGTGTTATTTGATTTTATTACACTAGGCAAATAAAATAAATAATTTAGCAATATGTCACATATTTTTTTATATTTCGATATATTGATATGAGTAAGTATCAATACTTTTACAGTACTGATATGAGTAAGTATCGTAAGACAATATGAGTCCACTCATTTGAGTAGGTATCGATACTTTGATGGTATCGGAACATCACTAAGCACACCAGAGTTAGGTCCGCTACTTGTTTCTAAAGCCAACCATTTCCTAAGACACCCAAAGCAAATAACGTGACTAGTGTTTAGTTACCGTAGTAACACATACACTAGTATCCGCATAACACAGAATGCATCTGGTGTGTTGGGTGAGTGGTAGTGCTCTGGCCTCGCATTCGGGAAGACACGGGTTCGAATTCCCATCCAGCCATCAAGATTTTGTGTTTTCCAACTTTTCCCCATATCACTCCAGCCGGATATTTCCGGCAAAATTTCTTATCGTTCCTTGCCACCAGTTCTTTCCCAGCTCCAATGACCTAGACGTTGACGAGGTGTAAAGCAAAAAAAAAAAAAAAAAAAAAAGAGAGAGAAAGAAAGAAGGATGGTGTGGAAAATACTATGTATTATCTCTTGAACCGTACAGTGCTGGCGCCCTTACTATGTTTTTAAAAAAATGAGAGTTTAAAAAACTGAGAACGTCGCCTATTGTGGAATGAGATCTGTTATTCGATTCAATAATGCAAGAAATGTGCGACCGCCTGATATTCACCATCAAATCAAAGAGGTTTGTGGATACAGTGGAGCGGATGAATTATCTGTTCGGCGGTTGTATAGAAATTTTAACGCGGGGAGAGAAAGCGCACACAATGATAATCGAACAGGACGCCCGTCGGCCGCTACCGACGTCTTGCTGAATTTAAAAAGAACGATCGGCGTATAACACTGGATGCAATCAATCGGCAATTTTCAGGTAAATTGTCAAAAACCATTTATGCAAGACCGGTCCCATGCAACCCGCAGCGCACAACCGTCGCTTTTTCAGTGGCAGCTTCGGGGATTTCTTAACCGTCTAGCAGCTGAGGAATATACTGTAAGCATACAAAATTTAATTATACGATATGACAAGTATTTCATTTAACATTACAACTATGAATAAAGGTAATGTAAGTTATGTTCATACAAAATAAAAAGTTTTTAAATTTAGTAGTTTTTCCAAAGCTGATGACCCTCGTATATCGAACTTCAGTATTTCTCGCGAAAACAAATGAAGCACAGCAGAGGTCCTTCCGCAGAGTGTGGCTTCTAAATTTGCCTGCAAAGGGCTTCAGTTTATTACAGTCAGACTGAGTAAAAGCGCATAGGCCTTCCAGTTCGCAAGAAATTGCTGTATTCGGTCATAACTCGCATCTGATTACGATATTCTTAGCCAAAAACTTATTATCTCTCTGGTCTTTCAGCCTCTCACCGTCACGAGAAGTTTTTCTTGGGACCTACGGCTGGTTTTTTTTTTTTTTTTTTTTTTTTTGCTTATTGCTACGTTTTTCGACGTCGAGATTATTGAAGGCAGAAGGACTTAAGCCAAGGAACGAGTAGAAATTTGGCCATGGCCTTTTTAAGAAACCATCCCAGCATTTGTCTGGGAGATTTTCTGAAACTAAAGAAAATCGAAATCTTGATGGGTTGACTGGGATTCGAACCCACTTCCTCCGGAATGCGACGCCAGAGCGTTACCGCTCACCCACCACGCTCGAAGTATAAATTTAGACTTCGTGGGAGAGCCTTTCCAAAAATACTTGCAACACCGGCGCGACGCTGACAAACGTGCGTGCAATCTGAAGGATATTAGTGTGAAAATGATCATCCAGGTAAGGGGGCATCCATTAATTACGTGATAGTGAAACAGGGGGGGGGGGGAGGGTGGCGGGTCCTGCGAAATCTCACCAAAAAACAATGGTGGTATAAGGTCTAGAAACAACGCGGATACCGCCTCTGTGGAGGGTGTAAGGACTCAAAAAAAATACGAGGTCGATCAGCAGAGGGAGGAGGGGGGGGTGTCGCGTTAAAATCTCACGACATCTTAACAGGGGGGATCCGACCAGATCTCACCTAATCTCACTTTTTTTTTTTTACTTATGGTTTTACGCCGCGTCGACAGCTAAGATCATTAGAGGCGGGATGGGACTGAGGACAAGGAACGGGAAGGAATTCGGCCATGGCCTTTTTGAAGGGAACATCCCGGCATTCGCCTGGAGTGATTTGGGGAAACCATGGAAAAACCCAAATCTGGATGCCCGGACGGGGCTTCGAACCCGCGTCCTCCCGAATGCGAGGCCAGAACATTAACCAAATCTCACCTGAGGGGGGAGGGGGCCGGAATTCCGGAAAACACCTTAGGTAATTAATGGACGCCCCCTAAGGAATTCCCTCCCCCCTCCCGACAAAAACATTCACGAAAAGACGTAAACCAACAAAACCTGTAGCATTAAGATCTGCTATAATGCAAGAAATGAGATCTGACTTTTCGTGTGGCTGCACTCGACGGCTGAGCAGTTCCCCAGCGCGCCTTCCTTCCGCCCACAGACGCCGAGGCTCGCGCTGTTCCACGCCAGAATACTCAATGAGCTGGCAGCGGGCTCACCAACGGACGCAAAGTGGCTGAACGCCGGCCAGCGGCCAACAGACGCCGTAATCACCCGTCACGCCCTCACTGTTCTGCCAACGCAAACTGAACCGATTCCTCACTTCGTCACGCCTACTGTTTTCAATTTTTTTTTTTTTTATTTTTGGTTTCTGGTCAATCGACAATTTCACCAACCTTTATAATACATTTGATCTTGTTCCATATATTGGTTCTATTAGATAGTATGTTTACCTTACTTTACATGAGTTGCCAATTTACAATATTGTCACCTTTGTCTTGCTTTAAAAACTTGGTTTCACCAGTAGTTCTCTTCGTTGAGATTTGATCTTCATGTGTTTGTGTATCCGTTTGTAGGTCTCTAGTGGAGTGGTGCTTCTTGTATATTTCTTGTTTCTTCTCCCTTTTGTCTTCTCCGGCAGTTGGTTTTGACTTCCGTGAGCCTGTGTTTTGTCCATACGCTCTGTTGAATCGTGTTGACTATATCGTTATTTGTGCGTCTTGTAAGAATCTTGCCAGTGTCTGGTATATCTTAATTTGGTTTGTAGATAGCAGGTATTGTATCGATGTAGGGAGGAGTACTTGCATCGCTGCTAATTTGCTAATTAGGGTGGCGAGTGGAAGATTATGTTTGCTGCATTTGAAAAAAAAATATGGCTGAGGTCTGAGACTTTCTCCCCATCTGCTTCGCATCGTGGGAAGTCCAATACTTTTATCCTGTGTAGGTGGCAGGGGAAGGCTCCGTGGCCTAACCTCATTCGTATTAATGATGTTGTGAGATGCCTTTTGGATTTAAAGTTCTGGAACCACGTGTTCTTCATGATTGTTGGTTGGATTGTGGGGTAGTGACAGCCCCTGTGTAGTGACGATGTTTTCCGGTAGTTTTGTATACTGTTTTCAATTGCTGCAGTACGAGGAGATGTCTGTTCGTGTCTGTCTGTGTTCGATAAAGACATACTTAGCTGCCTCAACTACAAATGCTTTACGACAATTTCGTGCAGTGTTTCGATAGTTAACCGAAAGAACAGCCCGAACAGCGATGGTCAGAAATAGTTCGCAGCATTGGGCTCGTAAATTTTTTGGTACCATTTTTCAACTTTGCACTTGGGATGCAAATATATGATATATTATATTTGGATACTTGGGTTGAGCAACATGGATCATCGTGCATTAAAGCTGGTCAGCAAACCCTAAGAGTGTGTCAGTAAACTACGTGGACCCACTTCGGCCTCTTTTGAACTTCCCACGTGTCTTGAATTGGCTTTTACCTTGACCTCCACATCCCCGTGTGAAACGTAGTTTTTTTCGCTTATTCATTCAAAATTACGTTTTGCGCAGTTTTCTCTTATAATGCTATCGTTAAAATTATTTAGTATGTAATGAAATCGACCAGTATTTGCTTTGTATGCTTAATTTATAAATATTACAAATGAAATGGTGGCCGTAGCCATTTCTGCAAATGATAAATTATTGGTGAAACCATTTTCTCAGGAACAGTCAGGCGTCCTTTTTTTATTTGAGGTGTTATTAGAAATAATTTCCTCATCGCATTCATCATTGTTTATTAATTCATAACATAAGAAAATAAAACAAACTATTCCCATCCCGTAAAAAAAAGCCTGTCGCTACCTCAACCACCACCATAAACAACCACAACAACAACTACGCCGACGACGCGACGAAGACGACCCGACGACGAAGACGTGACGAAGACGACGCGGCGACGACGACGCGGCGACGACGACGTGGCGACGACGACGCGGCGACGACGACACGGCGACGACGACGCGGCGACGACGACGCGGCGAAGACGACGCGGAGACGACGACGCGGCGACGACGACGCGGCGAAGACGACGCGGCGAAGACGACACGGCGAAGACGACGCGGCGACGACGACGCGACGACAATTATAACAACAATAACAATAAATTATGAAGAACTGCATTTTGTTTTATTTTGCTACACGTCTGTCACATTTCTTTCTACATTACCAGGAAATGATTTTTTGCTCTTCTTAAAAGATTTAGATGGCTTCTTGACGCAGTTTTCAACATTGAAAACTCGCTTGAAAGTCATTCCCTATAAGCCTCCTAAAGCTTATATCCGTTCACACCACACTTCGAATTTGAAATAAAAAACACGTCAGCGAGTACTCTGACTGAAGCCAGAGGCGGCCCTAGCAAATTTTTCAGGTGGTGCGAGATCTCATTGTGGCACCCCAAATGAGCAATCGCTTATTCGTAATTAAGGTGTCCATATAGATAGACTGAAGATAATATACAGTTTTTACATCCTACTAATATTATAAATTTAAAAGTTTGTTTGCTTAGATGTTTTTACTGTTTCACGTCGAAAAGACTGAACTGCATAGGATAAATTTGGAATAATGTATTGCACAGTTGCTATCTCATTTACGGCTCATATTCAAAAAATCTTTACTTTCTTCGGCATCTGACTGGGTTAATAATACGAAATGTTCCAGGGAGAATCAATTTCTCTAGCTGTCTGTTGTCAGAGCCGTTACTCTTTCTCAAATATGAACTGTTTTTCAGCAAATATGAAGAGTTTCATAAATCCACTTTCAGTCTGCATATCCTTTGCTTACAATGTTTACTTGAAACAATGTATTATACCAAGTCACCACTGTAATTATGAACTCAAATTGCTCCACGATCTGGCTAAGTGACAAGGCATCTGCTGCTGGAACTGAACAATTCGTTTCAGAAGGGCGTAACGAACTGAAGAGTAGTGATGAAGAACTGTAGCGATTATCACAGGATCCTATTTTCCTAGCAGTTGCAATATACCCAGGAAGTTACCATCATTAGAAGCATTTAGTTTTTCAGATCCAAAGCTTCCTCTCAACAAGCCATCATTCATTAGAGGATAGCAACCCACTGTGATTTTTCGTTTTCAGACTGTGTTTACAAATGCTTGTCTAGTACATTGAAGTTATTTAATGGAATCAACGCTTCTATCCAACTGAGCATGGTGTGATTGTGATCTGAGAAAGTTTCGTGAGTTTTGAGACGCTCTGATTCGTAACTCGAGTTATCGAATCCTTCTTTTCCCAAATAAAAATGAGACCTTCTGTTGAATAAACAACTTATAAACAATATACTTTATCTGCAGATTTAGAATAAACTAGCTATCTATTTTTATAACTTTCTCCATTTGGTGTTACTCTTTGAAATTGCGTATTTGAAAAATGACGTCTATGATTTTCATTTTTTTTATTTTTCGTTGCTCGATTAATTATTGCATCTCTGCCAGTAGGGTGAGTGAGCGACAATTTTGAAATATCGTCATAATTTGTACTTTGATAAAGCGGCGGTGGTGGTAAGTCTTGTATACCCATTTGTAATCTTTTGAACAGCAGACGACGTTCCAGCCATAGATAAATTTTCTCGCACATGCTGCTCTTTATCATGAGCCTCGTCTGAATAACTTCCATTAAAAGTTTTCTTCCGCCTCGTGTTGAACTAGTTCTGGTGACGAAGATTCAGACGACTTCTAAAAATATTGCTTGTAATTTTGAAGCCTTCTCAGTTTCGTCTTGCTTTTGTTTTCTTTTTAAGTACTGTGCTCCATACAGTTTTTTTTTTTTTTTTTTTTTTTTTTTTGCGGTTAGCGACATGTGTTGTTTGTAAAAGAGAGATAAGCTTAGTAAATATTTACGAAACCAACGTTAATTGTAATCACCGAGGATGTAATATGGTAGAAAGAGATAAATAGGTTGAATCTCGCCCATGCACATGTACCAGAATGCATGAACATCCAGTCTACAGCCGAAAAGGCAGAAAACAGGTGCGGGAGGCGCAACGCGGCATCGGAAGGTGCTAACTTTGGAACGAGTTGTGATTTTCATGATTTGAATAACTCTAATTTACTCTATTCTATGATACCATATGACTATGCATTAAGCTGAAACTCTTACTTTTATTAACTCTTCTGGATGATGTGTTACAATAATATGTGAACAGCAAGCTGGGTTATTATAGAATTTATTTTTCATTTTTTGCGCACACGATCTGTCGATTCAGTTTTGACGCCCCCCATATGACGGCGCCCGGTGCGGTCGCACCGCTCGCACCGCCCTAGGGCCGCCCCTGACTGAAGCTGCATTGAAATTCACTTGACAGAACAAAATTAGAATTATTTTGACAACGAGCTGTGTGGTGACACGCGTCTGATCCGAATCGAAACAGTTTTACTTCAAAGCAATACGAACTCTCATTGGCATGGAGAATACCGCGTGACATCTATAAGCAAATCTGAGTCTACCTATCGCTTGCCTAACGTTTTTCAGTGTGTAATGTGACGTAGCGTGTGGGTTAGATCAAATGCGCAGGGCCAGTGGCGGATCCAGGGGAGGCAGGGTGCTGAACCCCCCCTCCCAAATAAAAGCACCGAGGTCACTTTCGACGACATGGGGTTTTTTTTTTTTTTTTTTTTTTTTTTTTTTTTTTTTTTTTTTTTTTTGCTTCTGTTTTTATAAGGGTGGCAATCTGAAATAATGAGATTTCTGTCGGCGATCCCCTCCTCGCCCGAGTCAAGCCCCCCCCCCCCAAACAAAAATCCTGGATCCGCCACTGCGCAGGGCGCATAAAATCCAATGCTATGACCTCAAGTCACTTGCATGCGGCCCACTGTAAGTATATAGGGTATCTAAAATATGGAGAAAATTAAACGACGGTAATTAATATCCACATGGTGTTGTGTATTCTGAACCCCATTTTAACCGTGAGACATCCTTTATGTTTATTTGATCACTTTCTTCCGTGTCGCAGATACGGACTCTCAAACAGATACCCAAACTTCTTCCCTCAGTTGTTCTTTGATAGAGAAATCTGCTCATCTTTCTTTGGTCGTATTACATACCTGATTCATTTCAAATTGGTTGACACATGTTGTAAACTGTTAGGGTTCATGTAACCAATACGTAAGCATTACGTGTGCATTAGCATGTCGCCACTTTCCAGATGACACAATACGTGATGCTAAAATCTGCACCACAGGATGTAAGGTCGGCTAAAAGGTAAAAAGGGCGGGCCCACGTTGCAGAGACTTTACGTCACAAAGCCGAACGTGTCGTCGGCAGCGATGCTATTGTGTAAGCGATTCGCTGTGGTTGAGAACGGCATCACGTTTCAAAACAAAGCTTCAACGTGACTCCAGAGATAGCAGCATCAGCGGTAGGCATTGAAAACGATCTTCACTGCAGCTCTTACAAGACACCGAGTCAAATCTATCGATATAAAGGTTATCGTAATGACGAAGGTTTATTTTTCGAACTCTAATGCCAGTGATTTTTTAACATATTATGGAGTAAATATTATTTATATATTGATCAGCACTTCTGACGTGTGGGGACTATGGAGAATTAATAGGCATTATTAATATAAGGAAATTAAGAGATCACTTATTTTCCATCTTTTCCTCTGGAATCTGGAAGACGACATTTCATTAGCCAACATATAAAATTCTAGACGTACACAAAAGCGCCATTACTCGTTTCCGGAACACCAAAACGGGCCCAATTACCAAAAACAATATATACTTAGTACTACTAGGAACTAAATGGATTTACAATTAAATTACAATTTGTAGAATTTTAACGTTATTTTGAACATGTTAAACAATTACCACTCATTGAAAAAAAGCAAATACAGTATATAGTAGCTGCGACATCACATACCTATGTCCTTAATTAAATTTTAAAATACCAAAATCAGTTTAGTCCAGTTACAAAGTCTGACAATCACACATTATAAAGAACCAAATACCATACATTAACAAACCAGTAATCTATAAATGCAATAACTGAAACATTTCCTTTTTTTACATAGACTTAAATATTTGAAGGAAGGATAAATGAAGGAAAACAAGGTGGCAATCGAAGGTAGTTATTTTCATTTACTTATTTTGGAAAAGATTTTACGGCTTGTTCACAGCACAGTGAGTAGAGTCGAATAAGGTTGTTGACAACGATCGTGAAGGAGACTGGGCGCAGCTTTTACGAAGGAGGCACCCCGACATTTTGCTTATTTCTGATAAACCATGGACAGCTGAAATCTGGCTGGTCGGGTCGGTAATCGATCCTGGCTACGCTGCGTGGAGTCGACCATGTGCTGCGGTGGCGGACTCCACGTCACGTGCCACCTCTGCCTCCCACGCAAACGGGTCAAGCTCGAGGCCACGAGACGCACTGCTTTCTCCAGACTCAGTGAGCGACACTTCACCCTGTCACTGCCCATTAAAGATCGATATAATGAGAGTCTATCGATAATACCTCCGACAAATTCTGTACGAACCCACGCAGTGCATTAGAGTCCCGCCATAGAATGTAGGAGAGGCAATACTGATACGACTTCCGATCAAGACCGTCCACCGTCATTACGATTTTTAACCAATTTTCCGTACACAGTTAACTGATCGCTGAGATATTTTCTAGCGAGCGTGGTGGATGAGCATTAACCTGGAGGATGCAAGTTCGAATTCCCGGTCGGGCATCCAGACTTCAGTTTTCCATAGTTTCCCAAAATCCCGCAAATGCAGGGATGGTTCCTTCAAAAGGATATGGCCGAATTCCTTCCCATTCCCCAGTCCCTAGTCCTTTCCCACCTCAAATGACTTCGACCTTGAGGGAGCGTAGTCATTAAAAACTGGAGATTTTCTGCATTTTCGCTTCCAAAGAAGTTTGTTTCGCATCTAAATCATCACCATTTGACCAAATTTGGCACAGTTGGTCTTAACAACCAGGCGGATAACACTGTTTACCAAACCAGGCTTTTTCCGACTCTCTGCATCGGATTCCATCCCCTCAAATATGCGTTGCCTATTATGAAATTATTTAAGTTGTAGGACAAGTCTCACTTTAAGCGCACTGATATTTAAATTGAAATAAATGCAGCCTGGGATATGCATAAAGTGGCATGTGCAACCAACTGTGCTTGACTCATCATACATTTTCATGTTAAAATGAGAGGCAAAAAATGAACTGGAATTTCGTGGGTAATCGCTGGTGAACAAGTATTTGGTTTAAGGTGAACAGTCCGTTAATATGTGAGTTTGGCGACTACAGAATTACAATTCCGTGGTTTTAAAGCCAAGAAAACAGCACATATCTGTTTGGCGTACTATCAGCAAAAATTTTCTATACTGAAATGCTTGCTCAACGCCTTCGATAAAGTACCAATGTATTAATGTTTTGAAAAGTTCTTTCTCTCTTTTCGAGATGCGTTTCTAAATTTGAATAATAGCAGATTTCTAAATTTACTGATCAAGGCGCGTATGAGGATTCGATATTTTGTGTCGTGGTAAATGTTTCTATAACTACCATTTTTTTCTCAACCGCAAACCTTTGACAAAAATAACAGCAATGTTAGTTAATTTAAAAGGGAAAAGGTGTTAGTAAAGATATTTAATTTTATTAATATAATTGATGGGTATTCGTCGTCGACTACAACTCGATTCAGAGTACTTACTTCTTCCCACGAGCCTGTCCACTAGGGACATTTTATGTCTATATTTCTGGTGGATAACAGGCCGATCCTTGAGCGAAATATGCGAATGCACAAACAGCAGCAAACTGATGGAGGTGGAAAATTGTCGAAAGTTAATGTTAGCCGTTTGGCCTCTTCATGTCTTCGCTGTTCTTACTCAAAATCATCGACAGATGCATAGAGCTGCACAAAAGTACGCGATCTTAGCAATTTCGTTCTAAGTTAGTTTATTTTCTAAATTAACTCACGCCTTCGTGGATTATTCAGTCTTTATCTCACTCTGAATAAGCACTTAAGAAATCTTGTGCCTGAACAATTTTCACGATAAAAGATTTGGCGAGGAAGTCTAGTATCACTCATACAGCTGGCATAACCAATCCACTTAGTCCATGATCTGCGCTGGAAGTTTCAATGCTATGCTATTTCAAGGTCTATATTGTTCATAACACAGTTCTTGGGTTTGACATTCATGATGGACTTAAGTTTCTGCTGATCAAAGCGATGTAGTTCTTTTATATGACAGTCCACAAGTGTCACAGACATAAAGCAGTGTTATTTGGTACACCGTGAGTTCTTTGCGCACAGCTAGGTCTTTATTCCTGAAGATTCGGCGTGACAGTATACCAGAAGCAGTATGGACAGAACCAGTCGGCTTCTCAAAGTGTTGATTGTTGAACTCTGAAAGGGTAGTGTCAGGGATGGGCTGAGCAAGTAACTTCGGTTTTATATCATTGATGCAGCGTTGAGTATTACGACTTGTCGATATCCCTTGAGGGAAGGGTGGGGGGGGGGGGGAGAAGACGAGGTGTGCAGAATAAACTAAGTACCCGAATGTCCCTCCTTTAAGTGATCAGCTTTTATGAAAATCGAAGTCCACATTTACAAGATTCCATTGTGTTATTCCAAAACACGGAAGCGCTACTACTGCACGTTTTGTAGGCGTGAGCGCTGCAATGAGCTGTCAAGAGGGCAGTGATAAGCCTCCCACCTGTTAAACCCTCTCCCTTATCACCACTCAGCGAAAACAAACACCGGATGACCGCAAGGTCAGCCTGATAACAGACTCGCTAACTTACTGGTTGTTAATCACTGATAACACAGGTAATCAGATAGCTCTCACCTTACACTCTGAAAACCAAATACTGTACTAACCCACGCAGTCCACCCGTACAGTGCAGGAGAGGAAATACTGACACGACTTCCGATTAAAATCGTCCACCGTCATTACGGTTTTTAATTAACCATCGCTGAGATAATTTCAACAGAGTGAGGTGGATGAGAATTAACCTGTACGGTGCAAGTTCGCCCATCCAGATTTTGGTTTTCCACGGTTTCCCGAAATAACTCCAGGCGATTGCCGAGATGGTTCCTTCAAAAGGCCATGGTCGAATTCATTCCCATTCTTGCCCCCAGTCCGTTCCCACCTTTAATGACCTCGATGTCGACGAGACGTAAAGCGAGAAACAATATATATTACTTTTTAAGTGCTTAATGGTATTGGAACTTTCGTATATCAGGCTTGTAAGTAGTGTTGTCCAAAATCGGTCTTGGTCTTGCAGTCTTGGTCTTGGTCTTGCATTTTTGCAAGACCAAGACCAAGACCAAGACCAGGTGTATTGATGCAAGACCAAGACCAAGACTGGCCAAGTCTCGTCTTGTTCTTGCATTTGGGCAACACTAGTGTTGTCCAAAATCGGTCTTGGTCTTGCAGTCTTGGTCTTGGTCTTGCATTTTTGCAAGACCAAGACCAAGACCAAGACCAGGTGTATTGATGCAAGACCAAGACCAAGACTGGCCAAGTCTCGTCTTGTTCTTGCATTTGGGCAACACTACTTGTAAGACAAGAACAGATGAAGACAGCGAAGGAGTTCTTATGGATTTAAGACGGATAATTGAAACACATATGGATTTCCAACTCTCGTAAACACATCATTCGTTTTGTTGAAGTTGTTAGATATTCTTTAGGCCAGAGTTTCCAAAACGTGGGGCCTGGTACCGGGTAAAGAAATAAAAAAAAATCATTTCGTCTCGCCTTCGCCTCGGGATGTATCAAGGAACATTTTGCATGAATACTAATCTGAACGAATATTTTTCCCCCATTCAGCAGCAACAAAGAATGAGTATGAAACCCATTTATATTTAACATAGAATTTGAGACAGAATTGTTGGAATCAGATGTCGAGTTTATAACTACAAGTATGTGTGATAAATCATCCAAAGACGAATACGAGAGAACACCACTGATGCATTTTTAACTGATGTGTCGTCCGGTGTATGCAGTTTTAGATGAAACTAGCAGAAAATGTTTTAAGATTTCTGATGGCTTTTGTCACATCTAGCCGTGAAACCAGATTTTCAAAAATAATTTTCTAAAAAATATATACATAAACACTTTGGAAGACGAAACGAACCTGAGAGTTACAGGTATCATATTAGTTTGCAAGAAATAGCTTCAATCTTCTCATTAATAATTCGAGGTTATTTAAATTTAATTTTTGCATTTATATTTTGCTAGTTTTAACTCCCGTAGGAATTTATTCTGGAAAAGCTTGTAAGAAAAAACGAATAAGAATCATTTTATTAATATTTTTCGTGATATGATTATTTTCCTCTGGTTAGATCGTCGGAATATTTGGCTAGGATTTTTTTTCTTCAAATAAATATATTTTACTTTAAATTGCGGAAAGTATAATTTCGAAAACGGATAACTGTTATTAATTTGACTGATACATTTCGCGAATACGTACTTTTTGTGTAAACTTTCACTGAGTTTTCAATAAACTTCATTGTTTTTTATCTTCTGTCAAAAAAATCTTAGGTTATGCTATAAACTGATACAGATAATATAGCATAAACATCGAATACCCTTCTCCTTACATGAATTTGTCGTAAATGAACAAAAAGCAACATGTAAATTTAAACTAACGTACGATTATAACTTTGTAACGTATGATTGCCTTGCATTATTTTTTTTTATTTTTTATTCCTTCTCTTCGTATGTTTGTGCTGTTACTTCCACAAAAGACAATTACCTTTTATCTGGCATCGCAATTACACTTTCTTTTAACGCTGTAAGTGGAAGAAAAATCAAATTCAATTATTTATTTGAAATTTACACTTCCTTTTAACAGTAAACGCACATAAAGTCAGTACAGTTATTCAGCTGAGTTTTGCTGATTACCAAGCAGCGCTGCTGTGGCAGGCATTGTAAATAACACTTCGGTTATTATCGAGACTCTCCGAAGGTCGCCGATCCATGGAGGTGAGCGCGCAGTCTCCAGACAATGCATTTTATAAAAGAGGATGATAATTTCAATAAGACTTGCTAACCAGTTTTTAAATTACATAAAATTATATTAAATTTTTATTTTACCTTCGCATTTCAAAATCGGTAGAAAGTTTTTGGTGGATCACGAGGAAGAATCGTAAAAATAAACAGGTGACGGCAGAGTTTGGAAACGCTGGACTAGGCAATACTATGAACGAATAGATTCCTCAAATAGGAGGGAAAGCTGGCAGTAGATTGCGTTTGGTTTGGATTCTAGTTCGCCCACTGTCTGTGACAGCAAGTGGGATCAGAATCACAAAATTCAACAGGCGTAGCTGAACAATCGGAGCATTCCAGCCCACTCAAGTTTCATGGTTGATGGATCGGTTGCGATGCGACAGTTTGAGAGGCAGCAGAAGCAACTAACTGGATAGCAATGAAGTGATCGATACTGAAATACAGTTAATTGGTGCTAATATATGGGACACGAGGACACCGTTAGTAAAATCAGGAACACACGGTTTCAGATTAATATGGTCCAATTCACTTGCACGCCGAAATTACACGCTTTTAACTATGGCATTCCTGATTCGGTAGGAAAAACGCATCCCAAGTCCTTTTCCTTCACCTCTCTTTCCGACAAGTTCGCCGGTCACTTTTCTTGATAAGAGAACATTTCAACCCCTTTGCTACTTTAAATGGTTGATTTTAATTTGTATCATATTTCTATATTATTACCAGAGTAAGCAATAATGTTTTAGAGGGCGAGTAGATGTTAAGTTGGCAGTAATGAAAAACGTAAAACATTTTCAGTGATCAAAAATAATCAACTTACCATTTTCTGACTTGGTGCTGTATTTACTCGTGCATTGCTACTCCAAGCTACCGTCGACTTTGTCAAACCGCAGGTTCACCCACTTCACTACTTATGTGAAATCCCCGCTGAAAACACACTTCGATTGGTAACTTTTCACTTCATAACACTGCTGTGATTTCCAGCCACTAAGCTGTAACACAGAGGTCTTGCTTCGTCGAGAACCTGTCGGCCAGTGCCTCCCTTCACCGGCAACCGACGCACCCTTTGTCCATTTGGCGGGCGAAATTCCACTGGCCAATCGGGTGTCTTCAGCCACTTGTCAACCACCATCTTCGCCAGTCTAAGCATTAAAGCTGGTCGGTTGGGGTTGTTGTCCTGAGACATTTACTCCATCAGTCTTCTCTTGAGTGGTCTTCTCTTCACTGCTGGTTGGCCGTCTTGATGGCGTATTGTTAGTTGTTCCTTAGAGCTCCGTCAGCACAATGGCCTGCTATGTTTGCCAGCGGCAGTTTCTTGTCAACCACCGCCGTTCGCATTGTCACATGGAAAGAAGAAAGCATCTTAAGATTCCGTCCATAGATAGCATAACCTATCTCTCCAGCCAACATTCCCTTTCACTCATTGGTCTTGATATCTACGTGGGTGCAGAAACGCTTTCTTTATTAATATAAAAACCTTGTAGTGACACTGTTCACTACAGTACGCATTCAGTGTAGAGTGTTGTTTGTGTCATGGATGAGAGAAGGTGAAACCCGATGCCGCCTATTCAGACCTACTCTTCCGAACGACAGTGTCGTAAACCCATATTCCACATGCACTGCGGGATGTAGCTGAGGTGTTATGCACCATCTGGTGATTATGAATTGTGTTTCACCACCTCTCTTACCCTGCTGGACAAGTCCTGAGGCTGAAAATTTCCTGCACTGCCAGGCCTGGAACCAGCTAATTCCATTATGGTAAAGCAACCACCTGAGCCATCTCAAAAAATACCAACATGCAAATACCGAATAAACAGTCCTTATACTCAATTTTTTTATATATAAATGTGGATAACACGCCAATGCAATTGATTTTTGTTTTCTTTTTCTGTCATACGCGTTTCGCTCTATTTACAGAGCATCATCAGCGATATACGTTACTGTTTTCTCATGATCAGGGTTAGCTTCTATGTGTAGGTTTTGTAGAATCTTCTGAAGGTATAAAGCCCTGCCAGGCATTCCCAGTGGACATGTCAAAACTGTGAAGCTCAATACATCGGCCAGACATACAGACAATCCGAAACAAGGTATAAAGAACACTTAAGAGCACTGAAACACACAAGGTGTTCTGCAAATGTGGAGTGGTTAGTGTGTTTCAGGGCTCTTAAGTGTTCTTTGTATCTTGTTTCGGATTGTCTGTATGTGTGGCCAATGTATTGAGCTCCACAGTTTTGACATGTCCACTGGGAATGCCTGGCAGGGCTTTATACCTTCAGAAGATTCTACAAAACCTACACAGAGAAGCTAACCCTGATCATGAGAAAACAGTAGCATATATCGCTGATGATGCTCTGTAAATAGAGCGAAACGCGTATGATGCAAAAATAAAACAAAATTCAATTGCATTGGCGTGTTATTCACCTATATATATATATATATATATAAATAAAAAATAAATTGATCAACTTGCAATTGAGGAAATGGCCCACAATATCCAGTTATTAGTCCTGATAGTGCTTCCCGATAAAGGAAGAGATAATGGAACACGTCTTTTTATATTTCTATTACAATACTACCTACAGTATTGGCAGCTGTCAATGTTTTTTTTTTTTTTCTTCTGTCATCAGTCTTTTGACTGGTTTGATGCAATCCTCCATCCTTTCCTATCTCGTGCTAACCTCTTCATCTCTACATATCCCCTACAACCCACGTCCTCTATTATCTGCTTCATATATTCTAATCTGTGTCTTCCTCTACAGTTCTTACCTTCGACTGTTCCCTCCACTAACAAATTAACCAATCCAGCATGTCTCAAAATATGACCTACCAGCCTGTCTCTTCTTTCTGTAAGATTCTTCCACAAACTTCTTTCCTCACCCATCATTTCCAAAACTCGTTCATTTCTTACTTTATCTGTCCACTTCATTTTCAGCATTCTTCTATAACACCACATTTCAAATGCTTCAATTTTCCTTCTTTCCGGTATTCCTAAAGTCCATGTTTCGTTACCGTAAAGTGCTGTGCTCCACACAAAGAGTTTTTGTTTATGTTCCGCTTATTCGAAGCAGTGGGTAATGAAGTAATTTATAATTTAGATTTGCATTCTTGTCAAGGTCAACTATGGACATTGGTGCCTGGTCCGGTTTAAATCAATTGGAGATTATTTGGCTCCACATCTACATTCACCGTCAAAACGGACAGGGCAGCACAAATGGACGAGGCCAGTGCTGACGTAGGCGGAGCACACCCGACACCTGTTAGCACCTCAGGCTTGCTCGTTATCACTCCAGCACGACTCGCACCTGCCGAGTTCCCGTCTAGACGTCACAATCAAAGCGCTCGCAGTAGTTTCCCGTCAACAACCTGTTTGTAAAAATGAACACGCAGAGGACACCTAGAGATCAAGTAAACAACTTTTTTATGTGGTCGTAAATTTGGCACTCGTTTCCTCAAGCAAGCCGCTACTGTGAACAGAATGACAAGTGCTAGTGTTCTAGTGTGGACTCGGTAATAGTAGCGGCCAGACCGCAGTTCAGTAACCATTTTTATCCAACTTATAACTTTCTCCCTCTGGAAGCTCATTGAGAACTTTTATCTAAATACAGACAGTTAACCATATCAGACCATGTCTCGACAGAAATCTAAATTAATCTTCTTGTACCTTTACTGTCTTTAGTTGGTTCCAGCAAAATTGAGAAAATTCTATGTATTCTTTTACGCTTTAGATCAGTGGTTGCAAACGGGGGCAATACCCACCATGGTAGGCGTTGAAGAGTCATAGGGTCATTTGTGGTCTAGGGCAAATTTAGGGGGCGCTCAGGCCAAACCGCCGCCTCCCTGCTTCACGGAATTACATCCG
Organism: Vandiemenella viatica; assembly: GCA_031002005.1. Classification (NCBI taxonomy): domain Eukaryota; kingdom Metazoa; phylum Arthropoda; class Insecta; order Orthoptera; family Morabidae; genus Vandiemenella; species Vandiemenella viatica. The sequence continues at coordinate 227,478,449 of CM061919.1, read as the reverse complement.
GCTTTAAGGGTAATAGAAGAAGTTTTTAGTGATCACATGTAGCCAAAAGAGGGTTTAGCATAGCCAGCAAATTATCAACTAAGAAAAGAAACAGTGAGAAATAGTGAAACGCGGAGATTTAAGATTACTGACTACAAATAAGACACCAAATATCGAAAAATTACTGTCATTACTTTGAACTCAACCCTCTAATTAATAAATTTGTCCATAATTTGCATTTGTTAATCAAACTGTGAACATTACACAAATGTTGTTAATACCTTTTAATAGAGTAGTTTTAGAAATCTGATCTTATTTTTCTGTATATGATGATGTACATTTTACCGAAGATGGGCGCCATCCAATCAGTTTCAAAAATTGGGTTAGAAGCCAAAAAAGATTGGAGCACTATGGGTTACATCATTTATTACAGAAGCAAGAGTCGCTGCAGATTTTTTACTGAAAAGGGGGCGGTGAGTAACCTTTTTCGAAAATGAGGCGGTATTTTTTTTCCGTGAGTGGGCAGTAAGCCAAGAAAAGGTTGGGAACCTATGCTTTACGTGATTTTAATGCCACAGTTCTCCTGTATTAATGCTATATCTTTGATATTTCCTCAGAAAACATATACTCTATCTTGTCTTATGTGTCTCTCTGTCTTACATAAGGAAAAATCATCAATTCTCTTGCCAATATTAATTAAACTTTACAATTTACACTTGGTCACCCATTTATTTGGCAGCTCCGAATCACGTTGCACTTTTTCCTTGCCGAAAGCCGTAACAGCTTTTACATAATTCTACTTTCTCATCCTTACAGTCAAACTGTCTGCATAACAACTACTTCAGCTCTTCCTAAAAGCTTCCATTCAAATCACCCATCATGATCTTTCTGTGTTAATTCTAATAATAGTGATCTCCTTGACGTAGGGTCTCCTACGCCCGGTTGCCTCCAAAGATGCTCACAACATTTATTGCAAATGATGAAGCATATTTTTATATTTAGATGCACTTATGACCTAGAGTGATGCATGGCATTTACAAACTCTAGCAAGGTACTAGGTCTACAATAACACCAGTGCAGTAGGATCATCAATGCGTCGGTGGAAGGAAAAGGTTACAAAATCCTTCATTTACTGGAGGGGATGATGAGATGACGTCCCAGAGAATTAGAGGGCTGAGCTCAAAGTAATAACACTAATTTTTCGATATTTGGTGTCTTATTTGTCGTCAGTAATCTTAAATCTCCGCGTTTCTCTTTTGACAACCTGTTTCTTTTCTTAGTTAATAATTTGTTGGCTATGCTAAACTCTCTTTTAGCTACATGTGATCATTAAAAACATCTTAGGCAATTGGTTTATAAAACTTTGTCAGATCATTGGTTGAATATGATGGTGTAGTTTGATGCCCACATTTTGGTTATAAAATACTGGAGTTGGAGAACGTGCAAAGTAGAATGGCTAGATTTGTTTGTGGAAATTATCGCAGGACCCAGTCAGTAACTAATATGACAAAGGAGCTGGATTGGGAGTCATTGGAATACAGAAGGAGGAGGGTGAATGGAGTGCTTGGAATGCACAAGGCATATGTTGGTGATGGGGATTGGAGGGATATTGGTCGAAGGATTAGGAATAGTGCATGGAAGGAAAAAGATGACCATGACCACAAGCTGGTATTCGATTTCATGCATAAGGGATGGTAAAATTTTTCTTTTGTGGGTACTGGTGTCAGGGATTGGAACAAATTACCAAGTGAAGTGACGAATAATTTACCAAAAACGCTTAAGGACTTTAAAATTAAAATTTTAAATCACGAAAGTAGATGGGAGAAGAATTTAACACTCCAATTATATTAGATAATTGAAAAATAAAATAAAAATGGTTAATTAGACGACTTAGTGTATAACCACCCGAGCGTGTGCTCAATTGCAATTAAATTAATCTAATCTAATCCAATCATAATCATCAGTGTTCTGCCCTAGGGCAGGTTTTCACATGGGGGCTCTCCATCCTCTCCTGTCTCCTGCCCTTCTCTTCTTGTCCATTTAGTTTCCGTTTCCCTTGATGTTATATGTAATCTTGCACATCCTTCTTCCTTTCACTCTCCTCCGACAAACCACTCCTTCCAAAGCCTCTGTTAACAAGCGCTTTCCTGTTAACGTCCCATCCAGTTCTTCATACTTCCTCTTACCAATGGCAGTAGCTTCCTGTTTTCACCTTTCTACCACTCACACATTACTCTCTTTTTTGATCCTGCTTATCCACTTGCATTCTCCTCCACATTCATATCGCAAACTCTTCTATCCGTTTTTCGTCTTCTCGTCGCAGTGTCCTCGTCTCTGTCCCATAAAGTGCCCCACTCCATACGAAACCTTTACCGAGTATTTTTCTCATTGAAGCAGGAACTTCACATCCTTCAGAGTACATGATAAATTTCACTCGTAAACTAAAGGTTGATTTTGATTAGAAACTGGGTAAAGAATTGCGTGTTGAAGGCTTGAAGTGTAAATACCTTGGCATAAAATTTGATAACTAGGCAGCACACTGTGGAGAAGTAGTAAGAAAAGGTTTCGAAATCCTTCACTTATTGAGGGGATGTACCAAAGAAGAGAATGAATTGGGTTACACAACTTTGGTCACACCATTGCTTGAATATGGTGATATTATATGGGACCCTCGATTTTCGTATCAAATACTGCTTTACGCCTCATCGACGTCAAGATAATTAGAGTTAAATACAGGAGGTGGAGGGTGTGCAACGAAGGGCTGATAGATTTTTTCCTGGAAATTACCGCAGAACACAATCAGTAACTGAAATGATAAAGGAGCTAAAATGGGATTCATTGGAAGACAGGAGGAGGGTGAAAACAATTATTGGAATGTATGTTGGTAATGAGGTGTTAAAAGATACCGATGTAAGAATTAAAAGTAACGTTTGGAAGAGAAAACATGCCCATTACCACAAGCTGACACGCGATTTCATACTCAAGGGTTTGAGAATTTCTTTCGTAGGGAGGGATGTCAGGGGATTGGAATAAGTACCACTAAAAATGGTGAATAAACTACCAAAAACGGTTAAAAAATTTGAAGTTGAAATTTGTAGAGGGCAAAATTAGGCGGATACAAAAAAGGGGAAGGATGGGTGTGTAGGGAAATTGCCACCGGAGCAAGGCTCCGTCGCAATTAAATTCGACGATTGCATAGGCTGATGTTGATGATGAGCTAAGAATTTGATAGAAAAGAATTACAATTTGAAGAAAGCTGGTTTTTCATGCTTGGAGCTCAGCAATAACTTTGGTACCTTGATGTTATAAATAACCGTCTTAAGAAAAGATGCATTGATGTACTAAGAAGAGAAAGGAGGGCACAATGGTATTTCTGCAATTCCCTCTCGATTTTTTCGGAACTGTTTGACACACTTCAATTTCTCCAGCTCCTGTTTATGCCTTATGCGGTTTGATAACTGGTATTTGGGTGATGTCGTTCTACGAAATGACTGCATCTAGATATGTCCCCATATTTCTCTCATTAAATTTTACCCTTTTTCCTTATATGGGTTCTGGTACACACGCGTTTATTCACACAAACTGTCCGACACTTTCTCCTCGAGTCTTGTTAGCTTGGATTGTGACAGTTAAATGACAGTTAAACCAAGGCGACTAATAAATCAACTGACACTACTTTCCCTATCCAACAGTCCAACAAAACGTCCATTGTACAACTTCCATGACTCGCAGTGGCATAGCTAGGTTTAGACTAAAATTCGCCAGTCATACATAGATGAGAGAACTTTATCACACCAGTAGGGTTACTATCGCTTCTAAGCAACTTACTGCGTTTTTTGAATGCAAACTGAGATCCAAAATTTCAGAGAGCTAATTACACAATCAGATTTTTCTTTTTGCTTCTGGCCTTATACATTGTAGACGTCGTGGTCATTCCTGGAGGGAAAGAGGAGATGGCCTTTTGAAGGTACCTTGCCCGGCATACGCCTGGAGTGATTTGAGGAAACCATGTAAAATCCGAATCTGCATGGTCGGACGAGGATTCGAACTCGTGATCTCCGAATGCGAAGATAGAGCAGTATCGCCCACCAACAAAGCTGGGTTTTAAATCAGTTTCTAGATACAAACCATCCACACTAAAAGAAAAATTAAAGAATTCATTTCATATCAAATAAATATCTTCTCTACATATGTAAAACTGTAAGCATAATGATTCTTTGAACCAGAATCGCGCAAAAACTATAGTACCGATTTCGATGGGACTTTCACAGTTTGAAATCTTATCGTCTAGCTTAAAATTATGTCTCTACATGACCGAGGGACGGAGCAGAATGATAAGTTAGGTCGGTTCATAGCTGACATTAGGAATGTTTTTTAATACCTTTTGACTTCATAGTTTGCACCGGTTTTTTACTCCGGAACTATATAGCATCGAAAAATTTGACTTTTGGTACCATTGTTAATACAATCTCGACCAAAGATTGTTCAATCCATCAAAGATAAACCCCTCTAATGTGCCTACAAAGTTTGCGACTTTCGAAAAATAATATTAGTTTATTAAGGAATACTTTCTAGCACGATTTCACGAAATTTTTTGACATTCCTGGTCGAGATTGTACACTCCATCAAAGACACCGGTTGTTGTTTCTTAGTTATGCGTTACTTGAAATAAGAAAATGTATCGTTATGCCATCTAGAAAGAGATATAAACTAAATTCGTAACATGATAACCAAATTAATTCTTTATGCCGCTATCCCTTGTGTTTGCGAAATTATGAAATGTGGGACTGAAGAATTTACAGTAGTAATTCACGTATTTATTTTAATTTTTGCTTATGAGATAACAATCAAGAAAGTGTTGCAGGGAAAAACTATAATACGGAATTCTATAAAACCAAGCTGTTAGTTGTTTTGAAAAAAATAAAAATAATTCTTCTTAATGAATATTTTTGATACTCGAAAACAAACATGTTGTAAAAGTAGTCATTAGAGCACAGTTTCTAAAAAAATTCGGCGAGTAAGAGTTAAATCATTTTTTTAGAGATAAACAGATGTTTACAACTTATGCCAATCTTGCATAAAGCGACATAAAAAAAAAACGCGAAAGGTTCGGTTCATTAATGAGTGTTGAGTATGAGACTAGGAGCGACATTCGTGACACGAATTTCAGTAGAATGTTGAAATCTAGCACAAGCGGTATGATGTGAGAGAGGCTACGTCCAAATGTAATGTGTATGCTAATGAAACCGTGGAAAAACATGGCGTCCTCGTCGCCAGCAAAGCGTTCTTAAACGACCTGACGCAATGCACAAAGGCATTATTCAAATGGGGCTTCTGTTGCCACACTGAACTGAAGACACATCCAGCTGGAGCTACCAGATCAAGGAACTCCGAACAAAACAAGAGACCTAAGTGTATTCTAATACCGTCTCAAACTCAAATCATTTTACGAAAAAAATAAAATGATAAGTTAGGTCGGTTCATAGCTGAGTTTAGGAATGTTTTTATATATATTTATACCTTTTGACTTCATAGTTTGCACCTGTTTTTTACTCAGGAATTATATTGCACCCAAAAATTTGGCTTTCAGTACCATTTCAGCTGTATGCTTTCATAGAGTATTATGAGTATTCGAACTCTTGTTTACAATTAATTGCACACACTATATATCGCTTTTGAAAGACAAAGCAAGTATATATCCGAAGCAGTACGACCAGTTTTAATATACGATTTAAACTTGAAGGTTGTATAAGATGGAAACGTTTCGAGCAACTTGCCTGTGTTGTGTGCATTGCGAAATCATGAAAATATCATCATATTTTACTGACAAATTTAGTGTTAAATATGTTTGTCTTCAAGAACTATTATACGTAAACAGCTTAAAATGATTAGAAATAGAAGAGCCATATAGGTTACTTCCAACTGTTTTTTACATGTTTACTGTCGTATGCATTTTACTTCTCTTTGTTTCACCATCAGCGACAAATATGCATTTAAATTTACAATTAGTTTTAAAATATATTAAATAATTTTTGTCGTAATCTTAAAGTTATACAATTAAAATCCAGTTACAGTTATAAGAAATTGTCTGCCCAAAAAAACACAATTAAATTTTACTTCTATATGTTATCTAAGTAAGTATAGATTGTTCTAAATTTTTCACGAGAACATAAGTATCTCTGTGTAATGTTACACAGAGAATGTCAAGATTTAAACTAGCGCTAAGTCCACACAAAATACACGAACAGAAATTAGGAAAGAGTTAACACGTCGTTCATATACAGAATCGCCCTGTTCAGTCTGTGGTTACGTTTGTTCTAAATTTCTTAGTATTTTAAATAACGTAGTACTGAATTACGTTTGAAACTTCAGTAACACACCTTTAAAGTTGTTATAAAAGGAAGAAATTATTTTTCTGTGAGAAAAGAGACTAGGTATGCACATTTCTCTGGTCAGGCGACAAAGCTAGTTGTACATGTTTTCAACTATTTTCTGCACTACTATTTATACGTTCAGCTCATGGCTTTATAGCATGTGCAACCTTTAACTAAACCCACATGTGTACCACAGAGGAATCGAACCGGCAACTTCACAACGTGAGGCCAGAGCGACGTTGCGAAGGTGATGTAACTGTTTTTAACAGCGTTCCTGTATTCGTCGAAATAAATCTCAAAAACGCCACCATCAATGCAATGCGGCATTTAATAGCGCAAATGTCATCGTTGTGGACTTAAAATGTTCCTCTAGCTTTGACAATTATACAGATACAGTTGTACGCTTTTCATGTAACTGAAACCCTTTATTGTATTAAAACAATAAATGCTACGCTTTCATTTCAAATTTATTAAGTTCCTATCACAATCGTTTTTGTGTCGTTAGAAATCATGAACTGTAACTTAATTAAAGATTATGTTTAAGTAAAGATCTTACTACATGACACAGATTTCACAATTTCATTCTGCAGGTTGATTTAATTTATTAAACTAACAGGAAGGATAAATATTTTTTTGTTTTATTTATGGCAGATCCCGAGTGAAAGTAATATATAAAGCGATTGAAATGTGTAAATAATCGTTGTTAACAATATGTCAGAACAGAGATATTGTACGTGGCACACTCTGGTACTCTGGTTATTTTAATGTCCCCTAAATGTTGGGGAGTGGATATGCAATGACATAATGCTCTAGAAAACTGTCGCGTGGTAAGAACAAAAACGTAGCTAACATTTCGTAATGTATGAACTGAAGGAGACAGAAAGAAATGTTTCGAGCACCGTTCCAATTTGCTGTGTCCGAGCAACAATAACACATCACATACAGAACTGTCACTTCTCGAACCAGTTTTGTCTCGCGTATGGCCAAATAAGAAGTACGCAGGTATTTCTTTGTAAACTCTTACCTTTATTGACATACTACATATTTGGATCGATTTTTTTTGTTCAGGACTTTAATTTAGAATGTAACACTGCACCAGTATTTCACTACTACTATTGTTTGAGACAGTCATAGATTACCCTCTTTGACGTAGGACTTTTTAATAGCGTTACGAATCAAAATACCATTTGATACTAGACAGTTACCTACAAATTATAGGAATTAGTTGTTGTATCTCCGGAAATAATAAGTGAAATGGACGTTTCCTCAAATTTTGACAAAGCGATTTAAGTGTCTCATTTAGCATTTAAGCTTCTAGAACGGATTAAGATGTTAGAATTTTACTGCATAGTGTTATAAAATAGATAATCTTGAAACTTGCTTTGTAGGTTTAAGTCACTTATTGAAAAAAAAATCGGAATACTGTAACAGCCCTAAAACCTAAAATTAAATATTGTATTTTATGAAGCATTTGTAGTAAGCTAGAGTTTGGCTGAATATGATCTTGTATGTTTGTTTTGCAATTTCCTGTAAATCAATGTATATAGACTTTGTTTTATGAAAAGAAATTATTTAGAGGCCATTTAATATGTTTAAGAACAGAATTGTGAAAGAGAATTGCTTAAATGTTCGTAATTTTAAGTATTAATGCAAGTTACGATGTCTAAAGGACAATTTGCTACAGTTTAAAATAATTTCTGTGAATAATTTTGTGTTTAAGTATCTTTAATTTCTAATTCTGACCATTTTGTAATGATTATGTATTAATTCTGATTGTTTTTAATATGTTTCAATTGTTTAAGTATTGTTAATGTTCGAGAAATATCTGTCGGAATCTTTTGAAGTGTTCTAGAAATTTCGATGTAGCTTATATAAAGCAAACATCCAAAACAGAGAAACAGTTAGTTTTTCGGTAAAGTTTTCACCGACTAAATTTTACGACGGCCAAGAACTGTATTGTCTGTGGAAGAAGTGTTGTATACAATCGCTTGATTATATGTATTCAAGCAAACAGTATCGTTGACGTCGTGTTTTCTTTGAGAATAAAAAACAAGTTTAAAGCGAACTTTATGGTGGTCTGATTATTTATCATATTAATTAAACCACCAACAATCTTATAATACATTATCTTGTGGAAGACAACCAGTGCCTCCAATTACATAACAATTTTGTTATACAGGGCGTTCGCCGGAAAACGCTACCCTCCCAGTCTGTTGCCGTCGGCAACTTGCTCGGTCAGTGGTGCCAGCAGTTTCCGCCAACCGCCACCGTGAATCACCGCACTGTTTAACACCTCCGCTGCCCCAACAGTGCATTGCAGTGACCCTTACATTGTTAAGAACGGTTTCTTTGCATTGTAGATAGTTTGTGACTTCAGTCTCTTATTAATCAGTGTTGTGAATAAACGTTTCTTTGCGGTTTGGCTGGTTTGGGGCTTCATACTCTTATTAATCTGTACCGTGTTTGAGTGTGAGTATAATTATGGTACGTTACAGTTTGCAACAAAGAATATTTCTCTACGATACATATGTGAAGAAGAAGTCGTTTAAAAAATGTCGCAGTAAATTTCGTCGCGAATTTCCTGGCGCTTTACTGCCAGCTAAATCAACAATTCTGCGTCTGGTTAAAAAAGTAAGAGAAACGGGTTCATTTTTTAACAAAAAGAGACTGTCGGTCAACCGTATTCTCACAGAGGAGAAAATTAACGATATCGCTTTTCGACTAGAACAGTCTCCCAAAAAATCATTAAGTCAGTTAGGGCAGCGTGTGTCTCGAAATATGTTCAGAAGATGTGAAATGTGCATTACACAAGAGGGTCAACACTTCCAGCATCTTTTATAAGGTAAGCTAATGAATTACGCCACATTTAAATGCTTAGCACACAAGTTTATGAAGTTTATGAAGCGTAATTATTATGAAATAGTCCGCGGCCGACGGTCGAACAATGCCGGAAACTGAGCGCTCGCCCGCCGGGAGCAGTTTCTTCCTTGTAGCGCTAACAGTGGGTTGCGTTTCCCGGCGAACGCCCTGTACTTCTACAGGTTACGGATGGGTGTAGATAAGCAATACGCAAAGTATTAACAACTGCACAGATCAGGAATTTATTGTACTATAGACATTCAGAGAGTGCTAGGGGCATACGTAAAAAGTAAATTCCTGTAATCTTACAACCTAGAGACGGAGTTTCGATTTGGCGCGCATTCCGTCTCTGTCACGCCTGCGCCTACAATTTAACGTGGAATCCGAACCACGGAACGTCCTCGCGTAGATCATATGACAACTTTAAAATTCCTGGCCACCCCGGGATATGAACCTCAAACTTCCAACAGCAAGCTCCTCAACCACTAATTTCAAGGGAGAAGTGTGGAAACAAGTAGTTATAAACTGTGGGTTACTCGTACGATGTGAATCAAACCATCTTGTAATAACCGAAAAACTATAATAACAGCTTCTGACGAAGGAGTTGGTCAACAAAATCACGAGATCAATACTCTGTTTTCGAAGGATTTAACCCAATCTTCCGATTTACGTCGAGAAAGTCGTGTAAACTTTTAATGTTTTTTTTTTTTTTTTTTTTTTTTTTTTTTTTTTTTTTTTTTTTTTTTTTTTTTTTTTTTTAACAAGTGGTCGCCTTAGGGATGTGACAGCAGTTAACGCCAGTAAAGACTCGCGGAACGTGTTGGAGAGGACAGACGCGAAATGTCAAGGCGCCAGCTGTCGCAACTCGGCTTCGCTGCTGCGGGCGGCAACTGTACCGCCACAACAAATCCGGGACGCTGCCGCGTCTAAAACTACACACTACGCGGCTGCCGCACGCCGACTTTATTAGAACAATCATTAGGAAAGAGTTTTTTCCACAAATGGTCAGAATCATGGACTTCAACACAAACAGTCAAAGGAAAGTTTTATTCATCAGTCCAACCTCATATACCTTCAAAACTATGGTTTGAAGACTCTAAATTGGGCAAAAGATTCAAAACATCCATAATACGCATGCGACTTGAACATGGTTTCTACCCAAAACATTTTCACAAAATCGGCGTAATACAGTCATCTTTTGCCAGGCAGATCAAGAATAAATAGCAGATATCAATCATATCATACTAGCATGCACTCTCTATCGGACCCTACAGAACAAATTATACAACAGCCTGGTCAAGCTCAAAATCCCACTTCCAACATTCGTAGATATCCTGTTGAGAGAGGGAAGACACGATGTGTACGGAGAAAGAGAGGCAGATATCTCCCTTTAAAGAAAGCATTTATAATAATAATTAAAAAAAAGAATTATTCCATAAATCAGGCAATTTACTTATAATTGTACTAAATGTAACTGTACATTAGCTGTTAAGAAATTATCATAAAAAATCAGGTGTTATTACATCAAATGTTATTGTGCACACCAAGTTCAACTCGTACTTCAACCAGAATTAACATGCTATTCTATAGGATTTACAAATTTTATTTGGTAAGAAAACGTTATGGAACTTTAATTGTCATCTCATTATACTAATATTGTTTCACTGATTGATTTTATAATCCAAGGCGTTATTACATTACTTTAAAAGGTCAAATAGCAAATGTAAAAACTAGTGTAAATATTGAAGCTGGCCGAATGGTCGACAGGCCGAAGGGCATCAATAATAAAATAAAAACTACACACTCATTTAGAAACCAGCTAGACGACACAAGTACGCTTTCTTACCTCACACCCCCGTGTTTCCTCAGACCAATCGTTTAAGGCAGTGGTTACAAACGGGAGCGGTACGGTTAACAGGTGGGCGTTGAAGAGATCATGGTGGGCGTTTCTGATGCAAGGCAAATTCAGGGGGCGTTAGGATCAAACGCCACCCACGGCTTCCCGGTATTATATATCGGCACGGAGTGCTGCATCAAAGAAGTTTTTAATTGCATTCCTCTGATCAAGATACTTCTCTGTCAAAAAAGTACCGGGAATTGGTTAATAAAACACAAAATATTTATTATTCATCCAAATTTATTGTATCGCCTTCAGAGTAGGCCCCTTTCCAAATAATACACTTACGCCAACGAATAATCCAATCATCAAAACATTTTTAAACGCTTTTTCCGGAATCAACTTCAGTTCTCGCCGCGAATTCTCTTTTATGTCTTGTTTCGACTGAAACCGGGTGCCTCGAAGTGGTAATTTGTGTTTTGGAGAGGGTAATAAATCGGCCGCAGCTATATTCGGTGAATACAGTGGTTTTACGATGGTATTTGTTGAGTTTTTGGCCAGAAATTCTTTCACAATGTGAGATGGTGCGCTATCGTGGTGCAAAATCCGTGAGTTTTCTTTCCACAAATCTGGTCTTTTTCGACGAATTTTCTCTATCAAACGTCGCATAACACTCAGATAATAGTCTTTATATTTACCGTCTGACCTTCTGGCATGAATTCCGAGAACACAACACCGCGATAGTCAAAGAAAACAACAGTCAACAGCACCTTGACTTTTGATCGACTTTGAAGTGGTTTTTTCTGTTTCGGTTCTGTTGGAAGACGCCATTCCGAAGCTTGTTGACTGGTTTGAGTATCAAATTCGTAAACCCTTGTCTCAACAACGCGATTTATGAATGTAGGATCGGAATTAAATCGTATTGCATGTTTTCAGTGACCTATACGAGATTGAATTTTTGAAGGAAATTCAGTTCTTTCAGAACTAGTCGAGCGCCAACGCGCTTCATGCCCAAACAATCGTTTAAAATGGTACGAATTCATTCGTGAGACAGAGAAGGTGCAGCGGCTCTCTCTAACTTAAATGACGATTTCCAGTAACCATTTATTTCACTTTAGCGATGTTAACTTCAGTTGAAGACGTTGATGCCCAACCAGAGAGAGGCGAATCTTCCATCACATCTCGACCACTTTTGAGTTCACTGTACCACTCATATGCACGTATTTTTTTAAATCATTTTCAGCGTTCTGGCACACGAAATTCCATTTGTAATACAATATTTGAGACAAATTCTTTGATTGATATTTTTATCCAGTGTAAAAATTGCTAAGAACACTTGAGATAAACTGACAACAATGAGCACCGTAAGAAAACTAAACGACAGATAACGCTCAAACCCAGCGTTAGTATAGATGACAGTTGTGCCAATTTCGCGACAAAAAGAAATTTGACAATCCTTGTAAGCGGGCTTTTTAAATGATCAATTCCCGGTACTTTCTTGAAAGAATTTAGGTTTCAGGGGAGTCAGCAATTTATTAGCTACGAAAAGAAACAGATTATCAGTATTGTAATACAGCGATTTAAGATTGCTGATGGCACATAAGGCACAAAATATAGAAAAATCAGCTTCATTACACCAAGATCAGCCCTATAGTTAATTGTTTTCATAATATGTTTTTGTTAATGAAACTATGAACAGCTGTGCAATACTGTTGATATATTTTAATAAAGTAATTTTAGGAATCTGTCCCAGTTTTTCTAACCTAAGGGGGGCACTATTGAACCACTGTTTCAAAAAGTGGGTTACGAGCCAAAAAAAGGAGCACAATGTCAATGAGCTTTTAAAAAAAAAAAAATGTGGGCAGTAGGCCGATAAAGGTTGGGAATCTATGGTTTGAAGGATATTGCAAAACCTCCTCTATGCATTTTCTCTTCGTGGACGAAGACAAGAGTTTCCAGCAAATCTGATGCTTAACGATTTCCGAATCTTCTCATCATAATCGCTGGAAAACAACTGGTAACGCTCAGTAGGCTTTGAGCAATTCTCTAATCCCGGTACTGAGTCTGTTGGGTGGGCGATATCTCTCAGCCTTGGCATTCAGGAGATCTGCGTTACGATTCCTGTTCCCGCCGCATACATTTCGGTTTTACCACGGTATCGCGAAATCGCTGGTGAAATCAGAGTTTAGTCGTTATCGAAGGCCCACGTTTTGTTGAGAAAAACCATATCGTTCCGTTTGAGTGCCTATATTTCTGGCACATTTGCTTCTGACATCTGTAAAAGCATTCCGGTGAGTTAACCTTGTGGAATTTAAGTAAACAAATCAGTTTTAAAATAATTGAAATTAATATGACGGATAGAAAATGGGGCTGATTGATCATAGAGCAGCGGGGAATCCATATCTGTGCAACCAATATCGCACAGTTGGACGTGCACCAGAGGTAGAAGACCATCAACAGGTGGAAATCACTTGGTTTTATGTCGCTATCTGATGAAAACCTGACAATATGACAATGCTCTTAAAAGTTTAAGCTATTAGGCCCAGCCTCTTAAACTTATCCACTGATTTCATTCAAACTCCAGCTCATTGGATTACCGAGCGTGGTGGTGTAACGGCTAGCGTTCTGGCCTCGCATTCGGGAGGACGGCGGTTCGAATCCCCGTCCGGGCATCCAGATTTGGGTTTTCCATGGTTTCCCCAAATCACTCCAGGTGAATGCCGGGATGCTTCCTTCAAAAGGCCATGGCCGAATTCCTTACCATTCCTTGCCCCTATCCTTTCCCGTCTCTAAAGACCTAGTTGTTGATAGGAGACCTTAAGTAGTAAAAAAAAAAACTCATTGGATTGACTACCAGGTGATTATACCAATTAGTTCAAACCGAACCCCTGACCATTATTATTATTGCCAAAAGGTTATTTTTACTAAAGTAATTATTGATTCACGCCAAGTTTTTGTATAAAAAGCGTTGTGTAGTGAACCATTTCTACGAATTAATTTCCCGACATAACTTATATTCAAAAACTGTTAATTTCCTTTTTTTTTTTTGCTGTCGTCAGTCTTTTGACTGGTTTGATGCAATCCTCCATCCCTTCCTATCCTGTGCTAACCTCTTCATCTCTACATATCTCCTACAACCCACGTCCTCTATTATCTGCTTCATATATTCTAATCTCTGTCTACCTCTACAGTTCTTACCTTCAACTGTTCCCTCCACTAACAAATTAACCAATCCAGCATGTCTCAAAATATGACCTACCAGCCTGTCTCTTCTTTCCGTAAGCTTCTTCCATAAACTTCTTTTCTCACCCATCATTTCCAAAACTCTTTCATTTCTTACTTTGTCTGTCCACCTAATTTTCAGCATTCTTCTGTAGCACCACATTTCAAATGCTTCAAGTTTCTTTCTTTCCGGTATTCCTAAAGTCCATGTTTCGCTTTCGTAAAGTGCTGTGCTCCACACATACAGTTTTAAGAAGTTTTTTCTAATTCCTAGATCAATATTTGAAACTAAAAGGTTTCTCTTTTTCATGAAGGCTCTTTTTGCTAGTGCTATTCTGCTTTTAACATCATTCCTGCTTCGGCCATCGGTTGTAATTTTGCTTCCCAAGTAACAGAACTCACTCACTTCTCCTATTGCATCAGATCCTATTTTTAAATTTAATCTGCTAGTATTGGTATCATTTCTGCTACATTTCATCACTTTTGTTTTACTTTGATTTATATTCAGTCCAAAGTCTTCCTTCAGTATTTTGTTCATGCCATTCAATAACTTCTCAATATCCTCAGCCCTCTCTGCTAATAAGACAATGTCGTCAGCAAATCGTAGCATACTGATTTTTTCTCCCTGAAAACTTATGCCACATGGAAATTTTTCTTTGACTTTCTTCATTGCTTCTTCTACATACAAGTTGAATATTAACGGGGATAGACTACAACCTTGTCTCACACCCTTTTTAACTGATGCATGTCTCTCGTGATTCTCTACTTTTATTACAGCCACTTGATTCTTATATAGTTTATAGAGTATTCTTCTATCTCGATACTTTAGGCCTGACTTCTTTAAAATTTTGAACATCTTGTCCCACCTAACATTATCAAAAACTTTTTCTAAATCAACAAATGCCATAAAAGTATCTTTGTTTTTTTTGATCCGCCCTTCAAGTATTAATCTTAAAGACAGAATTGCTTCCCTTGTACCGCGATTTTTCCTAAACCCAAACTGATCTTCACCTACTATCTCTTCTACTACCCTTTCCATCCTTCTGTATATTATTCTGGTCAGTAATTTTGAGGCATGTGATGTTAGACTAATGGTGCGATAATTCTCACATTTGTCGGCTTGTGCTTTCTTTGGAAGTGTGAAGATGATATTTTTATTAAAATCAGTAGGAATTTCTCCTGTTTCATAACTTTTTGATATCAGCTGGAATAATCTTTCGATTCCTTCCTCTCCTAAAGATTTAAGAAGTTCTGCAGGGATCTCATCAATTCCAACTGCCTTATTTGCTTTCAAGTCATTCAGAGCTTTATTAAATTCTGTCCTCAAAACAGGATCTCCTTAGTCATCAATGTCGATATCGCCTTCCTTTTCCAATACACTATTGTTCAAGTCGTCCCCATCATACAGTTTCTCAATGTATTCCTTCCATCGGTTAGCTCTATCTTCTGAGCTTAGAAGAGGTTTCCCTTCGGCAGTTTTAATGTTCATACCTCTTTTCTTCATTTCTCCAAAATTCTGTTTGATCTTTCTATATGCAACATCTACTTTTCCTACGACCATTTCCTTTTCTACTTCTTCACACTTTTCTTGTAGCCATTTTTCTTTTGCTATTTTGCATTTCCTATTTATTTGATTTCTAAATTGCCTGTACTGCTCTCTTCCTGCTTCATCCTGAGCATGTTTGTATGTTTCTGAATAGAGGACTTGAATAAAATGGGTGGCTTCCGGGCAGTAATTGTTAATAACTCAGTTTTCTGTGTTAGGATTATTTCGTTTACTAGAATGCCCTGGAGTAAGCACCTTTCTTCAGAAATTTAACTGGGGACCTATCCCTTTTCCTTCCCCAGTGATGTGATGAAAATGTATCTACATGTTACTCTATTTTGCGAATGCCTGTGATGTGTATATGTTTATTACGGCGTGTAGTTGCGTTCTGAATGAATGAAATATAAAGGAAGGGAGTGGGTGAAACCTGGTGCTGGCCCATCCGGGCCTACTCTTCAGAACGATACCAAGGGAACCGCCAAGCTTGACGTCCATATCCGACGATCGAATGCCCTCAGGCCCGACGTAAGTGGGCGTGCAAGGCGTGTACCGCACGCGGGCGGCACCTCCAGGAGGGCGGCAAATCGACTAATCGACGGATATTGGGGGGTAGCGGCGACACTCGGAGTGACAACAATAAGCGGCAAAATAATGTTCGAAGGGACGGAAATCTCACAGTTTTTTCACCCGGTTCGGAAAATTCCTAGATCCATCACTGGAAGTAGTTAGACAGGGGGCGGCATAGTCGGTATTGCACAATGGCGTTCAAACAGCTAGCGGCGGGACTGAATGTCCTCACTCCATACGCACTGCGGAGCGGTTTGTAACGACAGTCAGAAGCTTAAACCAAGTTATTGAAGACCTTGAGCCATTGTCCAGTCGTGAGGTTTTTGACCGGCTCACACTGCTTGGCGACAATTTGAACAAATGACCGAATGTGGGTCACTCCGCTGTTGCTGGGTTGCCAGGAGAGAGATTTCGCAGCCTGAGTTGTCTGCGGTTGAAGGTCGTTTTCGCGCCACTGTGTCCGCAAGTCAGCTTCCGAGACCGCAGCCATGTGCCACAACATTCTCACTGGTTCCTACGTAATCAGCAACTCGCTCACCGACTTCAAGCACCAAAGATCTGCTACCTGCGAAGTAGACACACTCATTTTGTTTACTGCAACCAGCGAAAAAATTCCTCAAAGGGTATCTCCTTATCACCGTGTAAATTATTTCTATAATGTGTTTTTCTTTTGCCACAAGCCATTAACTCCCTTCATACGTAACCGAAATCGATATATGAGGAATAATTTGAAATATTAGTGTCTCCACTCAGGCAACATTATGAATTATAAACGATATTTTTCGGAATTTGATCCTTGAAGAACAAATGTAATAACTATGAAAGTCGCGCGTATGAGACATTTCAGATCCAAGCCGCTTGATAACAGCAGCACATATCAAAGACCACAGGTTGGGAAACACTGATGAAAGAAAAAGCAACAAAACGATTACTGAACTCGATTTAAAAATCGCTAACCAACACGAAAAACAATCCCTGCCATAGTGAGTAAAATTCCATAAAACAACGCTCTGTAATTTCTCATTTATCCCACCAACATCTCTAATCTTGATGGCAGTCTGATTGGCTGTGGTAACAGCACATTAAAGCTAAGTTTCGGCGTTTCTTACGTAGTCCAACGTGAATAGTAAGGGACCTGGCGTGGTGGGAGAGCGGCAACGCTCTGGCCTCGGAATCTGGATCGAGGCATCCAAATTTGCGTTTTCCATGGTTTTCACAAATCACTCTAGGCAAACGCCGGAATGCTTCCTTCAAAAAGACCATGGCCGAATTCCTTACCATTCCCTGTCCCCTGTCCTTTCCCGCCTCTAATGACCTCGACGTCGACGAGGCGTAAAGCCATACGCACAAAAAAAACACCGGGATGCAATTTGTCCTTCGGCAAGAGTAGTTGGTTGACCTCTCTTAACGAAAATCGCTGGGTTCAGTCCGTCCGCTGGTATCAGAGATGAACGCTAATGTAATGGTGAACAAACACTCAGATAATTTTTTAACTAGTTCTTTCCGTCTGGTCGGCGACGAGATTTTTATATCCGAGAGAGTATTTTGGCAATAAAGAGGAAGGTACCTTTATGATGGCCCCATCCCGACATTTACCGGGAGTGATTTCCTGAAATCACAGCTAACCAAAATATACATAACGGGATCCTTGATCGAATACGATTCCTCTCAAACTCCAGGCCTGAAGTTACAAAGTGCACTGCTAGATTATTCCCCGGTTACAGTGCTTGCATTAACTTCATACGGCAGACATTGCAATTAAATTTCATACGTCCTATTCCTCTTTGACTGCCACTATTTTATGTTTGTACAGCAACAAACAATTTGCGCTTATTTATATATAATTTATTGCACTATAATTTTTCCATTAGTCCCAGAAACTCGAAGTAAAACACTGCGTACTAAAGTATATTAGCTGTTTTCATGCACTCCAAGTACGACATCGTAAACAATCTACAGAAATCGTGAGCAATTTCGAGTGAAGAAGTTTTCGTTGTTTTTCCTAAATCCAATACGTGCAGCTTTATGTTGCTCCGAGGTTAATAACTTCGTACGACATGAAATGCTTAGTGCAGAGGTTCCATTACTGGCGCGGTGATAAACCTCTTGTAATCGTAAAGCGGGGCTGTTAATGAGAGTAACTTATTTTGGTTTCTTTGTGTCGACAGGTTGACTTGTACGAGGACCGTTACCGGGAGCTTTTCATCCTATGAGCAGGTTTCATTTTTATTCTATACAAAGCTAATACATTACAACCTTCTTCCCAATTCTATCCCCATTTTATGTCCTCCTTACAGCAGTCATTTATTCCATGAGAAAAAAGAAGTTATTTATTCATAAATATTATAAGTAGCATACTGAAAGATTTTCCGAAGAAGCATTACGAAAATACTAGATAACATTCAAACGCTATGGAATATTTTCTCAATCCAAAAAGCCTATTCACCTCAAATGTAAATACTACATTCTAACAGTTAACTTTCTGTCTTTTTTTCTATGAAAGCATAGTTCCCACCACATTTTGTCTTTCATCTAGACCAGCCTTTCCCAACCTTTTTCAACGGCGGACTCCTTAGAGATTAACCACGGACTCCTTATTAACAATAGTAATAATAATAGCAAGTTTGAGAACAAAATACGGTAAAATCAACAGGGTGGGTCCAATACTTTAAATATCTCGGAGAATTCTTCGAACCGACAGGCCTTGAGAAAATCTCGCAGCAAAATCGCCTCCAAAAAGTAAAAAAAGAGTTAGGATTAATGCAAAATCTCTACAACAAAAAATCCATGTCAAGACAGACCAAAATTCGGCACTACAACACAGTCATAAAACCAATAGTCCTCTATGCAAGTGAAACGTTAACACTTAACCGAAAACGTGACCCTGAAGAAATAAAAAAAAGTAGAGAGAAAAATCACTAGATAAATTATAGGACTAAGACTTACTAAAGATGGTTACAGACTACAATCAATCAAAACAACAGAAAAGTTTTCAAATATCGAAACTGACATCAAGAAAAGGCGAATGAAATTCTTTGGTCATCTTAAGAGGCTACCATAAAATCAATTGGAAAAAAAGATAATAGATTATGTAACTATACTTAAAAATCCTACACCTTGGATGAATAAAATTGTGAAGGATCTTAAAGGTGCAAACATAGGACCAACAGACATCATAGAAAGAGACATCTTCAGACACAAAGCAGACAAATGGGTAGTTACAACTGAGCAACCAAAATAAAAACAATACGGATTAAAGTGGTCGGAAGAACGCAAACAAGCATTCTCAGAAATAATGAAAGCCTACTGGAACAACAAGAAGAACTCAAAGAAAACTTGATTAGGTCATTTGCTTAACGTCTTCCATTTATTGGGAGAATAATAATAATAATAATTGGGAATTGGCTATTCTAGAACTGTTAATTAATAGCTCGATTCCCATCTCAAACACTGTGGATAGAGTTCGCGTGTTCTCGCGCCTCCATTATGTTTTCGTAATTACTAGTTTTATTTAATTCGCGAAACACAGGTTGGGAATCCCTCGTCTACATAGTTGGTTAATAATCCTCCATAATAACAAACGCTCACTCGTCCCGTAAGTTCTGCAGTAACAAAGATTTGTTAAGCCGTAGCTTACGGGCAGACCGTAGGGCGTGCATTCATTAAATATTTGCTCGTCTGTGTATTGATTTAGCGCTTGCACTCTGCACTCTGCACGTTCACGTTGGCAGTTTCCATCTGACACATAGCATATCCGGTTCTTGAAAGCCGTTTCTCGTTCAATATTGTGTGGTACAACTCACATCCGCTAGCGGTAGACTTCAACACCAGCAACCACATTTAAGTTTACAAAGGTTTATAAGAAACATTTCAAGCGAATTGAACTGTTTTATTCCTAAACAAAAGTCAGTTCTCGCCGAAATAATAATAATAATAATAATCTACTATATAATTTCACCCACTCACCTCGATAGCTATTGGCTGGAGAACGGTGTCACGTGTCAGCCTTCACTGACAAAACAGCGACCAGAGATATCATTAGAAGGAATTCGTGGTTCGTCTACAATTTAATAACCAAGCAACTGCTACCAAATTAATTGGCATAATACATTCATTAAGTATGATTTTCATAGCGTTTCATAGTTAAAAAAATTTTAATAAATTTTGCGGCTGAAAAAATGTGGATCAGCTTTTCACTAACATGTTACTAATTAAAACAACTTAAAAACAATTTCTCATAGTCTCTGCTGTAACCACGCATGCCAATTGTCATTTCGGCTTAGGATAAATTTCAGTTTGATTACAACTTTCACTAATGTTGTTGCTTGACCAAAATTTATGCATTACGGTTTATTTGCTTTTTAGGCATTATACTGACCACTTTCGTTATTCATGTGAGTTATGGTTATTTTAAGTGGACATCAGACCAAATGTGTCACCGAATCGACTATTCTGGCAACTTATTTCTGCGGAGTTGCTCAACTGTTTCATCATATGGAATATGTATTAAGTTCTCTGGCCGTCACAGATACTATGACCAATGTTTACATTATGAGTGGTTGCCCAGTCTCAATAATAAACAACGTGATGCTTTCGAAGCAAACAGGATTTTTTTTTTAATTTTGCAGAGTGAACTTTAAGAGTCAAATACAAGTTCGAGTGTATGACTTTGGAACAGTTACACGATAGCGCGATCGTTCCTGTCCGTGTTTAATACCTATCTTCTGAGTTCTTCAAGGTCAAGAGATTTTATTCATCCTAAGGGTGAAATACAGGTTAAGCTTACCAGTATATTTGGCTAGATCAGATCAACCTGTCATAATTTTTCGTCGTAAAAACTGAAACTATTCTAGACCCGTGACGATACGCAAAAAACAGTCACGGGCTTACATTAGTAGTAATAATAATTCGCTTTGTCTCTTTGTACAGAAATATGTGACTTACGAAAGACCAGATTCGCTCAGTTTGTTTTTATTTTGAGTAATACTATCGGAAATGTGGAATAAAAGACAATTAAAAACATATTTAAATAACAGAAGAACAAGAAATTGTGTGAAATATATTTTAAATACAGAATGCAGATGACATTTGCTTTCCTCTATCAAACTACTGGCAATCTCGGAAGGCCACCATAAAACTGTCTGCAGATAAATCAGCAATGAGATGGCTGCAATAATATCACGGAGCTGAAGGCTCACTGGTGCTTTAAGAGACGCTATCACAGGTAAGAAATCAGACAGTAAGGTTGACGCGGGCATTGTTTTGTGACACCGTATTCTGGGTTTATTAAAGGAGTCTGCGGATTTAGTTTCCTCTTACAAGACACCACAAAGCCGTGGCTGTTGGAGATTACATTTTCAGCCTTTCGTTTGCATTAGCTTCGCTCGTTTGAGTTGGTTCTGCGCCTTCACAGTTGGCTGGGCCCATGTTTCTAAACCTCGAGTGTTTCAGATCACAACAGCTAAATAATGGACTCTTAAAATTGCAATTTCACGCCTCGATGTGTTCCATACATTAAACATGAAATCTGGATTCCGAAAATTATTCATCACTTTGGTGCCGAAATGATATGTGTGATACTCATGTTAATCTTTTCCTCAACAGTAAAATAATGATGGTTTGACTCAGCAAAAAGTCATTCGTCACGAAAGACAAATGATTATATTTTGAGGAAAATAAAAGAATGACGAGAAAACATGAGTATCATGGATAGTTATTTTGAACTAGTGTAGGAGCCCGTGACCTTTTTTTTCAGTATCGTCACGGGTCTAGAATAGTTTCAGTTTTTAGGGTCAAAGATTACATGTTGACCTGATCTGGCCAAATATGAAATTGACCTGTGTTTAACCCTTAGGGTGAATAAAATCTTTTGAGCTTGAAGAAATGAGATGTAATAATAGAATTATTAAACACGGACAGTGAAGATCGCGCTATTGTATAATTTTTTCAAAGGTCGTAGAATCGAAGTTGATAAAAAGATTCGGTAACATATTTGGTCTGATGTCCACTTCAAATAAATTGAGTTAACCGATGGAAAGAAAACATAGCGAAACTGTATGATGGAGATAACTTGAACGGTGCATTAGAAAAAGAAGTTGATGTCGACATTGATGACTTGAACAGTGCATTAGAAACAGAAGTTGATGTCGACATTGATGACTTAGGTGATCCGGTTTTGAGGACAGAATTTTATAGAACTTTGGATAGTTTGAAATCAAATAAGGTAAATGGAACTGATGAGATGCCTGCAGACTTTTGAAATTCCTAGGAGAAAAAGGAACACAAAGATTATTCAACATTACGTATCAGATTGGGTTTAGAAAAAACCGAGGTACAAGAAAAGCAATTCTGGAATTAAGATTAATACTTGAAGGGCGTATTAAGAAAAACAAAAATACTGTTATGGGGTTTGTTGATTTAGAAAAAGCCTTTGATAATGTTAGGTGTGACAAGATTTTCAAAATTTTAAAGAAGTCAGGTCTAAAATACCGAGATAGAAGGATACTTTATAATCTTTATAAGAATCAAGTAGCTATAATAAAAGTAGAGAATTATGAGAGACATGCACCAGTTAAAAAGGGTGTGAGACAAGGTTGTATTCTACCCCTATTAATATTCAACTTGTATGTAGAAAAAGCGATAAAGTAAGTGAAAGAAAAATCTGAATGTGGCAAAAATGTTCAAGGGAAAAAAATCAGTATGCTACGATTTGCTGATGACATTGTCTTGTTAGCAGAACAGTTTTAGGATATTGAGAAGTTATTGAATATCATGAACAAGATACTGAAGGAAGATTTTCGAATAAATATAAAACAAAGCAAGACTAAAGTGATGAAATGTAGCAGAAATGATACCAATAATAGTAGATTAAATATAAAAATAAGGTCAGATGCGATAGCAGAAGTTAATGAATTTTGCTACTAAGAAAGTAAAATACAGCTGATGGTCGAAGCAGGAATAATGTAAAAGCAGAATAGCCGTAGCGAAAAGAGCCTTCATGAAAAAGAGAAATCTTTTAGTTTCAAATATTTATCTAGCACTCAGAAAGAACTTTTTAATTCTGTGTGTGGAGCACAGCACTTTATGGCAGCGAAGCATGGACCTTAGGAATAGCAGACAGAAGGAAAATTGAAGCATTTGAAATGTGGTGCTATAGAAGGATGCTAAAAATTACGTGGACGGATAAAGTACGAAATGAACGAGTTTTGGAAATGATGGGCGAGGAGCGAAGTTTGTGGAAGAGGCTTACAGAAAGACGAGACAGGATGGTGGGTCATATTTTGAGACATGCAGGATTGGTTAATTTGTTAGTGGAGGAAACAGTCGACGGTATGAATTGCAGAGGAAGACAGAGATTGGAATACATGAAGCAGATAATTGAGGACGTGGATTGTAAGGGGTATGTTGAGATGAAAAAGCTAGCGCAAGATAGGAAGGGATGGAGGATTGCATGAAACCAGTCGAGAGACTGACAGCAAAAAAAAAAAAAAAAGTTATTAATTTTAAAACAGTTGCATAGCTATTAAATTGTGGACATAGCCTCGAGTTTTCTAGTGATATCTCTGGTCGCTGTTAATTTGCGATCGACGGTTGGCGCGCGATGTCACCTTTATCTAGCCAACAGCTATAGAGGTGAGTCAGTGAGCTTAGGAAATTACATAGTAGATGTTGGTAGATTTTACCAACGAAAAATTTATTAAACTGAAGGAGAAAATTAAGCTTTCTTCATCGTAAGGTTTTCTTATGTCCTAAACGAAAAAAGAAATCACTATTTTGCTTTCTATTGTTTTTACGCCTCGTCGACGTTGAAACCATTAGTGCTGATTGGAAAATATTTAAGCGAAAAATTAATAATCGTAATTTAAAGGTATCTTTTTTTGTACACCCTTCATCCGGTGTCGTAAAGTATATACCATATTTATAACGTTCAACAACTTACGTACTTACCATGGGATCCCCTCACGGGATTCCCCATAAACAGAGAATAACTCATCACACAGACTGTTTCTTAATCTGCTACGATTAAATGTGTGAATGCTTTTAATCCTGTCCCATTGGTTTCCAACTTGTAGAGTGTTTATATCCTAATAGTTCGCCAACATCATGGACACTACAAGCAAGTGATACAATCCGGACGTATAGCTGTTCGTTACGAGGGTTTGACTGGGAAACCCGACACTGCCTAATATGCAAACTGAAAACTGAGACCTGCATGTTAATCCTAAATTCTATTGTCTGCAACCAAAAACTCAAATCTCTTTCCTAACGAGACAGAGCACGACACACGAAATCCAGTAAGATGACACCGTTCGTTATTATTATTATTGTTACTGAGACATTTTCCTCGTTACAGTGTTTTTCCTCCAACATAACGATAAAAACTCGGAAAAAAAACTCGATTTCTCAAAATATCTCTCCGGATACCTCGGTCTAGACTGTCTTCCTCTTTTGTACCAAATCTTCATTGCTGCCTGTACATTTTGGAGCCAGGTAACCATGGGACGTCCTGTTTTTCTCCTTTCTTCTACTAAGTTTTGGTATTCTAGTATCTTCCATTCTCCTACATGGCCATACCATTCCAATCTTTCTTGTTCTATAACTTTATATATTTCTTCTTTCACTTCCATAAGCCTTACGATTTTGGTATTCCTTACTATTTCTTTCCTTGACATTCTTGCTGATCTTCTAATTCTTAATATGTTTTTGATTTATTGTCCAGGTTTCTGATCCACATAAGACTATACTCTCCAATTATGACTTAAATATAATTCTTTTTGTTCTATTCATAACATTTCTGCTGCACAGAATTGAACTGAGCATCCCGGTTACGTTCCGGCCGTTAGTAATACTAGCATTAATTTCCATGTTTCATTTTCCCTCTCTTTCTAAAATTGAACCAAAATAACAGTCATTATTTATGTTTTTAATTTTTATTCCATCAATGCACAATTAATCCAGATCATTTGATAATTAATCTTCAAACCATAATTTTTATACTCCATTGATTATTTATCAGATATGTAATTTGTATCCTCAC
This sequence comes from Vandiemenella viatica, assembly GCA_031002005.1. Taxonomy (NCBI): domain Eukaryota; kingdom Metazoa; phylum Arthropoda; class Insecta; order Orthoptera; family Morabidae; genus Vandiemenella; species Vandiemenella viatica. The sequence goes on along the minus strand of CM061919.1, from coordinate 227,453,028 downwards.
CATATTCTGCTAATATAACTTTATCATCGGCAAATAGTAAATGATGGAGATACTTTCCATCTTTCCATTCTATTACACTTTCTCAAATTAACATCTATATAATTTTTAAATATGGCTAGTGAGACAGATCACCGTTGCAACAGAATTTTTGTGAGAACGCATAACCAGTTTCCGTTTGGCATGTGTTACTTTTGTACATTTGTTGTATGAATTTAACTAAGGAGTTATCTATATGTGACATATCTAATGTTATCTACAGCATTTTTCTTGAGACAGTATCGTAGGCTTTTTCTAAGTACATGAAAATTAGTCTTACATTTTTCACCGTATTTTTTCAGAATCTATCGTAAGATGAAATATATATATATACCTTTACTACAGTACAGTAAACACATTATTCTTCTTGAGTCTTAAAATTAAAATGACTACCCAACTGGATGATGTAGTCACTCGCAGTTGCAGCAGGAACAGCGTAATGCCTGTACTTGGCTGTCGCCGGAGTCCCACCTGTTAGCAGGTCTACCAACCCTCGGCCGCTGACGCGTGTGGGGGAGTGATTCGCAGCTCCCTAGGGGCGCCGCTGATCAATAGGCGCCACGTGTGCCCACGTGCACAAACACGGCGGACCGTGACCATAGCGTCGCACAGCCAACTGCACATTCCGTTCCACCAAATACCAGCCTAAGGCCATCCCCAAGGTCGTTACTCCGTTCACTACTTATTCAGGTGGAAACTCCGCCACACCGTACAATTTTCAAAAATAATCTAAAAGATAAGCAACGCCAATTACAATATTAACAGAGCAGTGACGCCAAACGCCAAAAAGAGTCAAGGAGAAACTCTTTATTCAAGGCAAAATATCATGGCAAATCATTTGATTATAAACTCAGTTGGGTAGAACATATTGGGCAAGTGATAGAAAGAGGTTTTAAAATCCTATCGTTACTGGAAAGGGCGATGAAGAATTAGAAGTTGTACTTGAAAGGTAACAGATCATGCCCATAAAACAAAACAGGCGTATCTGCTTTCAAATTTTCGTTGGAGCCATGGACTGGAAAAACTTTGTGACATGCATAGTGAACAACTTGATATCTGAAACACTAAATGCCTTTAAAGGGAAAATTCGTGAAATCCAAAATTATTTGTTTAGTAAAATTGTCATTGAGATACACGATCCAACGCAACTTGAAAAATTATTATAAATACGTAGACTAATAGTTGTAAAGGAGCAAACTGTAGGAGGAGAAACATTTCACTATCAAACATCGACGGACGAACGGAAAGAACTTTTTGTAAAATTGCAAATAAGTCCCTTTTTTATAGCCTCGTCAACATGGATATCATTAGACGCAGTAATGGGAAAAAGGAACGATGGCCTTCCGTAGGAGCCATCGCTGGAATCTGCTGGTAAACCATAGAAAATTGAAATCTGGATGCTCGGCAGGTGATTTGAACTCACGTCCTCCCGAGCCCCTGGCCTGAATGTTACCCCTCACTCACCAGACTCAGTAGCAATATAATGAAGTGAATCAGATACGTAGCGTGGACAGGGTACAAATAAAGTTAATGACAGATTTGTCACACTATAATGACAATGTCAGGTCAAAAATATCGAGCAAATGCAAAGCAACCAGAAAGTAAAAACAGGGGCAGATCTACATCTACATCCGTACCGTGCAATTCACAAATATTGTGAGTGGCAGAGGGTGCTTTGCACCAAAACTAACTCTGTATATTACAATCCTGAATAGAACGAAGGAAGAAACAATACATTTAAGCATCAGTACGGCATCTTATTTTTCCTGTCATTGTTATCTAAATAAATTGGTGGACGAAGTACCACAATCGTAGATGAAATAGGATTTTCTCATATTCACCAATAAATTCAAACCAAACCTACGTCGTATGTCTGCCAGACACTCTCAGCCCAATCTATGTATCTATTCTGTGACGCTTTTGAAAGAGTGAAATAGGAACCGCCAGCTGCTTCAGTACTGGCAGAAAAGTAGGTGAAAAAATGACGAGTGTGAAATATGCGGTGTTCAACATTGAGCGGACCATTAAGTGTCAAATGAACGCTTTATAGAAATGATTGTAGAAATAAGGAATTTTTTGGGAAATGTTACAGACATGTGCAGAGTCACCTTTTGAAAAAAAAAAAAAAAAAAAAAAAAAAAAAAAAAAAAAAAAAAAAAAAAAAAAAAAACTGCGTAATTGCACAAGGACCACTTTGTAGTAGACGGATGTACATTTGTGGTTGGCCGGGTCGCCAAAAGGTATACTTGTATCTCTGTAATTCCAGAGATCTAACGCCGGCACCGGCCCAAAACAGGAAGAAAACATACGTTGCGTATATGACAAAAGATCACGAAGGTTCAGTTTAGTGAACTGATAGTGTATACGTGCACAGGGGCGGATCCAGGATTTTGGTTTGGGGGGGGGGGGGCTTGGCTTGAGTGAAAAAAAAGGTCTCCAAGATTACAATGTCAGGGGTGGACCTAGATACTTTTGGGGGGGCTTGAGCTCCCTAGCCCCCCCCCCCCCCTGGATCCGCCCCTGTACGTGCAGAGTATGTGAGGACAGCCAATTAAACATAATTAGTATTTTAAAATAATTATGGTTGGTATAATTTCTGTTTATGTCGCGGATTGGCCCGAGAGTTGAAAAAAGGGGGTGGGGGTGGGGGGTAGAGTGCTTCTGCAGAGGTTTGCAACGCTGTTCAGAGGAAGCACGACTTACCTGCAGGGACTGGAAGAAGCAACATACAGGTGATTAGTAAATAGCGAGAGGAGTAGCGTTCTGCAGAAGCAAAGGTTTTATTGTTATCCAGTGATTCTGTAGTTCTTCCGGCAACAGTGAGGCAAGGAACTTCGCATTACATACGCTAATGAGTAATGATCATAGTGTAATGAGTGAACACTGCATACTAGTGCCCGTAATCGCACTGTAGCCAACGCTGTCAGATAAAGAATTCTGCTCAAACAATAAACTGAGACTACTCGGTACAACGTTGTAAAATTTATTTGTTTTTCTTTTAAATATCCCCTCTGGTGGCTCATGTTTTTCAATATTGCCTTTACAAACTTATACTTTTATTTGTAATCTCTGTGAAATAGCTCGCAAGTTGACTATTTTTAATTATAATTTGTGGTAATTGGTGTTCCTTTTTAAATTAAGATTTTCAAAAATAAATAGTGTTCACTTCAGTAGTGTTAATCAATGAAATGGGAGTTTTTGTTGTTGATAAAATCACCTTTTGTTTAAAAACAAATCCAAGAGTAAATGAATAATTAGTAACTAATAATTGATATATGTGATAAAATACTAATAATAATTTCTTGTAAATACCGGTAGGTAATTCAGCTTGAATGAAATGATTATACATGAGGACAAAGACTGTACTACGTGAACACAATGACAGGAGCACCTGGGGCTTTCATAAAACTGAGGGTATAAACAATAAAAAAAGAATCCTGTTGCTGGGAGTTATTTCACAAATGAGCTTACATATATCATACACATTTAGAACATGCACATATTCGACTTCTTTTTCACTGTTTGGCACAAGTATATGAGTATGTATATCTATATTTTGGCATCAAATTATTTTCTTTGCACATTTAAGGGAAATTTTCTCACTCAATGACAGAAACATTGCTGTTTAAGAACTTTCATCTCAGATGATTTGAAAAAAATTTATTGTGCATGCAGTAAAAAATAAACAAAAACCTTATACAGACTTTGAAGTGAGCAATCAATATGTGGTAAAATAAAAGAATGATTTCTCTCCATTGATGTTATGTCATGCGTAATGAAGATGTGATCAATAATTTTGTTGTGTGAGTGGAGACTTTCCCGGCGTAGTGATGAAATATAATCTTCACGGGTGTTCAGCCGGATGGTGTCAAAGTAACACGACGTTTCGACAGCAAGCTCGGCTGTCTTCATCAGGTATCGGTGTCTGCTGGCTGTTGTAAGCTGGCTGTCACCGCGTCGACTTCACTTACTCGTACTTCTCCTATTGCATCCGATCCTATTTTTATATTTAATCTACTTTTATTTGTATCATTTCTGCTACATTTCATCACTTTTGTCCTTCTTTGATTTATATTTAGTCCAAATTTTGCTTCACTATTTTGTTCATTCCATTCAGAAGCTTTTCCAGTTTTTGATATACAATTATTACAAGTAAATCGACAGATATCAGCGATAATGTTCGGACTAAATGGTCAGGTTTGAATTCGAGAGGACTAAGCCTGAAAACCTGACTACTTGATTCACATCACGGCTACCATTGTAATGTCCCAAGTTGGTGATTATTTTTGTAATTACTTGAGAGCAAGAACTTTAAGGTGACAAGATGGAAGTGGTGAATTGAATAAAAATGGAAATAAATAGGCCAAAATATTCAAGCACTGGTCTATATTGCATAGCTATATTGAACGAAATGAAGATAGCACTATCTTCAGTGAATACATTATTTTTATTTGTAATTTAGTTTGGCTTACTGTGATGAATATAATCAAGTGACAAAACATACTTCCGTACCGTTTTTGTGGTCCAGTTATTACGGATCAACCTGGCTGGGAAATTTTTTTTTGTCAGAAGTGGCTACAAAGTCTTTAGTCTGCGGCACGGCTTCAAACAGGATTACAGCCGCATCTATGCCGTGGTAAACATTTAGGCTGAAAGAGATCTAAATATTAAGGGCATTTCCCGTTTGTACCGCAGCCGAATATTTACACAGCCAAACAGAAATAACCAGGCGGCACATTAATTTACAACTGCTCAATTCCAAAGGAAATATTTAAACTTCGAGTGATGAAGATTTAAGAGGGTGATGCATACACTGATAGAGTTTGTTTTCTCTATAATAACTCTGCAGCGTTATTGTAACAGAGCCTGGGTTCCGGGACAGAAGTGGAAAGTCGGTCCAGACATCCAGAATTCGGTGGTCCATGGTTTCCCGTTTCTTCACCAAAATCCAGTCCCGACTCTAATGACTCCGTCATCAACGAGCTGCAAAGCCTTTAAGGAAAATTATGTTAGTTCATTATTTCTTTTTATTTGGTGTTACAGTGCTATGGTTGCGAGCTCAAGACTATAAAATGACACTTCGTTCATCAGGTATCCTTCCTAGAGACCTATTACTGTTGCTCCACTGTCTGCCATAGGAACGAAATAAGTTTCAGATTTCAATTTAGCACAAGATATGTGTTTAGTTGGGAAGGGTATCATAAAGCCATTGTAAGTTGGCCCACAATTGTTGTAACTGGTCCTTGATATCCTGGACACTGGCTCTTGGACGGAATTGATGTGCGAGCTGGTTCAACACATGTTCTATCGGGAACAGATGTGCCAATCTTGTTGGCACCGGGAGTACTCCTACATCACGCAGACAGTTCATAGAGACACAAGTCATGTCTGGACGAACACTGCTTTTTGAAAAATGGAACCAGGATATTTTCGCATGAAAGGTAGCACATGAGGGTACAGGATGTCCATGACATACCGTTGTGCTGTCAGAGTTACCTCAATAACTACCAGCCGCCACATGAAGTTGTGGGCAGGGTTGCCCAACATAAAAATGTTACTGACACGGGAAACTGATTACAACCAAACACGACAACTCAATGTGTTTTGAAGATATATTGTAGGGCACGAGTAACACTATATATTGAATATTAGAAAGCTGCATCAGACTAATTGTCCACTAGCGTAGTCAGTTGGTACGCGGCCAGTCCACGTGGTGTTCGGGAGAGCACTCCGCGGCTCGACCTAGACAACTGCGAGCGCGACGACTGACCGATGATTGGCGAGAAACTTGTGTCTCTTCCTGTTGGCCGGCATGCGTTGTCGCGCTGCCCTCTGCCGGCTGACTCGGGATCTCACGGCCGTGCTACCAACTGCTGTGTGCCGATTGAGGTGTGGTGGCGTACTGAATATCGCCACAAAGTTATACGCGATGGGTCGCCCTACTATGACGCCAGGAGTAATACCGCTGTGACTTTTCAAAACACTGGAAGAATGGGACCTTTTCCAAGGTTTGCACCATACTGGCCGACGATGGTCATACGAAATAATGCAGAATTTCGATTCTTCGCTGCACACAGTGCGACGGCATTCAACATCTGTCCATGTCACGGTACCGCTCAGAAAGCAGCCGTTTGTGTTGTGGTGTTAGCGGCAGCCTACGCATAGGACGGTAATTTCCTAGACCGGCTGTTGCTAGTATCCGACTAATGGTGCGGAATGACATAGGACGTTGCAGGGAATCCATCAGTTGTTCTCTGATGGCAGGCGCAGATGTGAAGAGTTACGATGTGCTTGGTGCACAATACAGTGATCCTCACTTTTAGTGGTCAGACGTGGTCGACCGGAAAATTGACGACGAGTATGCCCGCCCTCACATCCAAATCCAAACAAATCGGGATATTACACTAATCGACCAGTTGGCTAAATAAAGACCTACAATTAGGTTTCTTTCAAGCTCTGTAAGATGGTAATAACTCTGTATCACACGTGTACGCGACATCTCCGTGTCACTCAACATCTGACGCTGATCACGTCCCTTATATACCTTACCAAGCCTGGCAACAACACTAAAATATACCCTGGTGTCCGTCCTACCCGTCAGAGAGAAATGGAGTTTTAATCATTTATAAACCCCTAGGTGGTGAGCGCGTGTTACATTGAGATCCGACTATATCTTCTGGATGCTTCAGTTTTTATTGTCTGCAAGTGTATTACGTTTGCACAATGGCGGAAATTAAAATCCGAATACCCAGAAGGAGTTGTGATAATCCTCACATGATGAGTATTAAATGATTAAAAATTGGAAGCTTTACATGTAATAGTATGAGAATTATGGGGATATTTATTATGCAAAATTGTTATGTTTTTTAGCGCATAAGTGGTGAACAGTGTTGTGTAACATGGCACTTTTTTGTTCACGAGTTCTTCTTGTTAACAAAGTACGTCGAGTCGAAGAGTGACGACCCTCTATACCCAAATATCTGTGAGAGAGGTCGGAGAATTGGAGTGTGTGAGATGGTGCAACATATCCTGAAATCTCCCGAAGAATTGGCCGTAGTGCAAGGTCAGTATACAGTGTTACACAGTGGATGTAAGAAGACTCTAATACTCCTAGAGCAGGCATAGGTCCATACAGAAGGACACTAGCAATTGCAGGCAGCCAAATTATGTGAGTGGCTGTTGCTGGCAGACGGCTGACTGCAGGCCAGATCCCAGCAGTGGTTACAGAGGGAGAACCCCCAGGACGATTGTAAACCAATTGCTTGAAGACTGGTTACAACCTCTTACCACTATGCAATGTGTTCCATTAAATCTGATTTCATTGTCAGCATCGTCAAACCGGGTGTAATGCAAAACGCAAATAGACATGTAAATGGTGTTTAAAGACGAGCATCGATTCTACCTGTGGCAAAGTGATAATATAGAACATGTTCACTGGTGTAATGAAGAAACGGTTTACCCTGCTGTGATTCCAGAACGTCACACAGGTCCAGCCACTGGTGCCATGCTTGCGGGCAATCAGTTTCGACAGCAGGACTGAGTTGGTTGTTGTTGAAAGCACAATTACAGCCCACCAGTATGTGGACGGGGTGCTGCATCCTATTGTGATACCCTTCATTTCCACCATCCAAATCAAATCTTCCAACAGGATAATGCCAGTCCTCATACTGCGGCCATCGCAACACAAGCCTTGCTAGGGGTTACGATCACAATTTGGACCGTACGGTCCCTAGATTTGTCCCCAACATAGTATGCTGGGATGCCAGGAGTAGACACATTAGATCACATGGTCAACCAGTAGAACTACTGACTGCAGAAGACATGCATGCGCGAAGAGACATACCCCAAGAAGACATCCGAACACTTATACATTCAATGCCGGCAAGTATTGGTACACAAGGTGGACTCACTTCTAACTGACAACTGTGTCTAAAGTTAATAAACTTAGCCTGATTCATTTCAATTTGTTATCATTTCTTCTGGGTATGATCCTCGATATTGTGGTGATCTCAAACGTCACCACATGTTTTATTAGAAGGGACGATTAAAATGCAAAGATTTGGAATTGAGTGAATGTGCCTACAGCGATCGGTGAGGGAGGGACTGCTTGTGTTTGGCGCCGACCTGTCGACAAGCCGGAGACAATGGTCTGGCCTTGAACGAGGTGGAATACTCAGGGCGACACAGCGTGATGGGGAGACGAGAGCGGAGATATTGCTGCTGAACGTGGCAGGTGGCACGTAAACGGCGAGGGCTGTGGTGGTCCTGCAGTTTTTCTATGTGTCGCTACGAATACAGCTTGCATCAGTGATCGTAATGCATACTGCTTACAGCTGCGCAGCAAGCGATGGTAATGTACTTTATCCGCATATAAGTAACTTTCGCTACCAAAGTGATTTAAAACCCAGTGCGACCCTGAGAGCAGTGAAAATTGCTGAGTCTCCCAACATATATTTGACTTCAGTTAACTAGCCGTGGGACTGTATGAATTATTGACCAACGAATCTTCGCCCTTCTGGTACAAAACTCCGGGATCTATTAATTCTTAAATATCATGTATGTCGATTTTGTGAAAATTCCTAGTTAAATATGTTTCAATGTTTATGCTAGAATAAAAATTGGATTGTTTCAAATCATTATAATGTTCAAAGGTAAGACAGAACTCTGTTTCTTTTAATCTTTCTTATTTGGAATGGCGCCCTTGGAAATATTTTCATAGTAATTAATTAAATAAGTTAAACTCAAGAATCAAAATATTCTCACTACTAAGAGACGAGAGTAGACAGAGCATTTCAATATATCTACAAAGTTTCCTAAAATTCCATCATTCCTGTCTGGGTGTTGGGGGTTTTAATTCCCACTTAATCTACATAGCATTAATTGATCTATGTTGCATAATGCAACAAGAACTGCAGTTAAGATAAGGTATTTTTTAGTGTAGCTACTGGTAGGAATGTACAATCGAGACGATCTCGAGGTTACGTGTCGGGTGTGGCGTCGTGTTACGCGTCGGCAGGAAGTGGCAGACAAGTGCTGCTAATTGGACGCGACCTCTCCAGACCTCTCCTCCCTCTGCACATCTGCCGGCGCCAAGCCAAGTCGAGGACCTCAACGGCTCCACCGCCACATCCGAGACACGTCAAAGGGGCGCTGGGTGAGAGGTAGCTTAGCTCCACATCGTCGCAAGTACTGCCTTCTTCTCCCTCTCTTAGAAGGGATTGTACATAAACTACGTGGCTCGGTCAGGGGGGGTGGGGGTTGGCTGGAAAGATACGTTGGGTTACGTGGGGGGGGGGGGGTGGGGTTCGAGCCAGGCTACGTAGCTTTTCGTTCATATTATTTGTCATAATTAAAATGAGATAGAGGACACACAACAGCATTTAAATATTTATTAACGCCATCTAATTATCCCCGTATGTAATTTACGTTAGTCTGACAAGAGAAAACAGTACAAAATATCTTCTGGAGTCATTAGGGAAAAAGGCTAGGTGCTACTATTACTATTACTCCGCGATTCACTAAAAGTGTTTGGCGAAGGGTGCATTGCACCTATCAGGAAAGGTAATGGTTTGGAAGGGATATACGGGATATGGCAGGTGGCGCCCATGGGCTATTGTGAGGAACCATCCCAGCATTCGCCTGGAGCGATCTAGGGAAACCATGGAAAACCCAGATCATTATGGCCGGAGTGCTTTATCGGAAGCTACTCCTGTCCGATTTTGTGTTTACTCGCCCGGCAATCCTTTCTATTCCACTCCCTAATCGCTCGTGGAAAAAATTAATAGAGAAATGTATCGGTTCTGGCCCTGATTTCTCTTATCTTATTTTCGTGGTCAATCCGAGATATGAATGTTGCTGGTAGCAATATTTGTTTGCTGTCATTCCGAAATACGTCAGTCGAGAATTTTTCAATTAGCTTCCGTCGAGAGCAACGCCTTCGGTGCTCCAGGTCTTCCCAACCTAACTCCTTCAACATCGCACTTACGCTTTCCCTCCAACTATATATACTCGTCACGAATCGGGTGGCTCTTCTTTGGACCATCTCTAATGCCTCCATTAATCCCTTTTCATGGGGACCCCATACAGAGCAACAATATTCCAAGTGAGGCCTCACTAGTGACTTGTACGCAATCGATTTAACTTCCGGAGTCCATTGTTTTAAATTACGACCTAGAAATCGAAGCATACGATTTGCTTTCCCAATTACATTCTCGATATGCTCATTCCATGACAAATTATTACGAATTGTTACCCCTAGGTATTTAGCGGAATCTACCGTCCTAAGGACAGTGTCATTAATTGTATATTCAAAGCTAAATGGTGTCACCTTTTTACTTACACGCATGACTTGGCACTTTTTAGTGTTTAACTCCAACTGCCAATCTTTACACCATGCAATTATTTTCATAATATCGTCTTGTAACAAAGCGCAGTCGTCCTGGGTTGTGATTTCACGATAAATAATAGCATCATCGGCAAATAATCTTTTCATTCCCCTTATGATGTCGCACAAATCATTAATGTATATGAGAAACAACAGAGGCCCTATCACGCTTCCCTGGGGAACCCCGGACCACACTTCGGCAAGTGATGAACGCTCACCGTCGAGAACTACACACTGTGTTCTGTCCTTCTAAAAGTCTGCAACCCAACGCATATTTGTCTAGATATACCGTAACCGCGAAGTTTCCTAAGTAACCTAGTGTGAGGCACAGTGTCGAAAGCTTTTTGAAGTCTAATAAAACTAAATAAACCTGGGATTGCTCATGTATAATACGGCTCAAGTCGTGAATTAAGAGGGCAAGTTGTGTTTCGCAGCATCGGCCTTTTCTGAATCCATGTTGATTTACCTGGGGAGGTAGGGGGAGGGGTAGAGGCAAAAGCCACGTCGGGCTAAGTGGGGGGAGGGGGGTTCACAGGAGACCAAAATAAAGCTACGTGGTTTATGCACGCCCCCGAACTAAACACCTTTATTTTACATCACATATTTACAGAGCTTCGTCTGAGACATCATTGTTAATACCGAAAAGTTGCAACTCCGCAAAATATCGGTAGAGCCCTGAAATTACTCAATGTATTACTTCAAGCGCAAGCTCCGGAAATAAGAAAATAAAATAAAAATGATGCTGCTGGTAAATGCAATGTTAATAAAATGAACAGTCTGTATTGCAGCCAGTGGTGACGACGACATTGGAATGTGTGTTTGTGACCAATTGGAGACGTAACCTCCAGACTGCTCGTTACTTGTTTCGGGGTCCACTCGCACCTTACTTGTAACTAGGATTGCCAACTGTGCGGTTCTAACGCGATTTGTCCGCGTCCGCTTCACTACATGCGACCGGACACAAAATGTACGATTATTAAGAAATTTTAAAAATTACGGGTTGATGGTTTCTCAAATGTATAGGAAGTAAAGAAGGTCGCCGCGTCTAGCTCCTTGTTCTCCCATTCGCTGAAAGTAATTCAACTTTTTCGCTCGGTGTTCAAACGTTTACGACAGTTAGTTGCGAATCCGATTATCATGAAGAAAACTGGTTATTGTTTCAGTTATCTACACTATGTCGAAGACGGAACGTCGTACTCGTTTTGTTCGCGGAGAATTAAAGAATGAATAGTGTTGTTAGTTACAAATAAATAATGAGAGAGTTACCAAAGAAAATACAGACAAGTGGTTGTTAAATGAAGGGTTTAAAACTTGGCTGCATAAGGAAAACGATTGCACCGCATATTGTAAACTTACTTTCACTGTGAAATTTGTCATAACAATTATTTGCAAAAAAAGAAAAAAATAATTGCACTATAAATTTTACCTTTTGTAGCACACACCCCCTTTCTCCCCCTCCCCCCCCCCCACTTCCCCCCTTCCCCGCCTCCGCCGCGGGCAAATGTGCGATTGTGGATATCTGAATATTCTACTACTTGTAACACATAAGGCTTTGATTTGTTATTTTAATTATTTTTTTGCTACTGATTAATTGCGATGCAACACACGCCCATTTCCTTACTTCTGCATTCACCACTTTAAATTCTTTCAATGTATGAGGTCTCTCAGTGCCTTATGCTTGAAATCAAAAGCCAGCGGGTGGTCCCTTGATTTCTGCTTACTACTCTTAATTTTTCTCTTATTATCTACTAGCTGTTATCTCAGACATCGTACGCCTGAACTTAGAATTCTATTGCTAGAATTGGATATAGAAAGATGTAGGTTACGTAAAAGGTTTCCAATAAGGGAGCGTGCATAAACCACGTAACTCCATTTTGGCCTCCTGTGAACCCCCCCTCTCCCCCACGTAGCCCTACGTGGCTTTTGTCTCTACCCACCCTCCCCCCTCGACGTAGCACGTAGCTTTTTCTCTCTTTTGATTTTAGAAGACACTTTGTACTGTTTTCTCTTGCCAGACTATCGTAAATTACATAAGGAGATAATTAACTGAGGGAAATAAATATACACAAGCTGTTGTGTGTTCTGTTCCTCATTTTACCAATGAAAAATGTCATGAAAGGAAAGTTACGTGGCCTGGCTCGGAACGCCCCCCACGTAGCTCAGCGTAGCCTACCAGCCAATCCCCCCCCCCCCCCCCTGGACCGAGCCACGTAGTTTGTGCACGGTCCCTAAGCACGAAGTCGGCATAATATGACGGGCAAGCCATACCTGCTTCATGAATTTGCAAGATGTTTAAAAATAGAAAAGGCTACGTGGGGGGGAGGGGGGAGGGGGGAGGATTAACTGCGAGAGACTGCCTACCACAGTTCATCTAGCAAATTTTTGTTTGTGGTTTAAAATTATCTCACTTTCTAGAGACATCTTATACCAATACCGTTTTGTACACAACGTCTTTGGTTTTGTTGCTCTTTGCTAAGATATGTAGTATCTGGATGTTGGAAACCGGTAAGCTAGCTATATATAAACACAAAATAATAGTCCGGTGCAGCGCAGTCCCACATCTATACTATATAATAAGTTGAATCTGTACAAGAACAGATCATAACTGACTGCGAGAGAAACAAACCCTGAGTGATTCATATACTATTACAGTGACTTGCACACAGTATCCGTCTGTTTGTCACCACTCAGTTTTTTCAAAGTTTAAAGACGAAATATGTTATTTATACGTAAAAAGATCCTTCTTATTGATGATAGTATTTCCTTGTCACATATTATCAAGATTTGTTTAGTCGTTTGGTCGTGAAAACGTAACAATCAGACAGAGAGACGAGTTACCATAGCATTTATAATATTAAGTGTAGATCCAGGCTTCATCGCTAATACAGCCTTGCACAGTCCCCACCACTCTTCCAGTGACTTGCAACACAGTTCATTTAATTAATGAAGTTATAGCACCCTTTTCATTGCGGGTATTAACTGAAGGTTACGCTAAACTCTCGTTTTCAGGGCAGTATCATCTGGCCCTCGAGTTGACTAGAAAGTGAACGTGGGCCTTGTTAGAGGCGGTGAAGGGATACAGACCTGTCTCGTTTCCGGTGAGATCTCCTCGGCTGATCCGGATCGCCCTCCGACAGCTTCTGCAACAACAAACAGACGAAGAGGGTCAGTGAGTGAACGGAGAAAGCTGCGGGGTGGAACACTTTCGTTAGGAGACGCGTGCAGCCCGGACCTTCACCGGGTTACTGGTCGTCGACACTGATCTCACAGCGTAACATATTGGACACATGGTACACAGACAAGATTTGGTGCAGATATCCAAAGACGTTTGTATGTGTCTGTGGTTATACTGACTTTTGACTCAAATCGCTGTCGATAGTATCATACAGTGGTCTAGACGTCACAGATTGTTTAGGGCTTTAACTCTCGTAGACGACCAGTTAATTATAACTCTGAGAGGATTTCCGAAAGAAAGTTACCATGCCCTTTATGATGGACCCATTCCAACATTCCCCTGGCGTAATTTGTAAAAAAAAAAAAAAAAAAAAAGTTCATCCGTTACACTCGTCGATAACATGCTTTTTTTTAATCAGTCTTCCGACTGGTTTAATGCAACAGTCCATCTGTTACTATATTGAGCTAATCTATTTATCTCTACTTACCTATTACACGGCTTCAATTAACCGTTTCACGTGTTCTAAACCCTGTATTCCTCCTTTCTTCGACTGTTCTCTACTCTAATAAATTAACCACTCTTACAAGTGTTAATATGTGACCCACTTTGCTGTCTCTTCATTTCGTAAGGATCTTCTACAAACTTCTTTCTTCACTCATTATTTCCAAAACACGTTCATTTAGTATCTTATATCTCCAGCGTGCTTTTATAACACATTTCAAATGCCTCAGAATTTATTTTATCTGGTATTCACATCATTTAAGCGTGACTTCGGTAAAGGGTTTGTATTTTATAGTCGAAGTTAGACTTCATGGATGACGAGAGAAATATTTGTTGGAATATTAAGTTATCCATTGATGTCTTTGTGAAAAGTAGGCCTCTACGGGCCGTCACTGGATTTTTACTATCTCCTTTCATTCATACATCTATCATTTAAAATGCAAACGTGATACTACGCTGAACATACACACATCCCAGTAACACGTACAGACACTTCCAGCACACACACCTCCAGGGCAATGCAGATACCCAAGGGCAATGCAGATACCCATCAAGACAGATCAAAATATTGGTGAAGACGTCTTGGAAATAAAAAGCAGCTGTACTCACTTCATTTCTTGATCGAAATGAGTTTTTTTATGGCTTTACGCGTCGTCGACGGTGAGCCATTAGAGGCGGGATTGGACTGGAGACAAGGAACGTGAGGGAATTCGGCCATGGCCTTTTTGTAGGAAGCATCCCGGCATTCACCTGGATTGATCTGGGGAAACCATGGAAAAACCCAAATCTGGATGCCCGGACGGGGATTCGAAACGGCGTCCTTCCGAATGCGAGGCTAGAGAATTGAGTTGGGGATTTTTTTAAACTGATTCAGAGGGAAGTTTCATGATGAAACTGGCTTGAAGACTGGTTATTGTCGTAAAGTAGCTGAATAGCTATTCACAGAAAGATTACGAATTGTTTCGAGACCCCTTGTTTCAGAGATAATAAAAACGCTCACACTCATTGTACTCAGCAAAGTAATAAACTTTTTCTTCGACATGTTTCCTAGCAAGACAAGCATCCGAGAAAAAAAATAATTACCTATGGTGCTACAGCACTGCAAGGTGTCCTATTAAGTGCAGAACACGGGCTCTTAAGATCGTACTTGAGTCGCACCTCGAGGGGATTAGGTTGCTCAGTGCGAAGGAAAGTTACCGATAACGTTCAGCCCTTGTATTCGGAAGAACGCGGCTTCATATTCGCGTCCGGATTTTCAATGATTTCTCGAAATGACCCCCAGACCAATGTAGGAATGGAACCTTCGAATAAAATGAAAAAAGAAAAGGAAAATCCATCTTTGCCGGGTACTGTAAGGTTTGGAGGTATGATCCAATTAATTCTCTTGTTCTCTTCAATGTGTTTGCTGTCCATCAATTAGCAAGTAATCGGTTGACTGTCGAAGTTTGTGACACGAAAACTTACGTTTGGATTTATCAACCTGTAGTTAAACACACTACACATGATATGAAGTCTTCACGGGTTCTCCGCGATGGTGTTGAAGAAAAACAACAACGAGCTGCAGTGCAGCTCTGCTGCTCTCTGCGTAATATCAGACCTGAAGATGATGGCAGAGCTAGCCGCCGAAAGCTCGTTGTTGTCTTTCTTCAATATACAGCGGAGAACCCGTAAAGACTTCATATCATCGATAAACCGTGAAAGCCTTCGTTCTCACACACCACATATCTATTAAATTACTTAAAATTTGCGCCAATAGGTTTATACAATTATTCTTGATATCGAACTATTTATTAACCTTTAAGAACACTATTTATTTTCGTATATTGATACTTAATACATTTATCGGTCCCACAGTAATACAGACAGTTTCTTCCTTTTTACACGCTTTATATTAGCTTGACCTCTTACTATTGAGCGAAACAACCTCAACAAGGATGGTGGTTACGGTCTTAGCCAGGCTTGGAAATGTGTGTTAGATAAATCATTAACTCTGGACCCACAGATATTAAATCATAAAAAACATATCTCTGGATAATCGATATTGTCAGACAATTGACAGTACAAATACGTAAACAACCAGCCACGCCAGTCTCCGGCAGATCCCAGTCTGTAGCAGATTCGGTAGACGGCCCCTGAAGAAGACCTAATCCCTGGTCGAAACGTCGAGAAGAAGAAAAAAAGGAGGAGTATTTCAACGTAGCGTTAATCCCGTAAGCAATTTATATTAACATGACAGCTGCGAAAACAGCGAAATCTTTTATAAACCATACATACATTTTATCAAAAGTCTGAGATTGGCATACTGAGCTGCGTGCGCAGTAGGGGCAGCGCAAAGCAGAGCAGGGCAGGGCAGGGCAGCACGGAAACAGAAACTGTGTCGGGCAGTTGCCCGCCCATATTAGACCGCAGTTTCGTGCGGCAGTTTACAAAGCATTGTTGTGTTGTGCGAGAAACCGGCAAAAAAGCGTAACCAAAAACATGTCGATGCAAAAACTCATTTTTTGATTTCTGAATCAGATTGGGATGCCGTGCTTGGAAAATTGTTATCACTTAAACAGAAGCTGAGTTAGATAAAAACTAAGCAAAAGTGAGTATATGAAAAGAACAAACTCTCATCTGGCTTTTGCAGTGACAAGAGAATTCTCAAAAGATAATTTCCGGATGACTCGAGCGGAGATTCACGGCATAGTGTAACCTGTTATTTTCTCTACATAGCTGAAATACCTATTAGAACTGAAGAAAATCTCGCAGTATTTTCATGGTCATTTATTTAATTATTCAGCGTTTGACGGTACAACATTTATAAGAATGTTTTTCTCTTTTATTTCATATTACATTTTTAAGAAAACTACATAACAGAACATAAACACTTGAAACTAAAAAAAGTAGTGTCAACAAATTAAGTGTTTCTCGGGGACACTATTGAAATATGTAGTACAAATAATAAGAAAACAAATAATGTAATAATAGCCTATATATATATCAATCTTTTTCGAAGTTTTATTAAAAATGAATTTAAAAAAAAGAAAAGAAAAGTGAAATTGTAAGTGGACGGTTTTATGATAAACGCTGAATTTACTCGCCACTTGTTGGGCTCATTGTCCAAATTTCTGGTTTAAATTTTATGTATTTATTATGACTGACATTGTGAATCGCAGGTTGGTTACGCACCAGATTAATCAATTTTTCTTATTCCATAGTTGAAAATCATTATAAGTAAAGCAAGATTATAAATAACACAAGAAGTGTTACGGCTGCGTGGCACAGTTTCTGTGTCGTGATCACAACGTCGCGCAGGCCACGTGCGGCGCAGTACTGCGCTGCCCTGCCCTGCGTCTCAATACGCGCTGTTCCGCCCCAAAACATAGAGACAGAAACTGTGCTGCGCTGCCTGCGTCGACTGCGCGTCAATGTGCACCCAGCCTTACCCACGTACAATGTAAGAGAGATATGACGAATACGTTTGACAAAGATGAAGCTATTCTCGAACTAAAACGAACGTTCCCGAAGCCATACGGTTCAATCAGTCTGTCAGAACGAGCGAACACGGGGAGATTTCAGAGCACCTGTGGGAGAATATGTGAGTTAGCCAATAGAAAAATTGTTTAAAAATGTTGCTATTTGTTTATCATTTCGGTTTACATAATGGAGCCAATCGGAAGATATGCCAAACCGTTATCCCTTCATTTGCGAATACTGGAAGTGGACGCAACACGAAATTGGGAAGCGGTCGAGAGAGGTCTTCGTGTCTGAATCCGTGGAGGTAACGGATATGACATGAACTGGTAGCTTGAATAAGCGTCCAATATTTCAGTTTTCGAAAAAAGAAGGGACTTAGGTTTTCAACCAATAATGGCTGGAATCATAGATTTTCTCAGATGAAGCTGTGCCCGAGAACATATCACTGTTACCTGTTATTGTCTACAGGTACTGCCACGGTGCAGTAACAGATTGTGTCTGATTTTAAACTGTTTTCACTCATACGGTACTTCACGAATCGAAATAACGCCATCAGCGAAGTAATCCGCGCGATTAAGAATCTCTCTACCCGACTGATCAAAGGCGCATATTGTCATTACGAATTTTAAACTGCGCAAAAAAGTCACAATCCCAAAAGGAATATTAAGTGTAAGACATTCCGTTTCTTATCTCTGATTGTTTTTCATGCGTATTTGTTACGTTAAGCTAATTTCAATCAACCTAATTGTTACGTGTTTTTCATTCAATCTTAAGATAGTGTTTTATATAATTCAGCGACCGTTAAAGTAAGACGGAAGTCTAGTTTTTCTATGTTTTTAACTGTTTGTGGATTTAATTGTAAATGTATCTACCGTCTTGTTTTTATATAATAAATGGTCAGGTTATGACGTCCTCCTACGTAGGTTTACGGGTGTCTTTAATATGAATGTCAAATACAATAATCAATGAGTTGCAGCGAAGTGGGCCTTAAAACAAATATATCAAAAAGCAAAATCGTGCAAAGCAAATGGGCAGAAAACGAAAGATGCTGGTTTTGAGTCCGTAGATTAGTACATCTATCTTGGCCAATTGATCAATATGAATGGCGACTCAAAGCCTGAGATCTACAGACGCATAAAGCTGGGCTGGAGAGCATACGGAAGAAATTCCATAGTTTTTAAATCTAACATCCCAGTACATCTTAAAAAAACAGGTATTTGAACGATGTGTACAACCGGTCCTGACATATGCCTGCCAGACATGGACCCTAAATAGCCACACGAAGCAAAAACTGAGAACTGCCCAGCGAAGTATGGAAAGAGACAGGAAACGGGCCGTGCACATTCGTTCAATAACTGAAGTGACAGACATCTTAAAAAGAGTGATGACCCAAAAATGGCAATGGGCTGGTCATATTGCTCGCAAAAGATATGAAAGATGGACTACAGCAGTACTGGATTGGATACCAAGAAACCTGAAAAGAGCAAGAGGAAGACCCCGGATCGCAGGTATAAGGATATACGTCGAGTTACCAGGTCTAAAGTATCGAGATAGATTAATACTTTATAAACTATATAAGAATCAAGTGCCTGTAATAAAAGTAGAGAATAATGAGAGACAAGCATCAGTTAAAAAGGGCGTGATACAAGGTTGTAGTCTATCCCCGTTAATATTCAACTTGTATGTAGAAGAAGCAATGAAAAAAGTCAAAGAATAATTTCCATGTGGCATAAGTTTTCAGGGAAAAAAATCAGTATGCTACGATTTTCTGACGACATTGTCTTGTTAGCAGAGAGGGCTGAGGATATTGAGAAGTTACTGAATGGCATGAACAAAATACTGAAGGAAGATTTTGGACTGAATATAAATCAAAGCAAGACAAAAGTGATGAAATGTAGGAGAAATGATACCAATACTAAATCTAGTAGATTAAATATAAAAATAGGATCGGATGCAATAGGAGAAGTAAGAGAATTCTGTTACTTGGGAAGTAAAATTACAACCGATAGCCGAAGCAGGAATGATGTTAAAAGCAGAATAGCACTAGCAAAAAGAGCCTTCATGAAAAAGAGAAACCTTTTAGTTTCAAATATTGATCTAGGAATTAGAAAGAACTTTTTAAAACTCTTTTTGTGGAGCACACCACTTTAACATGGACTTTAGGAATACCGGAAAGAAAGAAAATTGAAGCATTTGAAATGTGGTGCTACAGAAGAATGATGAAAATTAAGTGGTCAGACAAAGTAAGAAATGAACGAGTTTTGGAAAAGGTGGGTGAGAAAAGAAGTTTGTGGAAGAAGCTTACAGAAAGAAGAAACAGGCTGGTAGGTCATATTTTGAGACATGCTGGATTGGTTAATTTGTTAATGGAGGGAACAGTCGAAGGTAAGAACTGTAGAGGAAGATAGAGATTAGAATATATGAAGCAGATAATTGAGGACGTGGGTTGTAAGGGATATGTGGAGATGAAGAGGTTAGCACATGACAGGAAGGGATGGAGGATTGCATCAAACCAGTCGAAAGACTGATGACAGCAAAATATATATATATATATATAGCTGATATACATGCTGATATATATGCTACATCCTGAAATAAGGGTTGATATAGTTGCAATAATAATTAAATGATTAACTAATTAGGAGAACTACACCTCAGTTTGAATAGTGGTGCTACGATGGAAGCTGTATTGCGAGTGTTGTGACTCCCAGCCACGTGCCTGGTCCCGTTTCCGCGGTCAGTCTAGCGGGAGGCAGCCAGGCCCCGGGGGTAGGTTTAACGAGGCGATCACAAGGCATCCGCATAATGGGGGGACACGCACGTGCGTCGCTGGACACGCCTGTGGCCTGTCCAGTCCGAATCAGCGGTCACAGAACAACGCTCTGAAGCTAAACGTGGCATCCAACCCGGAACTTGTTTGCACCCTCCCGAAAGAGGATATATACACGGCCTGGTATTGGAGGCAGGGTAGCCAGGTCCTTTCCTCCATAGGAGGCGTCGATTAATTACGTCAGGTGTTTTTTCGGAATCTCGATGAACCCTCCCTCCTGCTAACTACCTCATATTTTTGGAGACTTTTTTTAAGTTCTCGTGTGGCGGTGAGACCTCCTCTAAAGTGGGATCGACGTCGAAAGTAGTTCGGAAACCTCTACTGTCTTCCATGAAGCAGAAAGATGACGTAACATTTTTGTCCACTCCCACTCTCCTTGCTGATATTTCGCCGGACTCTGCCCCCTCTCCACCTTCCTGAACACACGTAATCAATGGACGCCCCCTTGTCTAACGTAACCCTGTAATGCTTCCAGGTATAGGGGAACCTACAATTTAACGTGGACTCCGAACCACCGAAGCGTTTTGGCGTACTTCACATTGCACAGCAAGCTGTGCCAGAGGTGAAGATCGGGTTAAGGGTCTATATGAAAATCCCCGCCGAGATAGGGATTCGAACCGGGGACCTTTCGATCTTTAATCGGAAGCCTTAACCACCGACCCACCAGACAGTTCGCCGGACACTCCATTGCGGTTCATTTCTTTCGTGTACCTTAATAGAAACAGGTCTCTGGCTACGGAACTCCCAAGGAAAGCTGATGCACCTAATTAGTGTGTTTCTTTTTCTTTTTCTGCGCCATCCGCCTACATCATTAACTTAAAACTGTAATCATCCAGGATAAACGGAATCTAAAGCTAAACGCACAGTTAAAATGACGTAGCACTTGATAGTGTTTTCCACTTACTTAAAATATCCATTGCCAGCAGGTCAGGTAATGGGGCACTTACGAATTCCGAAACGGGGTTCGATCCTATAAGCGTGCGTTGCAGTCAGATAGCCATTTATTTTTTTTATAATATTTTAATTACATTAACGACAAATACTATTAATAAAAAACTAAAGGTTGATTATAAGATGGGAAAAGAATTGCTTGTTGAAGACCTGAAATGTAAATATCTTGGCATTACATTTGATAACAAGTTTAAATGGGCAGGATGCATTAGAAAGGTAATAGGAAAAGGTTTCAAAATTCTGCAGCTTTGGGAAAAAAAAGAAGATAGTTTAATGCATCGATCGAAACAAAATATCGTGTTATTGTATCTTATAAAAAAATTAGGATAAATAATTAATGAATGGGTCTTAAGTAGTACAAAACAGAAGTAGCAAATATAAAGAAAAGCAAAAAGTTTTGCAATTGTAGTGTAAATTAAGAAATACCGTGGAGATCAACATTTAGTGGAATGCGCAATCTATTTGCTTTTCTGTAATCTTTTTTAGGAAATTAAATCAATAGGAGGGAAATAGAAATCGACCCTGTGTAAGCTATACTGTATGGATGTTAGTGAACGTGGAATCTAGAGGAAAAATAAATCTGAGATATTAGGTCGAAGTCTGAATTAGTAAAATTGTACCATTGGTATAGGATTTAATTTTTAAAAAAATTACGTTTGTTCTGCCATAAATGACGTTTCTACAATTACATCCGCTGTCTTCATCAGGTGAAATGGTAGGTTGAAGTTGCTATTGCGACGACACGTCTCCCACTATGATTGCCTCACATCATCCACTTCAACCCACCATTTCACCTGATGAAGACAGAGGAGATAGCACTCGAACCTGGTGCATGGCAGAACTTACCCGGCAGAACACACGAGAAGAATTATTTTAGTCCCACAAAACAAGAGCACTCATTTAACAAAGTGCTGTTTGAAGCTGTGTGAACATTTATTTTAAATAGTATCTTTATAATTCTTTGTTATGCTGAAACTAACTAGATCTCTTTTAGAGGACCGAGCGGGGCGGTGTAACGGTTAGCGTTCTCACCTCGCATTCGGGAGGACGGCGGTTCGAATCCCCGTCCGGGCATCCAGATTTGGGTTTTCCATGGTTTCCCCAAATCACTCCAGGCAAATGCCAGGATGCTTCCTTCAAAAGGCCATGGCCGAATTCCTTCCCATTCCTTGCCCCCATTCTTGCCCCCCATCCTTTCCCGTCTCTAAAAGACCTCGATGTTAAAAAGAGACGTAAAGCAGTTAAAAAAAATATCTTTTAGAGAATTGGCGGCCGTGTAGGGTTTTAAGGAAAAGATCTTGCAATTAATAGATTTTTTTCGTGTTTCATACTACTCCGAACGTGTCTGGTTGTATCAGAAGAACTAAAGATTACTTGTAGCCAAACATACCAACACAACCAGAGAGATTTATGCAACAAGATCACCCAGTGAACATTAGGTGGAACAATTATCCACGAAGTGCTCAACCGTCTTTTACAGTGGGGGTCGTCCTTTAAGTCACAACCGTGTAACGTTGCACAGCATAGACTGTGACCTGCGCTGAAGAGCTTTAGTTGGCTCTTCCGTGCTAGGTCAGCACCGGTAGCTTCGATGTAGCATCAGTTACCAGGTAGCCGTTCCGTGACAAGTTCTGCTGCCATTGTCGCCTCCATTCCATAGCAGGGCTAAATTGGAGGGGAGGAAGGCAGCTGGGTGGCCAGGGGCGTAGCTACTATGGGGCTAGCCGGTGCAGTGCACCGGGGCCGCTACGCTCAGGGGGCCCCCAAGCATACCTCAAGGGGCTCAAAAGCGCATCTCTGGGGGCCCCCAAGCGCAGTTTAGAGGGCCCACGAGCCCTCTTGGCAAACTGGCGACCTTTTTTTTTTGGCTCTACCGTCGTCTAAAGGGGCCCCTGAGACACAGGAAGACCCCCACTAAGGGCCCTCGCTGCTCAGGGGGGCCCCCAACCACTGCTCACGGGGCCCCTAAGGACAACTCAAGGGCCCCCATCCACAGCTCACGGGGCCTATACCAGCACACGAAGCAAAAAAAAAAGGTCGCCCGTCTGGCCTGAGGGCCCAAAATAAATTTTTTGCACCGGGGCCCTTGTTGACCTAGCTACGCCACTGTGGATGGCTAGAACAGTAGATGGTTTTCTTGACCTAAGATGTACTGGTAGGAAGTCAGGGCATAAAGGGATGTCCGGGCGGTCCTTTTCCTTCCACCGCTGATTGACTGAAGCTGCTTAGCGTTTGATCTTCGTAGTATTGTACTTTTAGCGAAGATTCGAGCGTACGGTATATCTGATCAGATTTGCGAGTGGATACGCGATTTTCTAACTGGTCGGTCACAGTACGTCGTTGTAGACGGGGAAGCCTCTTCTAAACTAGATGTTACTTCGGGCTTTCCTCAAGGAAGTGTAATAGGACCACTTCTTTTCTTAATTTTTATAAACGATCTCGGTGACAACGTTAATTGCAGGTTGCGATTTTTTGCTGATGATGCACTTATTTATAGGGAAGTGAGGTGCTCTGACGATTGCTTAGAAATTCAGCGCGATCTGGATGTTATTTCGGAATGGTGCCGTAAATGGCAGCTTACACTTAACTGCAAAAAGTGCAAGGCAATGCAAATAATTACATCTACATCTACATATATACTCTGCAATTCACAAAATTGTGGGTGGCAGAGGGTGCTCAGCACCAAAGCTAATCTCTTTGCTGTGCATTCCAATCCCTAATGGTACGAGGGAAAAAAGAATTCATATAAGAATCAGTCCGGCACCTTATTTCTCTAATTTTATCTTTCCTGTCCTTCCGACTCAAATAGGTGGGTGGAAGAAGTATTTCACTACACTCAAAAGTGAAAGTGGGACTACGAATGTTTTCCAATAAGTTTAAACGAAACGTGTGTCGTCTATCTACCAGAGACTCCCAACCTAGTCTACTAATCAGTTCTGTGACGTTTTCATAAGGACTGTAGCAAGCGGTCACGAATCGAGCGGCTTTTCTCTATACTTTCTCTATACTTTCGATCAACCCCTTACGAAACCGATCCCAGATGGCACAACAATAGTCCAAATGTGGACGCACAAGAGATTTGTACGCTATCTCCTTTGTTCGTTCATTACAATTTTTCAAGATTCGACCTATGAATCGCAGCCTAGAATTAGCTCTACCTACTAACGAATTAATTTGTATGTCCCATTTCATATTCCTTTGTACTGTTACTCCCAAATATTTCATAGAATCGACCATATCAATAACTGTATTGTTTAACTCGTATTTCTGAACAATTGGATTCTTTTTGTTAGTTATGATAATTGTCTTGCACTTTTTAATAAAAAAAAGTCCCCGTTTGCTCACGAGTACAAAGTTAATAATTCAGTTGTTGACACTGGATTCCCTGAAGTATCTAGGCGTAACAATACAAAGCAACATGAAATGGGACTTGCACATAACTTCCGTCGTAGGCAAAGCTAATTCTAAACTACGATTTATAGGTCGTATTTTGAGAAGTTGTAATGCTCTTACAAAGGAAATAGCGTACAAAACACTAGTGTATCCGCATTTGGAATACTGTTGTGGAATTTGGGATCCGTATCGCAAGGGATTGATTGACACGTTAGAGAAAGTACAGAGGAGAGCCGCTCGATTCGTGACTGCTAGTTACAGTCCTTACGTAAGTGTCACAGAGCTGATAAGCGGGTTGGGCTGGGATTGTTTGACGGACAGATGACGTCGTTTTCGTTTGAATTTGTTGGAGAATATGCGAAAATCTTTAAGTGCAACGAAATACTTCTTCCGCCAACCAATTTAGGTCGCAATGACAGAGGGATAAGATTCGAGAAATAAGATGCCGTACTGATACATTTATGTATTCCTTTTTTCCTCGTTCTGTTCGGGATTGGAATGCACTAAATTAGGGTTGGTGCTTAGCACCCTCTGCCATCCACGGTATATGTGAATTGCAGAGTATAGATGTAGATGTAGATTGTTGCTGGGAACCACCGACAACTTATCAGTAAAGCACCACAGAATCTAAGTGGAATCGTGTACAGTCCCTACATCAAATCCAATTTTCTGAGATAAATGTAAACATGGCTGAAATGCTCCCAGCATTTACCTACGTGACTGCGGGAAACCGCCTAAAAACCGCAGTCAGGACAGTTGGTACACCTGCTCGAGGACACGGATCTTGTCTCGATCCTGGGTGGTGCGTCTTAACCCTCGCATCCACACTCGCAGGGCGTATATGTTATTATTAACTACTCACGTTATGCATTTCACTGCGTTTCAAAATACGAGACTGAAACCGTAATCGCTAACTTCCATACAGTCCACGAGAACGTATTTTTTCCTACAGATCTGATGGAAGTTTATTGCATCTTCTTCTTTTTTTTTTCCACGCTGGTGCAGCCAATAAAGTCGACAAAGCAGTAAGCGCACAGCGCGGTGTGTAACAGAAGTGTTTACGAGTCGTTGAACTTTCACACGTCGCCGCGTCAACTCTTTGTGATGTGAGTCACGCGCGGGTACAATGTTCCGAAGTTCTGTAGGCTGACTCTACAGCGGTTCAGAACAGTAACTGGAGGTAAGGCCTATAAAAAATTGAGCCTATTTCTTCTTCTGCTACTGTGGAACCTGAGTAATATATCTGAATCTGACCCAATATAAGTCAGTCACAAAATAATAACACCTATGGACGGATTGGATGAGTAATAACGCACTGGTTCCGCATTCGGGAGGACGCGGGTTCGAATCCCGATCCCACAATTTAGATTTCGGATTTCCATGGTTTCCTAAATCACTTCAGACGAATGCCGGGATGGTTGAAAAGGTCATGGCCGCATTACTTCTCGTTCCTTCCCTTCAGCGCTTTCCCGCCTCTCAAGATCTTGGTGACGACGAGGAGTAAAGCCATAATAATAATCCACCTCTGTTTTTTTATTTTAGGGGAAGGGGGAGAGAGTTTTGGCCTTATGCCTCGTCAACGTCTGTAATAATCCTCTATAATAATTTGTATTACTAATTAAAGTCCACAGGTTTTTAGACTGTTTGGCCCTTAAATACCGTCATTCAACCCACGTACGCGGACAGAGGAGCTACTTAGTTCAATTAAAAGGTTCTTATTATCCAAATAAGACGTCTTAGCTTCATACGATCAATGATTTGCTATTTTATTGATTAAAGCTCGATTACTGCTCTTAACAACTTTATTTTTACACGAGGCACAAAACTACAATTGAAAATACACTCGTTCTGTATATTAAGAAACAATCACTGATTCATCTGGCATAATACAAAATATTAGATCGCCGCCACAACTTTGGCGCACGACCTCTCACTCCCGCTTACGGCCAGAGACACTCTTCACACCACTGCACACACTCAAAACCATAGATGGTAACATCACTTATACTACCCTTTTTTACATGCTTAGTATCGTCTGTGATTTCCGTGAGCATAAATACAATTGCTTACAATGCATATTCATACATTTATTTTAATATAATAATATATACATCTAAATATATATATTCGGGGCTAGTGGATATGCTATACGTCGAAGTCATTAGGGGGCGTGAATGACATGAGGTGTTTTTCCTGAATTCCGGTGAGACTTTGGGAGATCAGGTCAGACCTCCCCTCTAAAACGACGTGAGATTTTGACGGAGACCCTCCCCCCCCCCCCCACCCTACTAATCGACCTCGTAACTTTTTAAGACCTTTTTTTTTCGGTCTCAAGCTTCCAACGGCGGTTGGAAGGGACAAAATACCACCTCAAAAGTCGACTTTCGCGTCATTTGTAGACTTTTTTTTAGCTCTACAGTCTGAAAAAATTTTCAATACCTCACGTGAGATTTCCGTTGACCCCCCTTCCCCTTTGGTAAGGTTTCGTGAGATTTCGCCGGACGCCCCCCTCCCTTATTTCATCTCACGTAATTAATGGAGGCCCCCTTAGAGGTTCGAAAGGACTGGGGTCAAGGAAATGGAAGGAAGTCAGTAACCATTCACCTGCGTGATTTCGGGAATCCTTGGTAAACCGAAATCTGGAAGGCCGGACAGAGATTTGAACCCACGTCCTCCAAACTGCCTTGCGTGATCAGCGCACGATACATTTCTAACATTTTCGTCTCTTGATTTAATGCAATAATATGTTCGGAATTCCTCATACGTACATAATAATTGCAGCAATTAAAGTTAATTTATTACTTATTGTGCCTAAAATCTCTTAGAGAACTACTGCCGCGGTTTTTCAACAAATATCGAATTTGTGTAAAATTATAATATTCAAGTTACAGAATCTGATATCCAGAAATTTCACCCACCGTGTGCGAAGACTACAACAGTGTTGTTTTAGTAATTTATGAGACATCATTTTTAAGGAAGAGACAGTGTTAGCTCTATTTTCGGCTGTGTCCCCTGAGAGGTATGCATCTGCGCCGAGAATACAGGACAAGCCACTTTGCCGGCGCCAACGCTAGGGGTGCAGTACAGTCCGTTACAAGGGAAAGAGGAGCTCGACAGATCAGCAGCAAACAGGAGCGAAGTATTTGGAAAGGAAAAACAGTAAGATAAAACAAGATAGATACCCAGTGATAGCAGTCTTTTTCCTTTATTTTTTGTTTTTGCTAATAGCTTTGGAAAGGACCGAAAAAGGGGGGGAAGGAGCAAGGAACGGCAAAGAATTAGGATTGAAAGAACCATTGCAGCCTTCATCTGGAGTGGTTTCAGAAAATGGAATTCTGGAAGGTCGTACGGATCTTCGAACCCGGATCTTCCAGAATGCGAGGGCAGAGCGCTCCACTTAATCACTTCTTTCGGTCATGATGGTAAATGATATGTTTCCTACAACAGTTAAAGAAAAATCATGGAAAACGAAGAATTCAGTAATGAAATTTGCACAGGTATGGTAAGAATTTTACAAGAAAAAATATGTACCGGCATTCAATGGATGGAAGACGGTACAAAATTTTATATTCTTTCTCCCTTCAAGTCACTAATAGCTGCACTCCTCCTAGGAGTTACTATATAGCTGGTTCGAAAAAAGATTTTAGTGTTTTAAACCACAAATATAAACGACATGTAGTACTACTCCGTCAGAATATCTGATCAAAATGTTTTCATTCCATAGGTGTTTCATCTCCTAGTCGAGGACGTCCCACAGCTATTGGTTACATCTCCATCAGAAACAGCACTTATTCCCACAGCAGAACCAGGACTTGTAACCATATTCACACACAGAGTACGATATCCTCTACCACAGCAACGGAAAGTGTAACCAATCCACGTTATACCAACTAAATGAGGAACGCTAGCTATAACACAAATCTAAACATTTAATAAGACTGCAACTTATAATATCCTGTTGGCCGGGGTAGTAGTTTTTGACTTAAAAATACACCTTGTATGGTGCCAGCTTGCCAAAGTAGCAAAGTTAATTTATTTTAATTCAATAATATTTATAATGGGCTCTTACATGACAATTCTCAGGGGATCACACAAAAGAAATGGGTTCACATTAAAAGAAAATGAATTTATTCATTAAGACAAAATTGTTGTCATTTCAAGATCACAAATGTATGGCAAACATATGATAGGCACCCAGACTAATAGCTCTTTAATTCTGGCATGAGTCTCTCAGGGAAGTTTCCAGGGTTTTGAGATGTTGCAGTAAGTCTCTATATCAGCAGGCGGTACACATTACCCGGCATGGACACTGGTCGGCGGCGGCGGCGGCGGGCCAGGGTTTGACCAGCGCGACCGGCTGATACACACAGCTACCTCCGTTTATCACTTTAGCAGCAGCCACTGACCACAACCTTGCTCTCGGGCGTCCAGCAACGTTCTCCCCTCTCCCGACGACATAGAACATAGCAAAAGAAACACCTCGGAGGAGTAGATGCCATCCCCTCCATCCTCTGGCTGTCCCACACACTGCACCACATACGGCAAGCCCTCCAGAAAAAACAAAAATATCGCGAGAAGAGAGGGCGGTCTGTGTCCCGCGCCCCTTCGCCAAACCAAACATGTCTCTGGGGACAGGCGTCTGCCTTCTATCATCGACTGGCCCTCAGATACACACAGTGTCGGGCAGCACACCTCCGCGCCAGCAAGCCGACGTGCTCTGTAGGACATTACAAACTGAAAGAAAGTCGGTACATTTAAGATATTTTTGAAAATATAAGTTTGGGGAACTGTTAATCACCTATAGAAAACGAATTAACTATTTCCCAATTTGTGTCTGTTTGTTTGAACGGGATTCACGCAAAAACCACTGGTCATGTTATGACGGGATTTCGAGTAATATAAAGCCCGTGATCCCGTCCGGAGCGTGGCGCTGACCTCGTCATGTCCATTCTTGTGCCGACAGTTGTAAGAGGAATATGGTGCTCTACCTCCGCGAATCCTACGGGAAGCGGCAGGAGCTGTACAAACCCCGTGACCAGCAGCAGGAATGAGAGAGACATATTAGCACAAGTCATACTGTTCGTTCACAATTGGCTATACTGAATTTCCTCTCCTAGTGACAAATGGTATTTAAACATCTTGAACACCAATAGGATCTAAGACAGAGCTAAGTTATTGGCGATAAAATACCTCTTTGAACTTGTTTACTTCTATTCTTCTCCTGTAAGCGTTTTAAAGAGTGCTGGTATCTATTTCATCGTCTAAATAAAAATAAAATCTAACAATGAGAGATAGGCCCTACCTAAAAAAACAATAAATGTAAAACTTACAACAAAAGAGATATTCAAATGATAGTGACCCGTTTGTTTTGAATGCTAAGATGAGGTGCTTATAACCGCCGAAGAACAAAAGACGATATTTATAAATACATTCGAAATAAACCGCACCCTGAGCAACGTTTCATCACAGCTAAAGGGTATATTTCATGAATGTACAGAGTATCGAGATATTTTTCACTCTAGTATTTCAAGTCGTAGCTTCTGCAGCTAAATAATGAGATAAAAAAAACTAGAACAAACAAAGAACAGGAACATCACTTCGTAACTTTAAACACATCTATACAATACCCCTCTTGAAAATCAACTAACTATTCGAATTCACACGTGAAATGCGCATAAAGCTGAGGAAATACAAACTTTGAAATACGCAGTTAATGCCAAATAGGGATTGATTATTTTTAAATTGTGGTAAGAGTTGGTGCATCTTACGGAAGTAATATATAGCAGCGAAATTAGTTGTAAGAGCCTTTCTGAAGTATTGCGTGTTGTAATATTGAAATCCGAGGTATTCTTTCAAAACAATCTGATATCAATATCCGTCTGTCTGTAATTTGCATTCATCATTAATTGATTTTCTACTTTATATCGTAAAAAATCGGTGTGCAGTAGCATATGGGAATCAATCGTGTGTTCTGTTTAGTTGAAACATTGTCTCTCACTACTTTCAGCTGTTGTTGGCTGACATTTTGTTTCGCCTAATGGGACTATGGACGTTCAACGGTTGGTAGGCCTGATCCTTATCCTAAGTCCCTTCTATATAAAGTGTGTACTACAAAGTTTCCCATTTCATTTTCGTCATGCCAGCGCTTCAGAGAACAATTTGTGCAAAATCTTTCAGATTTGAAAGTTCTTATCGACTGTTGTATGTACCCCACCTATGTGGATCTGAAGAGGGAAACCCGATGCAATGCTATTAGATCCTATACGGAGCTGGAAAATATTACCAAAACAGTAATTGCTTTTTTTTAACGCATACACATTCTTTAACGTCTTTACTTTGAGGCACAGTGTAACACACACAGTCACACAAATATCGTGACTATGACTTGCTAGATGGAAGTTCCACCGTAAAGCTCAAGAACAGCACAAACCCGTTTCTAAAATATATTTTTACTAGCTGATACCCGCCATCACTATATCACTCTACCATCGAACCTGTCTCTTGAAGAGAATCAATTTCCAATATATTTAAAAACAGAAAAACAAACGAATGTGATGGGATATGTGGGGAGGGGGGGGGGCGGGAGGTGTTAACTAAGGGTACCTTTATTTCAGCTTGGACTTTTCTTCTTTCTTCAGCACGAGCATCCGATTCTTGGGTTCTAATAACTTTAGCTGCTCGTGCTCGCTATAGCTACAGCTTAGGCCAGTTTACGCCCGCAAGGCATGTCAAAAAAGAAGGCAGAATAAACTGGTGCCAGAAACATTTAAGCAGACACAAAGTAGACGGACAGAGAAAATCGACATCTATACTAAATAATACGTTTTTTCTCTAAACGAAATTTACTAACAAATTATACACTAACTTAATGCGCGAGAAGCATAGCTTGAGCAACCAACGTAACATTACAGACTTACACACACATCCGTCTCTCTGTCACCATTCGATAAGTTCTCAAACTTTCGTGACTACAACTGTTAATCACACCGAAAAAAAGTGTACTGTGCCCTCCCTACAGACTTTCTTGTCAAATTCCGTAAATATCGGTAAAGGGATTGAGTTGTCAAAACGTAGCAAAAGACAGAGACGTACTTCCACATTTATAGTATTATATTACTGCAGATCACACACACACTGACTGCGAACCACCCCTCAGGGATCAACATAACGTAAAAAAGTGTATACCTACAGCACTGCAAGACTACCTATTTAACCACTGAGCTACCTGACCGCTACACGGAAAAACAGTACAGAGACATTCATATCCAACGCGTCTGTCTATCACCGTTCAGTAATTTTTCGAAATTATAATACAACATGTATTATTTATACAGATAATTTTTCAACCAAATATAGACAGTATTTTTCTCCTTGTTTCAAAGGATAAGTGTGCAAAGTTTCATCGAGATCGGATGAAAACTGTGAATTTGTATGAAGAACAAACAAACAAACGTACATTCATCGTTATATATACAGATTCGTACTGTTTGTGAAGTGTTACTCAATGCCGCTCCATATACAAATAAATTCACCGTCGACCATGACGCTCGTGGGTATAAGAAATATAAAGCAAAATAAACCCTGCTAGGAGTGACACAGCGTTTTTTGACGTACCTTACATGGAATTCTAAACGAACACACTCACCTAAGACCCTGAACCAGTAGCCGTGGAGAACAGACTCTCCCCAGCCATGGTGAGGCGTGAATCACTGTGACATTGGCACGTCCAATACGTGTGACAAATTACTCTGCGCAAGGACTCTGGCGTAACAGGAACGGGTACGTTTACATTGGAACCGACAGTGGCAAATTTTTCACTCTGCCGAATACGGCTGATACGGGCCAAATTAACAAACATATGCAAAAGTATGGATTCTGGCTGAAGTGGTTACACTATGACCGACCTACTCGGCCGAACTCCGCCGAACCAAATAATTTTGTTTCATTCGTCTGAACATGCTTGTCTCGCGTCATCTGTGCATTCATATTAAAGCACATGGCCACATCGAAATGAGGGAGTCTTAATAGTCACAACATTAGAAATGTATTTCCACCAATTAACACTCTTTATGACTTGTTTTGAACATTTCAATACATTAAATGAATACATTTTCTCATAAGAGATGATTAAAAAAAAAGATCACTCCTCATAAATTTTCGATTTCAGTTGACAACAGACCAGGCTATATTGGTGACTTTAATACTTAGATAAAAAATTTAAAAATGCATAACTATAACGTATAACACAAATGAACTGTATCCCTACGAAAACTTTTGGGGAAATAGATATTTATTTGGTTTCGGAACAGAGGATTTTGTGGAACAAGTCATGTGCCTCTGTTCTTAAGTAAAATCGACATAGGTAAAGTACCTACGTCAATGTCACAGCAGCCTTTCTTCTGGAGAAATACATTTCGTGTTTTTCTACGTATATATAATGTATCCGGTTTCATTCTGAAGTACTCCCCAAACTTAATTGTCTATTCCAGTAGTTTGCAGAACTCTCTGAACTCTCTGAAAAAATGTCGTCTACCCATTCAGATTTTCCAGTACCAAACACATCATTAAATCTCAAGAGAGAGTTCTCACTTAACATTTTAGAACGTTAATTTAGCCCATCTTGCAACAAGAAAAATCTGTCGATGTCTGGGAAAGTGTAACCACATTCATTTGGCAGAGTTCGACTGGCTGTTCGGTAGAGCAAAAAATCGGAAAAACTCGATTCCAATGTAAATGTATCCAAAGACTACAGCAGGAAGAACCAGACTAACATCGTACAGATCCAATCCACTTATTGAACCTGTAAAGAATATTGAGTACGCGGGTTCAAATGTTGCCTTTCTCGAGAAAGGGTGGAAACGGACTAGGGAATCAACAAAAGAACTGCACCGAGCCTGGTGGGTGAACGGTTAACGTTCTGGCCTCGCATTTGGGAGGACACCGGTTCGAATCCCCGTCCGGGCATCCAGATTTCGGTTTTCCATTCACTCCAGGAGAATGTCGGGATGCGTCATGCAAAAGACCATGGCCGAATTCCTTCCCGTTCCTCGTCCCCAGTCCATCCCGCCTCTAATGACCTCAACGTTGACGATGCGAAAAGCCACAAAAAAAAAAAAAATGCACTTAGCGCTCAATACGGCAGTTCCTAATGATATTCGCTTATTGGTATACCTGCAATCAGAGAATAGCTTTGAAATATATATTTTCACGCGAAACTGAGTTAAAATATTGTTTAAACACAATATTTCGAAGACTACTTTCCGTTGTCATCTTTAGCTGAAGAGTGAACACGCCGTAAACCTAAATTTTAAAGACTGTCAAGTGGAAATGGCAACGGCAGGTGTCGTTAATTGTCTAGAAGCAGTTTCATATGTCATTAGCACACTCGAGGAGCATAAAACAAGGAACCTAGACGACGAACGGGATGGTTTAAAACATAAGTTTCAGTTCAAACAGTTAATATTATCTTTTAAAGCATCCGACTACACACGTCAGATCAAAGTACCACCGCAATATAACAATCTACAGTTTCTACAGACCACGAGCAGTCCTCTCGTGATATGATTATAATTTCTTAAGAATGTATGAGAACATGCAACACGTTCATTCACTCTGTCTCCATTAATGTATCATAGCTTTAAAATACAAACGCCTCTCGAGGCAGCATATTATTTTCGAATCTTTTGTTTGGTTGTATAAGCTATAAAATGAAATGTCACAAATATCGGTGAAGATACAGGTTCCCAATCCCGATTTTGCAGTTCATCATTCTATTTAAAAACATCGAGATCAAAGTATTAACTAGTTAGCTAGATGTCGTATAGGATAATAAAAACTAAATAAATAAATAAAATTATCGTTGCCTGTAAATAGAAGCGACAAAAAACACAATAATCAAACAAGAGGGTCTCTGTGCCTCAGAATGCGTGTTCTCTACGTAACCTGGGGAAACAGAAGAGATAGAGAAAAAGGAAATGAAAATCTTGAGGAAAATCTGGGGGCCACTGAAACGAGAAATGGTGAATTTAGGCACCGGAGGAATAAAGATCCGTACAG
Organism: Vandiemenella viatica; assembly: GCA_031002005.1. Lineage (NCBI taxonomy): Eukaryota > Metazoa > Arthropoda > Insecta > Orthoptera > Morabidae > Vandiemenella > Vandiemenella viatica. The sequence goes on along the minus strand of CM061919.1, from coordinate 227,418,243 downwards.
GGGAGAATATATTGAAAGGATGCCAGACTCGATTAGAAAGAGAATCAGTTCTTTTGGTCACATAATAAGCATGGATAACAGCAGAGTTACAAAAAGGAATTTTCAACTACGCTTACGCGAGTAATAATGGCAACCAGTGGATGCAAGGAGTAAATGACGATATGATAGAGATCGGAATAACAGAAGATATAATACAAGATAAAGCAACTTCAAGAAGATTAGTACAAAATTTCAAAGGTTTCCAGGAGAAGGAGAAGAGGGAAGGTAATAACATTTGGATCCAAGAAATGAGGAAACAGCAAAGTGAAAGGGTGAGACAGTATTGGAAGTCAAGAATAGAAGCATAGTAAGATGACTCTGCGTGGTCCTTGGATGGCCAAAATCGAAGAGAAAAAGAAGGAGCTCTGAACGACCCGTGGGCGGAGCTTTTGTAGCACGCGTTTCTGCCGCTAGACGTTTATAGGGCAGCTCATTGTCAATTCAGTGCCGTCTGTGTTGTCGACCTGGCTTATTCTGTTGATCTGCAGTGATTGTTTTTGCTAGCGCTCTTTTGTTATTGTTTCGTTTTTGATGATGGCAAGTTTAAGTGAACACCGTGCAGCAGTGATATTTTGTTTTCTACCAAGTAAAAATGCTCCTGAAACTGTTTTAATGTTGACAACAGCTTACCAAGATGACACTATGGGAAAAAGTCAAGTGTACGAGTGGTTCGCTTGGTTTAAAAATGGCGACATATCGATTGATGACAAACCTCTTTCTGGACGTCCATCAACTGCCCGAATCGACGAAAATGTTGAAAAAATTCGAGAGCTTGTGCTCTCAGACCGTCGACAGACAATTGATCAACTGTCAGAGATTAGTGGGTTACCTTGGAGCTCGGTTCAGCAAATTTTAACCGATGATTTGGGAATGAAAAGGATTGCTGCCAAGTTTTTTCCTGGGGCTCTGACTGACAATCAAAAAGAACGTCGAGTTGAAACATGTCGTGCTTTGAAACAAAAGTTTGAAATTGATCCAGATTTTCTGTTAAAAGTCATTACTGGTAATGAGTTATAGTGCTATGGTTATGACATAGAAACAAAGCAACAGTCAAACCAATGGAAGAGGTCATTGTCACCCCGTTCAAAAAAAAAATGCCGTCAAGTCAAATCAAACATTAAAACAATGCTCATTTGCTTTTGTTGATGTCTAGGGCATAGTTCTTTCAGATTTTGTTCCCCCACATCAAACCGTCAACCAAAACTTTTATTTGGAAGTTTTAAGAAGATTACGCAACAGCGTTCGTCAAATAAGATCCTTTTTGTGGCAGACAGGACACCACGACAATGCGCCTGCACACACAGCTGTCTCTGTTAGGCAGTTTTTGGCTAAAAATGGCGTGGTTCCGCTGCCCCACGCACCTTACTCTCCTGACCTGACTCCGTGCGACTTTTTTTTTTTTATTTCCACGCATGAAAAGGGGCTTGAAAGGACACCGATTTGACAACAACGAGGGAGGAGCTGTCAGCCATTTCTAAAGTTAACTACAGAAAATGTTTCTAACAGCGGAAGCACCGGTGGGACAACTACAGGGTATTTATAATTAAATTTTAAGTTTCAAAACGATATAAAAAACGAACCACTCATTAGAATGACGTCAAGAACGGCGTATTATTGAAGAAGGGGGAAAGAACATGAACGGTGATCCTGCACCAGTAGCTCTGCAGAAGTTCAGGGCCCTCAAGGGTATGATAAAAGGCGTAGGATCGATAACTGACAAGGGTCTGGTGAAAATAATGGAAAAATTCGAAAATTCATGTTCGTTTGATGTGCAGTCTGGTAGAGGAAGGAAAAGATGTGATTCGGCGGTAGTTGAAGAAGTGGCCACAGCAGTTCAAGAGGCGTCGAGCGGTGGTGTGCAACCATGCAGTGCACGGAGAATTGCCCGAACATTGGACAGGCCTGTGAGCACAGTGCATAACATTCTACGAAACATCCTGCAATGCTATCCATACAAAATATGCCATGTGCAGGAGTTGTTCCCTTCTGACCTGCCAGCAAGAGAGGGTTTTGCTTTGGAATTTCTTGCTCGCATGGAAGTGGACAATGATTGGCCGTGGAAAATTCTGTGGACAGACGAAGCCCATTTCCATCTGACGGGATATGTTTTACGATGTGTCATTTGTAGACGAAATTCTGATAGGGGCGGTACCTACAGGTATTAAAGTATTTAGATGATTATGGACACTATATGGAACAAAATTACAGCGCCATCTGTCGCTAAAATTTGGACTTATATATTATTTTGGTTCTGTTCTTTCCCCCTTCTTCAATAACACGCCGTTCAATTTTGACGTCATTCTAATCAGTGGTTCGTTTTTTTAGTGTTTTGAAACTTAAACTTTAATCATAATCACCATGTATATTAGTTGTAATGGAGATTATTTTGAAGGGGATAAGGTTGGTTAGTTAAAAAGTGAAAATATATAGGTTTTAAAAAGTAATTCAGGTTTTTTGGGTACCCCCTCGTGCTGCCAGCTGGATAGGTGTGACAGCTGCGCGGAAGAGGGCCAGATCTCTCCCGTGACGTCATCGCGGTCCCGCGGGTGAGAGTGCAGCCACCTTTCTCCCGGCAGGAGCTGCCCCTGAAACCGGGACACAGGCCGCCCGGCACACATCACCGCACTCGCCCACGCAGATACATATCTCGACACACTTCTCCAGACGCAAACGAGAGTCGAGAGAAACGCAGCCTAACACTTCAGGCTGCACCTCTCCACGCTTAGCTAGACTAGCCTTCTCTCGCATTCTTCAGAGGCGTACAGTGCTGAAAAGTACAACTTTACTGTCATTCATCTGGGGATACAAATAGAAAGGAACCGTCTAAACCCACGATCATGTTCAAGAGTGCCAACGTACCAAAGGCTGGAGAATTTTTCAGACATAAGCGGCTAGACACAAACATCACGAAAACTGACATTTTCATCATCTACCTACGTGACAGAAAGCATGAGACACGCTACTGAAACACTTAACGGCAGCACGTACTATCTATCAATTGGTTATTGGCTATTCTTCCGCAGTTGTTTGTTGAAGATTTGTAAATGAAAATACCGTCTCTTAACAACTATTACTTTTTCCTATACGCTCAGACGAGTTGTTGAACGGGAAATCATCAGCGACAGTAAATGTACATACAATGTGTTGTTCAGAAATTTGCATTTGTAGTATACATGAATAAATATTAAGAATGTACACTCTACTTACTTTAAGGCATTAAGTTGGCAGGGATTCTACGATAACCGTCGCACCGCAGTTTGATGATGAATTCTTATGTAACTTGACGAGACAGATTGGAAGTAAACAGTATTTTTTTTTTTTTAATATCTCGCTTATTTTTCAAGATATTGTATCTCAAAATTGACGTGATTAAGGTCAAATGCGGCCTGGACCAAAAGAAAAATTTCGCCGTAGCCAAATTTGATGATGAATTCGTATGTAACTCGACGAGAAAAATCGAAAGTAACGAATACATTTTTTTGATATCTCGCTTATTTCTTGAGATATTGTTTCTCAAAAGTGAGGAGGGTAGGGTGAGATCCGGCCTGGAGCAGAAAAAAAATTCATCAAAACCAACCACTATATCTACACGGTGGAAATGCACTATAGGTGTTTTATTTTCTTCCTAGTGGTTGTTGTTAGGTTGAAATACGGTCTGGACCAGAAGAAACGTCATTAAAAGCACAAGGAACTAATCCTCTAACTGATTTTTAACATTTTATATCTCTAAAAAGCGATGTATCAAAAAAATTAGTCTTTATTTTCGATGTCTTTCATCGAGTTCTACAAGAATTCATCATCAGATTGTGGCACTACGCTAATTATAGAGCCAAGTTGGCACCACTGTACATGTAAAATAAATATGGCCACTAGCTGTGTATAAACATAACGTGATTAAGAAGTGTGACCATTTAAAAACAGTGTAATAGTGACGTTGTCAAAAAAGGAGCAATGCAGAACAACAGCAAGGTGTTGTGTTCTATAAAAAGTGCAACTAGAGCTATATCCTGACCGACATGTGTTATTAGCATCAAAAATCGTAAGTAAAGTGTACTTTTGTTAATATTTATTCATGTTTACAAAAAATGCAAATTTCTGAACAACACAAAGTATGTATAATTGTACATACATTTACAGTCACTGATGATGCCCCAGTCCCCAAGGCCCAAACGCGTCTGAGCATGTAGGAATAAAACAACAGTTGTTAAGAGACGGTATTTTCATTTACAAATCTATAGTATTTTGCTGGAAGTCTGGATAGAATATTAATGTTGAAAAGCTATCTGTAAATTGTAGCTAGCGAATTTAGATCTCCAAAACACAAATTAACAGGTAGCGCTGCTGCAGCTTTACTTCGGACGACGAAGGTAGTTTTCGCATACTCAGAGCACTGGGTAGGTCAGTGGGTGAATACCGCACACGTCTGCAAAACTGATTTTGGCAACAACAAAACATTCTAATAAAAACTGGAACCACTACGAGAAATAGAGGCCACGTAGCTGAGCCGGTTAAGCCAGTGGACGGCCGATGGTCAGATAGTGATAAATCCGAGGCATTTCCTTTGTGGTTGAGTAATTTCCACTTCTAGAAGCAAGGCAACGAAAGGAAATTCTGGATCTATCTCTGCGAATTTCAAAAAACGGGAGCACCTTTCGTTTACATTACCAACTCGATGTTTTGTTGGGTTGAGTACTATCCGAACTACCCCACCAGATATTCCATGCCAGAAAACAACGCAATAACATTGCAATTGAGCGCCTGCCGATACACCAAGGTACCTTTTTTTTTAAGCTCTACAAACTGGCCGGGCGACAATGGGCGTATTCTTGGGTTCGAGGCCTGGGGACCCCTACAGCCGGTGATCGGGGCCCCCCATCAGCCAGCGGGCCCGGGTACATTTGACCCGCTTACCCCCTCCCCCCCCCCTTAACGCCGGCCCTTGTCACATGGTGGGAACAACAGGTAACTCTAGACCAGCACAAGTATGACGCAGAGGAACACTGGACCGCTTGACGGAAGTCAACAGCCGATCTATTCCCCACCAAAGCGTCCAATACTTCGATTTAAGTCATACCATCAAAAATGAATTACATACCGATCCCAGTGGGTGACTTGTAACGACAGGAGCTGGTATTTGAGAGGGTGCGGGTTCAAATTTCCGACCAGGTATCCAGATTTCTATTTTTCCTTGGTTTCCCGACCACTCCAGGCGAATACTACGATGGTTGCTTCAAAAAAGGTCATGGTCGAATTCTTTCGGGTTCTTTGCCTTCTGCCCTCTGTCGCCGCTAATGACCTCAACGTCGACGATACATAAAGTAAAAAAAAACTCACGTATAAACAGCTACAGCAAAGAAGTGAAAAAATGAGGAAACAACAGATAATTTTTAACCTCTTGGTCTTTTTGAAAGAACAAACCCGGCATTCGCCTGGAGTGATTTGGGGAAACCATGGAAAACCAAAATCTGGATGGCCGGACGGGGATTCAAATCCCCGAGGCCAGAGCGTTATCGTTTGGTGGTTGAGCGTAGAGGAAATTAGTTCCCGTGCTAGAGATAAGCGGGAGATATGCGTCCGTAATGCAAGTAATCTGAACGCTGCGAGCCGGGGATTTCTGGAGGGCTCTGTTGGAACGCAACTCGGGATTACATTTCGTATCGACAGCGGCTGGTAAGCTCCCAATGAGAAATCTGCTGAATTCATTTATTCCTAAGAAACGCAACACCAAATAGCTAGTTATGATCAAAATAAATTCAGAGCAACCACCAGCAAAGCAAGAGAGACCCTCGGGATTGGTGTAATACTATTTCGTAATGTAAGTAGCATCATACAACACAGTCTATGAAAAACATGTTGGTTTGGTTTCCGCTGCCAGTATTATGTAATAATTACAGGTTCATGTACATTTGAACGTTTTACTGTAGAAGTAACTGTGTTGTGCATCTAATTAAAAGTACAGTAAAATGTACATCTCACCTTTCAGTGGCTTACCGCGATGTTTTAATTTTGCAAAATATTCTAGAATGGACGAAGAAATCACATTCAGTTTTGGCGAAATTGTACGATTTCGACCACCCAGTCGGGCAACAAAATTTAAGGGAGAATCTCCGTATTACGGACTGAACAGCATTTTATACTGCAGCATACTGTCATCTGGCACATGGCGACCAATCCAGCAGATGGGTACAACGTCGTTCAACCAATAGCGTACTGAGTTATGCCACTGACGCGGCGCAAGTTTTCTGGATCCATCGACGGCCAACGGTCTGATAACTATCCAATCCCAGTGGGAATCCCACAGGGATCACCCCTCGCGCCCGTTCTATTCAATGAATACGTCAACGAATTGCGTAGTTCGCGGATGACACTACACTTTGTGCAACAGGCTGCAAGCATGAAGTAACCATACACCGACGGCAACGGAGCCTCGACCTATTTGAGAAATGGTGCCGAATTAACAAAGTCAAAGTAAACCCCACGAAGTGCGCAGCGGTTTACTTTACCAAAAAAAGGTCAACACTCAACAAAAGACTCAAAATTATGGGTAAAGAACTAGTGGAAAAAAGAAACCAAATACCTGGGTATCACATTAGATTCGAAAATCCTCTTCCGGAACCACATTATAGACAGGAGGAGGCAGGGCCTAACCATCATCCAAAGTTTTTTTCCAGTACCGGTACTCCACAGCACAGAGCTATCGGTCTTAACCAAACTTCTGATCTACAAAACTGTGATCCGCCCCTTCATCCTCTACCGATGCCAGGCGTGGGGAACAACAGCAAACCACAACTTCCTCCACCTACAGAGAGTTCAAATAGGTGCTTGAGGACTACCCTACGTGCATCCAGATACTCGTCGACAACTTTCGTTCATAACGAAATCAACATCGAAACCATTCGCACAGAAACATTCAAACAAAGTTCTACGAACGAATCGATAAATTCAGAGAAATCGACGAGAGGCTCTATTCCCTTGGCACAACAATGTCAAGGCACTGGCTCTCCCATCGAGCACCATTAAGTATCATATATCAGCCAGAGCAGCACTGATATGATATAACAAAACTGTAGAGGTTTTGTACATCTTTGACGACCATAGCGATGTTTTCCCCTCAAATCGCAAATAAAAAGAGTCCTCAAAACACCCCTATCTTAAACAAGTGGAACACAGCAGTAGAGCTACCTAAGTAGCGGAACATGCACAAACACGCCGTTCAACCAGCGACACACATACACACCCACACAAATCTTGCATTTGAGGAAACAGTCATTTTTGTAGCGCATCAAAATAAGAAGCACCAGCTACAGTTGCTGCGCAAGAAAAAAAGGTCCATAAATATTCCGCCGAGATTTAACACAAAAAACATTCAGTTGCAACTGTACCACCTCGTGGGGATTTTCTGACCTCCAGATGCGCACATTATGAGTGTTCACATTTCGACTTAGGTGAAATGACGATTCATCACTGAAAACGACACAATCAAGAAAATATTCATCGTCATGCTGCAATATTTCTATTGCGAAGTTGTCGCGTAAACGAATCGATTTAATTTACTCTTTCATTTGGCGTATCATTTCTAATTGTAAGTTAAATACTAAAAATTCTACAAAGCTTTAAAACTCCGATATTTATTTAGAAAAGTTTATTATTATTATTATGGCCTTACGCATCGTCGACGGCGAGAACATTAGAGATCGGAAAGGATGGGGGACAAGGAACGGAAAGGAATTCGGTCATGGCCTTCTTTAGGAAACTTCCCTGCAATCACCTGGAGTGATTTGGAGAAACCTTGAGAAACCCAACCCTGGATGCTCGGACGGGGATTCGAACCAACATCCTCCCGAATGCGAGTACAGAGCGTTAACCACCACGTTAGATTTTTGAAACACCCTGTATTTTCGGAGTAACGACGGTGATAGCCAATGTTAGGTTGCCAATAAGCCCGGCGCCTGTAATGTAGAGCCAATCAGCCGCCCGCCCTTGGCGTCTCCTTGTACGGCGTGGCTTCGCCTCGAGACGCCCGCCGTAGATTAACGACCTGAAATGGCTGTCAGGCTCGACCTACTTGCCACCGCGTCAGCTGGCGTCTTCAGGGAAGCGAGGTCTAGAGGAAGGAGTCCCGACCAGCCACCCCGAGGGAGTGTGACTCAGCCCACAGGAACGCAGGTACAGGACGCGCTTTGTTCCGCTCCGGAATGCAGCGGGGGCGCTGGCTCTGGCTATCGATCACAACACCACTTTCCACAACACGACAGCGGAGAAAGGCTCCAGATGAGCCGTGCCAGAAACCTTCACCCGGTCACTCTACAGCTGTAGAGACATCGATCACTTGAGCCTTTCCTGGTACTGATAAGGGGAAAACTGCTGAGTGACAGTCTGAACATGGTATGCAACTAGGGTTGCCAACCATACTTTACTTTCAGCTGGTATACTTTATCATAACAATTTGCGGAATACCTTATTTTTGGTTAAATATAAAATTAATGAAAGGAATAATCTTATAAGTAATTAATTTCCAAAGGACATATTAGTCCTGAACCCAAAGGTTAATTGGATCCTCCCCCAGGAGGCATACTAAGTCCCTGAGTCACAGGCAGGATGGCTAGTTCCTTTCCTCTGAACCCACGGTTTAACGCAAAATCTGAACCACGGATCGTCCTGACATAGTTCATATAATCAAACACAACCTTGCCCCGCCGGAGTTTGAACCCAGAACCTAGCCACGAACTTTAGAAAGCAACGCCTTAACCACTGAGCTGCCAGACCACTCATATTAGTGCTTGTGACAAAACAAAACGAAACACACTCTTCAACCGATTTCCCTCCCTCTCCCCCCCCCTTTTCCTCCCCGCCCTCTCCCTGATGGGGACGAAATAAGTCACGGATCCATGACACAACACTTATATAATACATACTGTACTTCAAAAGATCGCTGAATACTTTTCGGATATAGTCCTCAAAATAATTTTTCCTGCGTGATCCTGTTCCCGCCGTTCATGTTTGACCGAATACAAACTGGCGGGAAGAGAGAAACAAAGCGTCCTTTAAGTTAATTAAAAATAAACTGCTCATTTATTTATAAATCTAGACTTAACATTCGGACCGAGCGTGGTGGTGTAACGGATAGCGTTCTGGCCTCGCATTCGGGAGGACGGCGGTTCGAATCCCCGTCCGGGCATCCAGATTTGGGTTTTCCATGGTTTCCCCAAATCACTCCAGGTGAATGCCGGGATGCTTCCTTCAAAAAGGCCATGGCCGAATTCCTTCCCATTCCTTGCCCCCATCCTTTCCCGTCTCTAAAGACCAAGTTGTTAAAAAGGGACGTTAAACTGTTACAAAAAAAAAAAAAAAAAAAAAAAATTAACATTCGGTGGCAGTTATAAAACCTTGAAATGAAACAAAAACATCAGTAACTAATTCCAAGCACGAAGAACAGATACCTAAATTTAAAAATACTCTTTCTTCTCTCATAGGGCCTACACACTACTTTTCTCTTTCAAAGAAAAATGTGTGTACTATTTCCCCCTCCTTAAGATTCGGTAGCAGTTATAAAACCTTGAAAGGCAACAAAAAATCAGTAACTCATTCCAAGCACGAAGAAATATGTATTTAAGGCAATAGATACCTATTTGAAATATACTTTTTCTTCTTTCATAGGGCCTACACACTATTTTTCACTTTCAAAGAAAAATGGGGGAACTTCCCCCCCCCCCCCTCCAACAAATTAGTTGGTAATCATAGATCCAATATACAGGCCATGAGAACTATTCTTCTCTCCCACTATTGCTGTAATTTAAGTTTTATGGCCCGTCAATGTCGATATTATCACAGTTAGGCTGCATTTGAGCCACGTGGTGGTAACGGGGGCACTCCCATGACACAAGTGAATAGTACCGCGAAACCAAGGTAAACTTGCGGACTCTAGGAGAGTCTGTGAGGGAAGCCATACGGCGCCTCAAAGTACAGCTGTAAAATAACGATAAATCGTGTACCCGTATGTATTCGCTACTAAACATATCAGTATTCGTTACTATCGAATCGTTACTCACTTTTGGTACAATCGAGCGCTGGCACGATGCATTGTATCGAGTCGCGTTAATATCGTATCGTTTCGTTACTCGTTACTTTCAACACAACTGAGCACTAGTATGAGTCGCGTCGTGTACGGGTTACGGCATGACGTTACTACTTTATAAAGTTTAAGTAAATTGTTCATTTAGTAAAGTAAGTTTAGGTAACATTTGAACTATAAAATAAAATAGAAGTAAAAATGTCACATTTTAGAATAAACGAATTTCATAAATGTTTGAAATCAATAAAATCTCACTAAAGTATGATCACTAAATAAACAATAACCATCTCAAATTATCTAATACGAATTTTCTATTTACAAAATTATGCTCTGTAAATTTTAATGTTAAACAAAAGTAGAACTACAAAATAACTCTTTACGTTGTCAGAATTCCTTGTTACAAATATTTACATTCAACAGTAAATAATCTACTATATAAGATCGTAAGTTCACTCACTCATTCACTCACCTCGACAGGAATTGGCTGCAGAATGATGTCACGTGTCAGCCTTCGCTAGCAAAACAGCGACCAGAGAGATCATTAGAAGAAATTCGTGGTTATGTTCACAATTTAAGCAACTGCTACCAAATTAATTGCCATAATAGTATATTCATTAACTTTGCTTTTCGTAGCGTTTCATAGTTAAAAAATATTGATAAATTTTGCGGCTGAAAAAACGTGGATCTGCTTTTCAGTAACATGTTACTAATCAAAGCAACTTAAAAAAAGAAAAAAATATTATTCTTGGTCTCTGCTGTAACTACAAATGCCAATTGTCATTCCTGTTTAGAATAAATCTCAATTTAATTAAAACTTTCACTGATGTTTTTGCTTGAGCTAAGTTTATCCGTTAAGGTTTATTTGCTTTTTAGGTATTTTACTGACCACCACTTTCGTTAATGGTCTTCGTTCATGTTCGCTGTACATGAGTTATTAGGTTATTTTAAGTGGACATCAGACCAAATATGTTACCGCATCAACTATTCTGGCAATTCATTTTTTCGGATTTGCTCAACTGTGTGGAATGTGTATTAAGTTCTCTGGCCGTTACAGGTACTATGACCAATGATTACATTATGAGTGTTCGCCCAGTCTCAATAATAATAATAAAAACAACGTGATGCTTTCGAAGCAATCAGGAATTTTTCAAATTTTGTACGTTGAACTTTGAGGGTCACATGAGGCTTACACGAGTTTTAAAATAATGTACGTGCAACATGTTTGTACTTACACATTTTTCTTTGTTACGAAACGAATTAAAATAAAAATTCCTAGAAATACGCGATGCACTATGTTCAAATGTTAATTCTCTCATTCAGATTCATTTAGTCGCTGGGCGAACCGTTCCAGTTCCCGCATGATGCGTTGTATTTGTTCGTTTATCTCATCAAACTGACATCCATACGACAAATGCGAGTAACGAAATGAATTTGTGAGTAACGTTTCGGTAATTGGAATTAAACGATGTACTCAGTAACGAATACATACGAGCTGCTACAGCTCTACCTTAAAGACCTCATTTAGACGGTTAGTTCCATTGTTCTCAGTTTCTGCTTGGCTTACTTTGTACGGTCTTCGTGGAAAGAATTCTGTACGTCATATAATACCGATCCATCTGCCAGACTTTCAATTCTGTTCAGTACGATAAACAAGGAAGTTCTTGCAATAGACACAGACTGCTAAAGCCGCATTCAAACAGAGCTATCTGGTTTTTAAATATTTAATTGCTGTAAATGTAAAATAATTTCTTTTCTGTTTTATAAACATGTCCTACTTTTCCAATTATTCGGCGTTCACATATCAGTTGTTATATATAATCAGAACCGCCTAACACGGTGGGTGAGCGGTAACACTCTGGCCTCGCATTCGGGTGGACGCGAGTTCAAATTCCCTTCCAGCCATCCAAATTTCGGTTTTCCGTGATTTCCCGAAATCACTCGAGGCGAATGCCGGTATGATTGCATCAGAAAGGCCATGACCTTCCCACTCCTCGCTCCCAATCCTTTTCCACCTCTAACAACACCGATGATGCGTAAAGCCATAAGAAAAATAGTCAGACTTCGCTGGCAGCACAATATGTATTTCTTTCACCACCAACTCTTTTACACTAGAGGCTTTTTCTTTGGGAGACGGCATCGAAATGCAGTGATGCATATTCAGACGGACAGCACTCATTTCTCGCTGAATTACATGGTCCATTTATACCTGATACTATTTTTTAAAGTCATTTGTAACCCCGTAAATTGTTTTCCGGTTTTTTCTCCTTCCTCTTCGAGTACAAGAATGCCTCTTACTTTAGGTTTGTCCCAGAGAACTGCTGATTTCATTCTTCCAGTCATGCCGCGATATTTTGAATAGGTACGTCCTGATAAGAGTATGTTTCTCCTCAAAGCGGAGCCAAGGAGCATAGGGCTAATACTGGCTGCGTTCAGTTGGTGACAAGAAATTACATACTGAACGCTACATAAACAAATCATTTCATCATATTCCTTTTCAAATTCTGCGAAATCTATATATCTATATAAATGAGAAAGTTTGGATGTGTGTTTGGATGTACTTCTGGAATCAATCACGCCTTAATAACTAAACATATTTAAATGAAATTTTGCATGAAGTCAGTTAATTATGTTCGAAGTGACATAGAATAGATTTTATCCCGCAAAAACGCATAGTTCTTTTAGAAATTGTCAGTAATATCAATTCGCAAACAACAAAGAGTTTCCTACTTCGCAGACAGCCATGCCACGTTTACTCTTTGCTTTTTACGTAAATCGCAAACACTACGTTTCAGAAATAAAAGCAAAAATCTTCTTACATAAGCAAGTTTGTGTTTAGTATAAAACCGACGCACTTGATAAATAATAGTTTGAAAGCAGGAAACATAAATCTGTACTTAACCTTAAATTAAAAAAAGGTAGGTTCTGTTGTTAAGTTCGCAAAGAGATGTTTTCATTTGCGTACATAAAAAAGTATTACGTATCAAATATTAAACCATAATTTCGTTCGTAATATATGCGTCATAATAAATGTGAAAAATCAAAGCTTGGAGAAAAAACAACATAAAATGTTATGAGTATACCAGCACGAAAGTCGGTTCACTAAAAGTCCGTGCCTGAAATGTCGTATTTATAAAAATGTAATGGATTCCATTCTATCTCGGTTTAATTTATTTCCTGTTTCTTTTTTGTTACTATAAAGTCTCTGTATTACAAATTATTTTTACCAAAATTTAAAACTTAACTAACCCTTATTAGTTTTGGTTCAAAATTTTTGTACAAATAGTAGAGACTATGATTCATGAAACAGTGCTTTTTACTTACTGTCCAATATTCTGCAAATATCTATCGAATCCTACACTTAAAACGAATGTATTCAACGGGCTAATGTAGAAACTTATTGTTTCATGAAGCAACACTGGAAGTCGTTTACAACACAATACACATAATTTACGCGGAGCTTATGGAAGCTGCTTATTGATTACTAATAAGTAATAACTAAATTCCTTCTGCGTTATGCTGTAACAGAAACATTCTGGTCCAGGTAGCATTTCAACCAAATCACTATCTCTGCTTATATTACCGCTACTAAATCAAACGATATGGACATATCTAAACACATTAAATGCATTGGAACTACATTTGGAGTAGTAACAGGATTGCCTATATCAAGATTCCTAATTAGTGTAGCACAAATTAATATCACAATTAATTTCATTATACACGTTACTAAATCACGAGCAGTAACAGTCACTTTATCGCGATTTAGACTTGACCAGCAATATTAACGAAAGTTGTCGTAGAGTTGTAGAGAATTATGGACTTACCATTGAACACTGTAAGTTACAAGTATTTAGTATACATTTTTTAATTACGTTACTTCAATAACTGTCATCATGCTGACGAATAGGTTGATGCGGCTGAATGTAGTTTCAGATGAATTCAGTATTTAATTTACTGCGCTTTCACGAGCGCACATTGCCGGCGTCATTATTCGGGTTCATTTACTATCGCTATCTGAAATGAGTCAAGTTTATTTTGCCATTCATAACGTTACTAACATGCAATAGTGTATGCGCGAGTGATAGAAGCTTTGATTTTCTAGCTGTAATATTAGTAGAGTTGTGCAGCCTGGGACAGAATAACTGAAACATTATTAGTTATTTCATGAGCGCCATTTTAGTGACGTCATGTATTGCTTTGTACCGATATTGTATCAAAAGATTTATACTAAGCTTAGATGATTTAGCAGAACACGTTGCCCGAAGTAAGTTTTTGAAAGTTATAAATGTTTTATGGAGATAGTGGAGTGGTAGACAAGCGGAGTGGTAATTTGCCGGTAGACATTCAATTCTGTTGCCAGATTGAGAAAACAATAATGAAGAAAGAATCTATTACTACGTACTTTAACATTGAAACTTATATTTTAGCGCAGAATTAATGGATCGAAACGAACGAACTATAGCAAACTGGTCAACACTTTACAGGCAATTCAAATGTTTCCACAGATAGAGAAACCATTACCACAATACCACTGATCATTATAGATAAAAGAATCAATTACTACTATAATATGTAAATTTCTGTTTTAAAGCAGAATTAATTGATGGAACCAATACATCCTCAAAAAAATAAATAAATAAAAAAAAAAAATCAATATTCAAAGAGCAAATTAAGTTCTCTGCAGTTCAGTGCAATTCAAAATATTCATTTTTAGTATCACAATTTTTTTTTTTTTTGACGGAAATGAACGTTCTTCGGCCACTTAAGTATTTACTTGCTATTTGGATGTTAGTATTATTTTGTTGTTGATATTTAGTCGATTCCATCAATGTATTGCTAAAATTTTGACGTTTTGAGCCTCCAATAATTAAAATGATATTAATTTTTATTCGTGAGACTTGAAATTAGTAATTACTAGCTGGTACCCACGACTTCGTTCGTGATTGTACAGAATTCATATTGACAGCTATAGACATCTAACCACCCTAGTGCACGATGGGAGACTCGATACTATTACCACACACAAATACCAGTCTTCTGCACTATGTAGTTCCGGCAGCAAAGTAAAATTTACGGATACACACAAGTCTTTGGATGAAATACGAAAATTCATGATCGACCAATTTCAAACACCATATCTCACACACTCCCACAGTTACCGAATTTCAGCCAACGTTGTGATCGATGGGAGACTCTGTGTTACTACCACACACAAACGCCAGTGATCTGCGATTGATAGTTTTCGCTTAAAAGTGATACACCGTGACACATGCGTCTTTGGCAGAAATATGAAATTGCCGCAGGTCGACCAATTTCATCCCCCATATCTTCATACCCCCATAGCTACAGACATCTAACAACCATAGTGCATGACAACAGACACGATTCTACTACCACACATAAACACCAATGCTCTATGCTATGTAGTCGTGGCAGAAAAGTGAAATCTGCGGAGACACATGCCTTTCGTCGAAATACGAAAATATCCTTGGTCGGCCACTTACAACAACCATATCTACCACAGTACCACAGTTTCTGAAATTCGGGCGCTGTTGTGATCGAAAGGTGACTCTTTGCTACTACTACACACAAACGCCAGTTATCTGTGATCTATAGTTTTCGCTGAAAAGTGATACACCATGACACTTTTGTCTTTGGCAGAAGGATGAAACTGCCACAGGTCGACCACTTTCAACCCTCATTTCTCCCACACCCCCATAGCTACCGACATCTAACAACCATAGTGCACTACATGAGATACGATTCTACTACCAAACACAAACACCAATGCTCTATGCTATGTAGTTGTGGCAGAAAAGTGACTTATGCGGAGACAGTCGAAATGGAAAAATTTCCTTGGTCGGCCACTTACAACCACCATATCTACCACAGTACCACAGTTTCTGAAATTCGGCCGCTGTTGTGATCGAAAGGTGACTCTGTACTACTACTACACAAACGCCAGTTATCTGTGATCTATAGTTTTCGCTGAAAAGTGATACACGATGACACTTTTGTCTTTGGCAGAAGTATGAAATTGCCACAGGTCTACCACTTTCAACCCTCATTTCTCCCACACCACCATAGCTACCGATCTACAACCATAGTGCACTACATGAGATACGATTCTACTACCAAAACACAAACACAATGGTCTATGCTATGTAGTTGTGGCAGAAAAGTGACAAATGCGGAGACAGTCGAAATACGAAAATATCATTGGTCGGCCACTTACAACCACCGTATCTACCATAGTACCACAGTTTCTGAAATTCTGGCGCTGTTGTGATCGAATGGTGACTCTTTGCTACTACTACCACAAACGCCAGTTATCTGTGATCTATAGTTTTCGCTGAAAAGTGATACACCATGACCTTTTGTCTTTGGCAGAAGATGAACTGCCCACAGGTCGACCACTTTCAACCCCATTTCTCCCACACCACCATAGCTATACCTACCGACATCTAACAACCATAGTGCACTACATGAGATACGATTCTACTACCAAACACAAACACCAATGCTCTATGCTATGTAGTTGTGGCAGAAAAGTGACAAATGCCGGAGACAGTCGAAATACGAAAATATCATTTGTCGGCCACTTACAACCACCGTATCTCCACGAGAACCACAGTTTCTGAAATTCTGGCGCTGTTGTGATCGAAAGGTGACTCTTTGCTACTACTACAAACACAAACGCCAGTTATCTGTGATCTATAGTTTTCGCTGAAAAGTGATACACCATGACACTTTTGTCTTTGGCAGAAGGATGAAACTGCCACAGGTCGACCATTTTCAACCCCCATTTCTCCCACACCACCATAGCTACCGACATCTAACAACCATAGTGCACTACATGAGATACGATTCTACTACCAAACACAAACAACCAATGCCTATGCTATGTAGTTTGGCAGAAAAGTGACATATGCGGAGACAGTCGAAATACGAAAATATCCTTGGTCGGCCCTTACAACCATCATATCTACCAAGTTTCTGAAATTCGGCCGCTGTTGTGATGCAAGGTGACACTGTGCTACTACTACACACAAACGCCAGTTATCTGTGATCTATAGTTTCGCTGAAAAGTGATACACCATGACACTTTTGTCTTTGACAGAACTATGAAATCGACACAGGTCGACCACTTTCAAACCCCCATATCTCACACATCCCCATAGCTACCGACATCTAACAAACATAGTGCACGACAGGAAAGACGATTCTACTACCAACACACAACACCAAAAGTCCTATGTTATGTAGTTGTGGGCAGGAAAGAGAAGTATTAGCGGAGATACGAATTTTTGGTCGAAATATGAAAACGCCCTGCACTGACCAACTTTAATCATTATATCTCCCACATCCCCACAGCTATCGGCATTCGGCCAACGTTTGTGCACGACAGGAAACTTCATGCTACTTCACCCACCAAACATCAGTTATCTGTGCTAGGTAGTGGTGGCCTGAAAAGTGAAATATAGGATAAAACACGTCTATTTTTATATATATATAAGATTAGAGATGCCGGCTAAACTAAATTCAAATCTTTCAAAGAAATTTAAGAAAACTAGGGCTATGAAAATAGTAAAAACCAAGGAGACAAATCCTCAGTATCGTAGATACCGATATATAAACTGAAAATACTCCTAACAAAAAGAATATTTTTATTGTTTTAAAAATTCAATGAAGTAGTTGTGGAACATAAATAAATTTTTGTTATTTTATTGGAACATTTATTACTACTATTACTAATAAAAAATAGCTCTAAAATAAATTGTATGGTCGTATTGACCTGGTGACAAGGCTTTTTTACGTCTCCGCGATCAGCCGCTTTGGTAGCCACTTAACGTAACCCAGTAATCCTACCGGATTTCAACCACAGTTCAACACGGAATCAGAACCAAGTGAGCATTCTGGCGTCATTCACATCACACAACAACCTATGCCAGAGGTGAAGGTCGAGCTAAGGACTTATGAAAATCCTCGCCGAGACTGGGATTCAAGCTGGGGACTTTTCCATCTCCAGTTGTACGCCCTAACCACTGAGCAACCAGACCTCTCAAGAAAATCTTATATTACAACACTCTTCAACGCGGACGAAGTCGCGGGTAACTGCTAGTTTCTCTATAGTTAAATGAAAACCCGAAATTATGTTTGGTGGTTCTGTCAAGACTGAAGTCGACGAGCCTCTCACTGCGTGCCTATATGTACTGTTCAGCAGGCAGAGCACAGGAAGCCTTGAGTAGACTGCTGTAGCTCACCTCTGCGCACTATACACACTTGCTGCAACACCGTTTGTGTGTACTGACAGCAATCAACCCGAATTCATAATAAGCATATGTTTGCATTGAAGAACAATCGTCCTGTAATTGGGAATAAGCTCACTGTCCTCGTTAATGTGTGGTATAATTTTACGGTGAAGGTAACAACGATACCACATGACAAATATAAGATTGAACCCAAACCAAAGTTTCTGCTTCATATCGATACTAAAACTTCAAAGCTTTTATGTAGAATATACCTCTTCGTATTAAAATGTCCAATTTTCACGTAGATTTATGAAGACTTTATTAGTTAAGTTCTTAATTTGTTACTATTACATAACGTTATTTTTGTGTTTTGTTTTTTGTTTGCTGTCCTCAGTCTTTCGGCTGGTTTGATGCAAATCTCCATCCGTTCCTATCTTATGCTAGCCTCTTATTCAGAAAACGAAAATTAAATTCTTTCTGAGAGATGAAGGTACACCCAAAAATAAGAGATCATCTAAAAGAAACAAAACATCTTACGTGGCATTTAGGTTTCTTGCCGTCTACGGGATAATCTTGCCATTCGAAAATAAAAACGTAAAACGATGGCAAAGCAGCGGGCAAATACTCTCGAATAACAATCGAGCTAATTTTCACGGTTGGGGACGACTTGAACAATAGTGTAATGGAAAAGTAAGGTGATGTCGACATTGATGACTTAGGAGATCCTGTTTTGAGGACAGAATTTAATAAAGCTCTGAATGACTTGAAAGCAAATAAGGCAGTTGGAATTGATGAGATCCCTGCAGAACTTATTAAATCCCTAGGAGAGGAAGGAATCGAAAGATTATTCAAGCTGATATCAAAAAGTTATGAAACAAGAGAAATTCCAACTTATTTTAATAAAAATATCATCTTCACACTTCCAAAGAAACCACAAGCCGACAAATGTGAGAATTATCGCACCATTAGTCTAACATCACATGCTTCAAAATTACTAACCAGAATAATATACAGAACGATGGAAAGGGTAGTAGAAGAGATAGTAGGTGAAGATCAGTTTGGGTTTAGGAAAAATTGCGGTACAAGGGAAGCAATTCTGTCTTTAAGATTAATACTTGAAGGGCAGATCAAGAAAAACAAAGATACTTTTATGGTCTTTGTTGATTTAGAAAAAGCTTTTGATAATGTTAGGTGGGACAAGATGTTCAAAATTTTAAAGAAGTTAGGCTAAAAGTATCGAGATAGAAGAATACTCTATAAACTATATAAGAATCAAGTGGCTATAATAAAAGTAGAGGATCATGAGAGACATGCATCGGTTAAAAAGAGTGTGAGACAAGGTTGTAGTCTACCCCGTTAATATTCAACTTGTATGTAGAAGAAGCAATGAAGAAAGTCAAAGAAAAATTTCCATGTGGCATTAGTTTTCAGAGAGAAAAAATCAGTATGCTACGATTTGCTGATGACATTGTCTTGTTAGCAGAAGGGCTGAGGATATTGAGAAGTTACTGAATGGCATGAATAAAATACTGAAGGAAGATTTTGGACTGAATATAAATTAAAGCAAGACAAAAGTGATGAAATGTAGCAGAAATGATACCAATACTAGTAGATTAAATAAAAAAATAGGACCAGATGCAATAGGAGAAGTAAGTGAATTCTGTTACTTGGGAAGTAAAATTACAACCGATGGCCGAAGCAGGAATGATGTTAAAAGCAGAATAGCACTAGCAAAAAGAGCCTTCATGAAAAAGAGAAACCTTTTAGTTTCAAATATTGATCTAGGAATTAGAAAGAACTTTTTAAAACTCTTTGTGTGGAGCACAGGACTTTATGGTAGCGAAACATGGACTTTAGGAATACCGGAAATAATGAAAATTGAGGCATTTGAAATGTGGTGCTACAGAAGAATGCTGAAAATTAAGTGGACAGACAAAGTAAGAAATGAACGAGTTTTGGAAATGATGGGTGACAAAAGAAGTTTGTGGAAGAATGTTACGGAAAGAAGAGACAGGCTGGTAGATCATATTTTGAGACATGCTGGATTGGTTAATTTGTTAGTGGAGGGAACAGTCGAAGGTAAGAACTGTAGAGGAAGACAGAGATTAGAATATATGAAACAGATAATTGAGGACGTGGGCTGTAAGGGGTATGTAGAAATGAAGAGGTTAGCATAGGATAGGAAAGGATGGAGGATTGCAGCAAACCAGTCAAAAGACTGACGACAGCAAAAAAAAAAAAAAAAAAAAAAAAAAAAAAAAAAAAAAAAAAAAAAAAAAAAAAAAAAAAAAAAAAAAAAAAGATCAAATGACTATAATAAAAGCAGAGAATCATGCAACATATAAAAAGGGTATGAGACAAAGTTGTAGTAATTTCCATTAATATTCAGTTTGTATGTAGACGAAATAAGAAAGTCAGTAAAAGAGTGGTGTGTTGACTCGGTGGTGAAGGCATCTGACTGGAAATAGAAAGGTCCCCGTTTCAAATTCCGTCTCGGCGAGGATTTTCGTAAGCTCTTAACACGACCCTCACTTCTGGCATAGCTTACTGTGTAATGTGAAGTACTCCAGAACGCTTCCATGGTTCGAATTCCACTTTAAACTGCAGGTCCCTGTACCCTACTTGTAACACTGATGTGTACACAACTCCAAGTCAAACAAATGCTTAATGTGGTCGTAGTTGGCTCAAACGAACATACGTACATACAAAGGAAGTAAAAGGAAAGTTTGAATGTGGCATAAGTGATCAAGGAGAAAAACTCAACATGCTACGATTTGCTAATGACATTGTAATGTTAGAAGAACTGATTGAGGATATTGAGAAGTTACTGAATGTCATGAATAAAATACTGAAGGAAGATTTATGACGTAATATAAATTAAAGCAAGACAATAGTGATATAATATAGTAGAAATTTTAACAGTAATAGTGGATTAAACATAAAAACAGGATCAGATGCGATAGGAGAGGTAAATGAATTCTGCTATTTGGGAAGTAAAATTACACCTGATGGTCGAAACAGGATAGTACAGTACAGAATAGTACTAGCGAAAAGAGCTTTCATGAAAAAGAGAAATCTTTTAGTTTCAAATATTGATTCAAGGCTCAGAAAGAACTTTTGAAATTATATGTGTGGTACAGCACTTTATGATAACGAAGCTAGGTCTTAAGGAAAATTGAAACATTTGAAATGTGGTGCTATAGAAGGAAGCTGAAAATTAAGTGGACAAAAAAGTACGAAATGAACGTTTTTTGGAAATGATGGGTGAGAAAAGAAACCTGTTGAGGGGACATACAGAAAGAAGAGGACGCTGGGTCACATTTTAAGAGATATGCGATTGGTTAATTTTCTGGTGGAGGGAACAGTCAAAGCAAAGGAAAGAACTGTAGAGGAAGACAAAGATTAGAATACTAGGGTAAGCCCGAGACCGTTGTTTGCATATCATCACGGGTCTAGAATAGTTCCAGTTTTTAGGGTCAACTATTTTGACAGGTTGACCAGATCTGTCCAAATACGTACTTGACCCGTGTTTCACCCTTAGGATGAGTAAAATCACTTGAGCTTGAAGAACGCAGAAATTTTAATAGATGTATTGAAAACGTACAGAGACGATCGAGCTATCGTATAATTGTTTCAAAGTTCGTGGGTGATAGACTCGAACTTGCCGAAATACAAACTTGACTTGTATTTGTCCATTAAAGTCCACTCTGCAGAATTTAAAGAATTTCTGTTTAAAGGGAGCGCACAACTGCTTCGAAAGCGTCACGTTGTTTTCGATTGAGGTTCTGAAAAAAATTCATAATGTAATCTCTGGCCATAGTGTCCGTAACGGCAGGGAATACAGAATTCAGATTATTAAATAGTTAAACAAAACAGTAGAAATCAATTGCCTTAATGCTCGATTCGGTAACTTGGTCTGATATCCATTTTAATTAATCTAATAATACCGAACATGTATAAAGACCATTAAGGAAAGTGGTCAGTAAAATACGTAAAAATCAAATAAACCGTAATGTATGAACTTTGGTCCAGCCGCAACATTAGCGAAACTTTTAATTAAATTTAAATTGAAATGACAACTGGCGTTCGCTGTTCCAGCAGAGACCATGAGTAATTTAAGTTTTTAAAGTCGAAAGGTAATTCCACGTTTTTTTAATAGTAAAGTTTATAGATACTTTTTAACTATAAAATGCAACGAAAAGCAAAATTAATGATGTATTACGGCAGTTAAATACTTAGCGGTTGCTTAGGTATTAAACTGTGCACATAAACTCTAATATCTCTGGTCGCTTTAAATTGCAGCAAGAATATCGTTATTGAATTACGATTTAATAAATAAAAATAAGTTTGTTGTGTTTAAAATTGGTTAACTAAAGTAAGTGGCGCATGTTCTTGAGATAAGAAGAGGAAGAAAATATTTTATTTACGTGTTGTAACTACTAAATGCTGTAGCCAAAGGCAAAAATCAAGTGAATAATAAGTTTCACATCGTGTATATATAATCATATCTTCGATGATGTAAATCTATATAAAAAGATAAGCTTAAAGCTCATTTAATAGCTATCACGTGTATAAACTTTCGTAATAAAAATTAGCCTAGGACCGAATGGCATTTTGTATTCCGTGTTACAGCAGAGACCATAAGTAATTTACGACATGTTACTGAAAAGTAGTTCCACGTTTTTTCAGCCTTACAGTTTTACCATATTTTTTTTAAAAAAAAACGAAATAATTCGAAAAGCAAACTTAACGAATGTATTCTGACAGTTAATTTCATAACAGTCGCTTAGCTATTAAACTGTGGACATGACCTTCAATTTCAAAAAGAAATCTGGTCACTGTTAATTTGCGAGCGAAGGAAAACATGTGACACTGTTCTCCAGCCAAGTGAGTGAGCATAGGAAATTATATAGTAGACTAGTGTAAGCCCGTGACCGTTGTGTTGCGTATCATCACGGGTCTAGAATAGTTCCAGTTTTTACGATGTAAGATTATGACAGGTTGACAAAATATAAACTTGACCTGTATGTTCAGCCATGGTGAATAAAATCACTTGAGCTTGAGGAACTCACAATCATTAATAGAGGTAGGTATTAAACACGAAAAGGGATTATAGCGCAATCGTATAATTGCTTAAATACAAACTTGACTTGTTGATCCTTGAAGTTCACTCTGCAAAATTTTAAATAATTCCTTTTTTCTTTGAAAGCATCACGTTTTTTTTTATTGAGACTGGGCAAACATTCATAATGTAATCATTGGTCATAGTATCTGTAACGGCCAGAGAACTTAATACACATTCCACACAGCTGAGAAAATCCGAAGAAATGAATTGCCAGAACAGTTGATGCGGGTACATATTTGGTGTGATAACCACTTAACCTAATAACTCACGCACAGTGAACATGAACAAAGACCATTAACGAAATTGGTCAGTAAAATACAAACCGTAATGCAAAAACTTTGGCCAAGCAACATAATTAGTTAAAGTTTTAATCAAATTGAAATTTATCCTAAGCCGGAATGACAATTGGCATTCATGGTGACCATGTGTAGTTTAAGTTTTTTTTTTTTTAAGTTGCTTTCATTAGCAACATGTTACTAAAAAGCAGATCCGCGTTTTTTCAGCCGCAAAATTTGTAAATTTTTTAACTATGAAACGCTACGAAAAGTAAAGTTAATGAATGTAGTGTGACAATTAATTTAGTAGCAGTTGCTTAGCTATTAAATTGTGGACATAACAACGAATTTCTTCTAATGGTATCTCTGGTCGCTGTTAATTTGCGAGCGAAGGCTGACACGTGACACCAGTTCTCCAGCGAATAGCTATTGAGGTGAGTGAGTGAGCTTAGGAAATTATATAGTAGACTAGTGTAAGCCTGTGACGTTTTTTGCGTATCGTCACGGGTCTAGAATAGTTCCAGCTTTTAAGGTCAAAGATTATGACAGATTGACCTGATCTGTCCACATGCGAACTTATGTATAAACTTTGGTCAAACAGGAACGTTAGTGAAAGTTTTAACTAAACTGAAATTTAGACTTGGTTGGAATGACAATTGGCATTCGTGATTACAGCAGACACCATGAGTAATTTCAGTTTTAAAAGTTTTATGTTGCTTCCATTAGCTACTTGTTACTGAAAATTAGTTCAATGTTTTTTCATTACTAAAATTTATCGATATTTTTTTAATCATGAAATGCTGCGAAAATCAGACTTAATGAATGTATTATGGCAATTAATTTTGTAGCAATTGCTTAGCTATTAAAAAGTAGACACAACCTCGAATTTTTTCTAATGATATCTCTGGTCGCTGTTAATTTGCGAGCGACGGCTGGCGCGCGACGTCACCGTTCTCCAGCCAATAGCTATCGAGGTGAGTGAGTGAGTGAGTCTGCTTAGGAAATTATACAGTAGATTTGAAGCAGATAACTGAAGATGTAGATTGTAAGGGGTATGTTGAGATGAAGTGGTTAGCGCAAGACAGGAAGGAATGGAGTTTTGCATCAAAAGAGATGTTAGCAGGGTTTTGATGTGGATCCAGAAAATATATATATATACGTATATATATATATATATAAAGGGCGTCTATGTTCCAGCTACAGTTCTTCACTTCAACCGTCTCATTTGGTCAACAATCCTGTATGTCTCAAAATGTGAGCGATCAATTTTATTTCTGGTGCCAAGTTCTTTGTTTGTGTCCCAAGATGGAGTTGGAGTTGACATTCCGCAGGTGTTTCTCTTGCTGCAGCGTGCGTGACTGAGCGTGTAGGAGTGCTCTTAGCAGTCACCTCAGAGACCTGCATTCCGCGATGAGCCCTCCACATTCCTGTCCTGGTCGCCCCAGTGCAGGCTGAGCCCTGGGGCGACACGAGCCTTCAGACCACCGTTACTTCACGCCACAGTACCGGGCCGGTCCACTTCAAACCGCACACGTTTAATCACTGAGCAGGTTTTTTTTTTAAATCTGCTTAACGTCTCTTTAACAGCGAGGTCTTTAGAGACGGGAAAGGATGGGGGGCAAGGAATGGGAAGGATTTCGGCCATGGCCTTTTGAAGGAAGCATCCCGGCATTTGCCTGGAGTGATTTGGGAAACCATAGAAAACTCAAATCTGGATACCCGGAAGGGGATTCGAACCGCCGTCCTCCCGAATGCGAGGCCAGAACGCTAACCGTTACACCACCACGCTGGGTAGCAGGTTGTTAAGAACACAATCCGTATACTGGGAAGACTTGGTACAGAAACATAAAAACTATAATAAATATTCAGTGATACACGACGATGGTTGGTAAGAGCAGAAAATAAGATTTTTTTTTCTTTTACATAAACTTTTTTCTTCCAACATAGTCGTCTCTGAGCTTACTCCAACAGTGCTTAAGTTTTTATATACCGTCTGCATAGTACAGTATGATTTATTAAACTCTGCGAAACATTCAGTTTTCTTCATTGATTGTATTATTCCGATTAACATCTTATTTTCCTTTTTTGAAATCCGCTAACAAAGGAAGCGATCCGAATATGGAAAGTAAGATGCGAATGAATTTCGTAACGTAAATGTAACAATTTATAGATGACAATTGCCGATGTGTGAGCTGGTGCGTTGTCGTATTCAAACAAAACGTCCTTCCTCCCCTCCCCTATGCGTGGTCGCATTATACTCCGGTAACTTTTGCGCCTTTCAAGAACTCAGTGGAGATTCTAACACGAGGATCAGAAGACGGTAGCCAAAAACGTTCCTATCGCAGGAACGGTTTTCATTTAATTGCTGCAGATTCTCCGTATGCAAAACATTGTTTCTCAAGGTTCCACTCACCTATACCACATGGCGCAAAAATTCGTCGGGTTTTGTTTTAAGAGCTTCAGAGGATCTTCAAAACGTCCCATACGTTT
Source organism: Vandiemenella viatica (assembly GCA_031002005.1). Lineage (NCBI taxonomy): Eukaryota > Metazoa > Arthropoda > Insecta > Orthoptera > Morabidae > Vandiemenella > Vandiemenella viatica. The sequence goes on along the minus strand of CM061919.1, from coordinate 227,391,990 downwards.
GGGTTTTATCAGTGTGTCAGCAAACGTGGTTTCAGCCTTGCGGATATTTTTCTCATGTGTGGAACTGTTCATGTAAAATATTATGTACGTTGTCTATTGGCTGTCCGGGTGTCACCGCGTCGTGATTTGTAAAGGCGACGTTTCGACCTTCTCTGCCATCATCTTCCTAGGCAGGCGTCGCGGCGTCACCCGGACAGTCAAGAGACAGCTGACTCCGGCAGCACGTCATATTTTTTACGCCGTCATTTGAGCCGCCCAAGTTCTCGGCATTTTCAGGCACATTTATCTTCTATCAACAATCAAAGTAGTTATCATAGATACTTTACAATAATCTTCGAAATAGTGACTTCAGCGTTATATTTAAGGGAAAATTAAAGCGATATGAAGTGACTCATAAGAACTAAGTTTGTCTCGGTGTTGATAATTTACATAATGCTCTCGGTTAGCTAGCCGAGTTAGCGAAGTGTTATTATATGGATGGCGACATTGATGTGATCGCCGAAATACCAAGTGATAACACTTCATTAACTCGGCTAGTTACCCTAGAGCATTTTATATATAGATATGAAGATAGGTAAACGCCGTATTAGGGGGCGTCCTTTTATGACATGAGATGTTTTACCGGAATTCCGGACCCCCCCCCCCCCAAACTGGTGAGATTTCGTGAGATCTTGTCCAACCCCCCCCCCCCCCCCGGTCACCCTTCTAAAATGATGTGAGATTTTGACGGAGATCTCGTAACTTTTTGAGACCTTTTTTTTATATCTCATGCTTCCAAGGGCGGTAATACCCCCCCCCCTTTTGGACGAAACGCCCCCCCCTAAAGTCGACTTTCGCGTGATCCGTAGACTTTTTTTTTTTTTTTTAGCTCTACATTCCTACAAGAATTTCATAACCTAACGTGTGATTTCCGTTGACCCTCCTCCCCCTTGGTGAGGTTTCGTGAGATTTCGCCGGAACTCCACCTCCCTATTTCACCTCACGTAATTAATGGACGCTCCCTTATTCATAAATTCTCTGATACTGAATTAAAGTAATTCGCCAATAAAATCATTATACTTGTTTACGGCTGCTGCAGCAGATCAAATAGTTAATTATGAAAACAATTTTTCATGGTTTTCGCGGCTGAGTTACTGTAAATCTAAGCATCGACAGAAGTGCATACAGTTACGTAATTTATAACAAGTTATAGATGAATAGTAGCTACCGCTACACGCAAGCAGTTATTTTGAAGCATTTTAGTTCTTCAAACCGAATTATTTCGAGAAACTGCTGCAAACTATGTCAATGGAAAATAGAGATACCGGGAAAATTTTACTCTTTTCTAGAGTCGAAGGAGGTAAAGTAAGACACTTCGAGCAAATTTGCTGTAAGTGGTTAGTTGCTTCGAAGTGGAATACAAATAAATCAGCCAGCTAAGATAGTGACAGTATGCGCAACAAGTCGAAACTCTGCGCCTCAGCGGCCGAGTTACCCAGCGGAGTTAGTGGCCAACAATTTCAAACTTTCAGCTGCCTAAATCGGGTGGTAAGTTCTATTATTCTTTTAGGAAGAAAGCTGAAGGTTGTAGTAACTGCGTTTGTTGAACTCCGGCCAAAGGCCTTTTGTATCACTAACTATCGATTCACAGCACAGGTATCCAAACTGGTGTGCGCGAAGTTGCAGCTCTGAAAACTAGCCCCGTAATTACTCAAGAGCAAGGTTTGTGAATAGAACATGATGCTGCTACCAAATGCGATTTTAATAAAATGGATATATCAACGTTTTGCGTCCAGAATTACTAAGTGCATCCCAGTATATCACAGCAAACGCTGCGATTGTTTTCATTTTCTTTAACACTTACTTGTCCTAAAGAGTTTTCATTAATAGAAACAAAGTATCGATACAAATTGGATATTGCCAATGATTTACGTTATGTCATTTCTAATATCCAACCAAAACTAGTGAATCTTATAAAAACAAATGCAAGCTTATGTTTCCTAGTAATGTATTTTTTCTTTCCAGTATATTTAAAGTTTGATTTAGTTTTTATTTTATTCAGAACATTTAAAATTTTGAATTTTATAAGCAATAATTGATAAATAAATATATTCGATTTCGTGCTTGCTTTTCTTACCTTTTTAATAAAATTGAGCTCTTTTTATTTAGAATTTAACCAACTACTTTGGTACCCACAGGTGTCCTTTAGAGAGGTGCTATTCAATCTAGTTTTTCTGACGCATTATTTTAACATTCTCTTTTGATTTACTTTTATCACAGGTTCTTTCACCACTAGTATCCTCACTTATCCTCGAAGATGATAAATAAACGGAAATGGGAGATTTCACTCGTAATGCCAGCTGTGCAGAAATATTTTTCCTCGGATTAGCAAATTCAGCCCAAGTACACTATTTGGTAAAAAAAAACTGAAGCTCCCTGAAGGGGAAAGGGAACCAAATGAAGCCTCCGGTTTGAGAGGGTATGTAACGTTACTTCAGTGATTACAAAATCCAATCAAAATTACACATAACTTGGCAACATGAACCCACTCGTCAGTTACGCCGTTGCATGCGTTTGTGCTGTTGGGAAGGCTGTCATAAAGCCGTTGAATTCTCTCCTGAGACAAGATGACCCACAACTGTTGTAACTGGTTCTTGATATCCTGGGTGCTAGCACTGGGACGGAGTTGATGTACTAGCAGTTTCCGCACATGTTCTATTAGGGACAGATATAGGAATCTTTTTGGCTACAAGAGTACATAAACATCACTGAGATAGTTCATAGAGACAGGTGCCGTCTGTGGACGAGAATTGTCCTGTTGAAAAATGGCACGACTGATACACATGAAGACGTAGGATGTCCATCACTTACCGTGGTGCCGACAGAGTTCCCTCAATCACTACCAGCCGTGACCTCAAGTTGTACCCGATAGCTCCCCACACCATGACGCCAAGATTAACATTGCTATTCTTCTCCAAAAGATTTGAAGAATGCGACCGCTGATGAATGGCGTCGCACTGTGTTCAGCGTTGAATCGCGGTTCTGCACTACCTCGGATGACCATCGTCGGCGAATATGGTGCAGCTCTGGGGAGGATTCCCATTCTTCCAATGTTTTGAAGAGAAACAGCGGCGTTAATCTTGGCGTCACGGTGTGGGGTGCCATCGAGTATGACTTCAGGTCGCGGCTGGTGTAGTGATTGAGGGAACTCTGACGGGACAACAGTACGTTACGGACATCCTGCGACCTCATATGTACCCTCTATTGAGAACATGTGTAGGATCATCTTGGACGTCAACTCCGTTCCAACGCCAGTATCCAGTATTTCAAGGACCAGTTACAACAATTGTGGACCATCTTGCCTGAGAAGAAAATACAACGGCTTTAAGACACCTTTCCCAATCAAATCAGTGCTTGCATCCAGGCCAGGAGGGGGGGGGGGGAGGGGTGCAACGTCATGCTGATAACTGGGCACATACTGCCGGGTTCTTTGTAAATCTGTCTGGATTTGCACTATCTCAATCTGTGAAGTTTCATTTCATTTCTCTTTACAAATCAATTGGCAGGTGAGGAGTGAAGGAAGAGTTTGTTAATGTGGAGAGAGTTGGGCGGTGACACCTCATGCGGGTGCCTCAGCGTATGTTGCGTCACTGTCTCCACCCACCACACGCACCACATCGCACGCACAGACGCACTACTGTGCGTCGAGGCCGTCACAGCGTACTCGGTGTCACGCATTCATCAGCATAACTGGGTCTAGGACTCGCATCTTCAGCTAGTACAAAGGTCATCTTATCTTTACGCTCACATTGATACCAAGAAACATGACATTAGTACTTAATGAGGCAATGCTGGTAATGCGATAATGTTTTCTGCAACATAGCAGTGACGTGATCTTTACTTTAAGTAAACCAGGGCAACAAACTGCAGAGTCCTGTTATTCTACTACCATTCCGCATCCGTCCACCTTAAATAAACTTCACCTGTAGCATATATGCTACCACCCCAATTGTACAGTAAATAGTTTTATAATTATTATTTCTTATTAAAGCTGTGGTCAATGTATTATATTAATGAAATTTAATGATATGTATAATGTAATTGTTCACGAATAACACAGACTGGTAATCTTTATTGTCATGGGGTATTTTTAAGTTAGATCTGTAAAAATGAAATATTAAAATCTTTGGTCTGCTAGCGCGGTTGAAGAGAGAGTGTAAGAGTGAGGACGTATATCGCTGACGATACAAAGCGCGCACGGTATATGATAAATGCTGCGGCACTGTTTACTCTTGATGACCAGTTAATCATATTTTTGGTGTACATGTGTAATAGTACTGCTTGTCATTAAAAGCCAATCGTAGTAAAATTTCATCAGTGCATTAATCATTAATTAGAAGTATTCACCTGACCTCATGTTATTATGTTGTAATCTCCATACTACTTGCGTGGTCCAGAGACGGTGTATAAGGGGCCAAAATACCGTCCTAAGGCTTGTAGAACGAAGTCGTCAGTAATTGTGAAGTTTATATCAGGCGACTCTCTGCTGAAGCAGTTAATTAATATTTAATGGGAGGTTATACACCGTAACGTAACTGAACCAAGAATTTCAAAATTAATTAGAACTACACCTCAGAAATAGTTGTTACTTTACCCAAATGTAATGAGTTGCTGTTTGTAAGATAACTGTCGGGTTTGTGGCAAGAGTGCTCTATATAAAATAATTACATGCTGTTATACTCTTTTCTTTATTTTCAGAGAAGTCCCTAAATGCCACCGAGCTCTTAAGAAATTAATCAAGTTCGCCCGTATGACGAAGAAGCAAAGTTTTCACTAGCTCTGACACCTTTCTTCCATTTAATATACAAGTTGTTCCTTACATGCTCCAAACATTAAGAATGGTAATCTGTTTTTTCTTCAGTTTGTACTCCCCTTTGTTGAGGTTTGGCGAGATCTGGTGGGACACCCCTCCCCCCTTTCCCCTATCGTGAGATTGACCACGTAATTTTGAAGACTTTTTTTTCTCTTTCGCTCTGCTGCTCTTTGAACGGAGGCAATCTTAAATAAAGAGTTGACCTGAGATTTTAATCGACCCCCCTCCCTCTTCCTTTGAATGAGATCAGACGAGATTTTGAGTTCACACACTGGGCGTTATTTTCGAGACGGTCAAGACCGCGCTGTCTTTCCGTATCCGCCCGGCTGATGCCAATTGACATCCGTGAGTCAGTTCCGCCCGCCTTCCTGCTGCCGTCTCAGCCACAATGTATTCATAGAATGCACAACAGTGGAACGTCTAATTCAAGCGTTCCCTTACATGTTATAATTATCTACTATTAGCTACCAACTGATAATATAAATATCGCTTACATGACTGTAATTAAGGTCTCACCTGTTAATTGCTTTCACTAGCTGCTTCCCCAGCGTGGACCTTGATGTACTTAGTAAGGGGTGTCCATTAATCACGTGAAGTGTTTTTACTTAAATTTGGGCACCCCCCACCACTCCCCCTTGATGAGATTTGGTGGGACACGTCTCCCCTCCCTCTCCCACCTGTAGCATAACAAGTCCCAAAGAAAAAATAAAGCAGACTGTAGGTTACTCTGAGAAGAGTTCGCTCTCATTGGGATAAGAGAGTAACTGACAGAGAGGGCGATGAATAACGATAGTGTGTGTATCGGTCAATGCTAGTAAGCCAGTCATTGTTAAAATAGGACCCTATATCTTCGGATATCTGACTTTTGAATGTAGCTTGGATATATAAGATAAGGAATGACATGAAACTTTGTTATTATTCAGATTAAAAGATAAACTCCGTTACTTCTACTAAGCCAGTCTAGGCGATGGCTTCTAGCTTACAACACCTGAAGCTTTCCGCACCTGATGAAGACAGCAGAACCAGCTGTCGAAACATTGTGTTTCTATGACGCTATCCGGCTCAGCACCTGTCAGGCTTACACTGAATAACGAGAATTTTAAATTTTTTAAATTTTATTTATTTATTTATTTGAAAGAATTTTATGTATTTGTCTACATCGAGGTTATCCTCTTCAAAATAGTCCCCATTAGATATTATGCCAGCGCTTCTTCCAATCCCCAAAACACTTCTGGAACTCGATCTTTGGGATAGCTTAGAGTTCTTTCAGCGATGCACTTTAATCTCATTTATGCTTGTAAAACTACGGCCCTTCTATATTCTCTTTTTTTGGGATGTGCGCTCGTCATCTTCAACGTCTTCACGGCCATCTTGCAAACGCTTATAACATTCGTAAACCCTTGTTTTACTCATAGTAGATTCACCAAAAGCATTATTTAACATTTCTAAAACTTTGTTGTATTTAATTCCATTTTTATAGCAAAATTTAATGCAAATTTTCTGACCCATGATTTATACAAACGAAAAATCGCCGATTGTATCAAAACACCCGTTAGCCTTTAACAGCTGACAAGAGTTGACATTAGCTCAAAATATATAGATACTTTTAAGATATGTTTGCCAAGACAACAACGAAAAAATCGTGATTATCGGGCTAATATACCCCAATAAATTTAAAAATTCCCGTTACTTTTCCTTATTTTTCTATACGCTGATGTTGTACGCTTTACCTAACAGATGCGTCATCAAACCTCTGTATCTAAAAGTGGAGTACCAACCAAAAAGGTAGGAGCACTATCCGTTGCATTATTGTTTCTAGAAGGGAAATCGGTGTGCTGTTTTTCTGAAAAAGAGGGCTGTGAGTTTTTAACGAAAATGGGTCGGTAAGCCAAAATAGGTTGGTAACGTATGAGATAACCATAAGCTTTCAGACTGACAAAATCCCATCCAGATTGGCTAGCCAGTTTCTGTGTGATACCTGGACCAAAGCACAGACGGAAGCACAGACATACACAACTCGCTTTTTCTATCAGCGTTATTACAGTAAATGAACCGGATAAATAGACTACCGTGAAGTAAGTATTCAGATAATCATGGCATTTAATAGAGCTCCTTGACAAACGGAACCAAGCTCATGAAGCTGACCGAAACGGTTAATAACACTGACGGAGAATACAATTAGCGGTGAATCCATTTTCTGCCTTGCGCGGAAAAAAATTAAAATGCTAGAGTATATCAACCCACACAAATTGACTGTAGAATATTAACACGGGGAAAGGTGATTTATATTCCCACAAGCCAGTAATGTAACCAAAATAAATACTTCACAAGATCAAGGAGGGTAAAGAGATACTTAAATTTAGTCAGCAATGGTTGGTACTACCTTTTGTAGAAGATTTGTCTAGTCGCTGCTCCTTCCGATCTTTATCCGAAGTTCCTGCAACACAAAAGAATCACCTCGAGTCAGCAGCTACGGGGGACTTGGTTTTGGTTTAACTCAAGCTACAACTGGTAAAAAATTCCGTACTCTAATTCATCCAGCCAGCTACGGTTATCATAGTGCAGGAACAAATATCTCTGTTATGTTTTATGATACTACAAGAAGACATAGCTTCTGAAATTACAGGGAAATTATTTCTAAATAGTCTGTTTCGGGAAATTTCATTTATTCTTAGAGAAAATTTGAGAAATATATTATTCCGTCTTCCAATTTCATTCGATTCAAATGGACTTAAAAATTATGATTGCAATAGGTTTAAATGTAAAATCATTGGTTTTCTCGTTTCTTCGTCTGTTTGCATAGCGATTTCAATTTTTTCAAATATGAATGTTTTCCCGGTTTTCGGCAAAAGGTTGCCGGGCAACTTGTACTTCTTCTCTTGATATGTGGCTGTGACTCAGAAGTATAAGTCTGATTCATCCTCACCCCTCGCTTCCGATGCACCAGATTCTTTAAGACTCGCGCGTCTCTGTAGATCCATCACACGGTTCTGTTTATGTGTTCTCTTTCCTATGAATCATTACTAAAGCCAATGCAGTAATATGACTCAGTGAGTTTTCTGGTAAATCTCTACAAAACGTGCTGAACTTTTATCAGGACTGCTGCCAAATTGATTTTAACCTCTTTTCTAATTTTGACTGCACAGGTGGTCCGCGAAGTTGGGACAGGTTGTCCGTAGGCAGAAATATTAAAACTTTAATTCTAACCGAATTAAAGAGATCATAACAAAAATAAATTTGTAAACAATGTTCACGTAAAATCGATACCGTGTGTAAGGCTATAAGCGAATATAGACTATGCCAAACTTTCTATAAGCCATAAATTTTACAGGGATCAGCAAAAATCTGGTATTTCCAGGATATGATCATAAACATGTCTTGCTACTATAACAGTGTATTAGGTAGCTACAATTCCGGTGGGCATAAAAAATAGCGCCATTCCTCTAAGGATCATCCGTTTTATGAGGATCTTGTTGTGGATATATGGTAGGTTTAAGGGAAGTACCGAAAATAATTGGTAAGGTTGGTTAGTAATAAACACATATGGGAAATATTAGGCTCACACAGGTTAGTGGCCCGTGGAGCTATTTTTGAAATTTTCTTGGTCGTCGGGTTGAAAAAGGTTGAGAAACACTGATATCAGGAATGTCTGAAAGCGTCTCGTCATCAACCATACAATTTTTACATTCAATATCATAAGCCGTAAAGATGCCTTTGTATAATAGGGTGTGTCTTGACGGTAGTGACAAAATTTTCGCGAAATTCAATGTTTTGTAGTTGCCGACATCAGTGCCATCTATACAAGGCGTAATTTTTTTCCCCTTGCTTATGGCTTTAAGCCTCGTCGACGTCGAGGTCATTAGAGACAGGAAAGGACTGGGTACAAGGAACGGAAAGGAATTCGGCTATGACCTTTTGGAGGAAACATCCCAGAATTCGCCTCGAGTGATTTGGGGAAACAATGGAAAATCCAAATCTGGATACAGGGACGGGGATTCAAACCGGCGTCCTCCCGAATACGAGGCCAGAGCGTTAACCACTCACCCACCACGCTCGGTCGTAAATTGATGATGAGGCGTGAGTGTTCAAGGCATATATTGGAAGAAAAATTAAGAGAGGTGCGTAGAAGGGAAAAGATGACCATGTCCACAAGCTGAAACTCGATTTCAGGAAAAATTGTCTTTCGTAGGACAAAGTGTCAGGGATTGGAATAAATTACCAAAAGAAATGATAAATAGTTTACCAAAAAGGCTGAAAAATTCTAAAGTTGAAGTTTGTTGAGGGCAAAAGTAGGCGGGTACAGGAAATGGGAAAATGGGTGTGTAAGGAAATTGCCACCGGAGCTTGCGCTCCATCCCAATTAAATTAAAGAAAATAGTCAATATTGATAAATTTTTAAATGACTCAAATCCACAAACAATCCAACACGAAGTTCTAAATACAGATTTCTTTAATTCGTATTTGCAGGAATGGCAACTTAACCCTCAAAAGCCGACTTGAGAGTGAAATTTTGTAGGTAATCAATGAAAACTTGGGACTGGCAAGCGCGGCTGGAGCAGTCGGAGAGCTGAAGGGCCTCGTGAGAGGCCACATCCGCATTAACAGAGCTCGCCAAGGCGGCTGCATACGAGGAAACAGCTCCACCACGCATAGAAAGTACACCCAACACCACACCTTCACAGCAAGGTTCTCTAGCAACTTCATGAGTTTATGTTTAACAGGGCTGTCGTCGCCATTCACAACACAGTTAAATCATGGCCATGGAACTCCACCGCTTGTCAAGAATTTTTTATGCAAACTATGGCCTGAAATTCATTATTTTATGAAACAACATGCAGTCAGAAAAAATTTAAAATAAAACCACTGTTGAATGGATTGATAATAAAAAGTGAAAATGGAGAAATTTCACAATTTTCAAAGATTAGTTATCACGAAAAAAAAAGTTTGGGAACATAATACAAGGATTTTTTTTGATTTTTTTTTTATTTTTTTTTTATTTTTATTTTTTACTTATAGCTTTATGCCTTGTCGACTTCGAGGTCATTAGAGCCAGGATGGGATTGAGGATAAGGAACGGGAAGGAATTCGGCCCCATGTCCTTTTGAAGGAAACATCCCGGAATTTGCCTGGAGTGATTTTTGAAAACCCAAATCTGGATGCCCGGACGGGGATTCAAACCCGCTTCCTTCTGAATGCAAGTACAGAGCGTTAACCACTCACCCACCACGCTCGGTGGGAATATAAGTAATGCGCACCGAACATACGTTGTAAATTTTCACCCTTAATCTCTTGATACTGAAATATACCGGGCGTGGTGGGTGACCGGTTAACGCTCTGGCCTCGCATTCGGGAGGACTCCGGTTCGAATCCCCTTCCAGATTTGGGTTTTCCATGGTTTCCGAAAATCACTCCAGGAGAATACCGGGATGCTTCCTTCAAAAGGTCATAGCCGAATACCTTCCCGTTCCCAGTTCCATCCCGCCTTTAATGACCTCGATGTCGACGAGGCGTAAAGCCATAAGTTAAAAAAATGAATCAGGTCTAAGCTGGCACTCCTCGCACGATGTTTAGGACTTCCTTCTGTACAATCGTGCTAGTTATATTTTGACCACGACCAAAATTAAATGGATATGTTTTACTGTGGAACAATGAAATCTGCCGACAGTTTCTATTATCGCTGTTATTTCTCCATATGCCGACTTCGCAAACAGACAAAGATTAAAAAAATTACGAGTTTTATCTCTTTGCCATCAGTAGATTACATTGCAGTTAATCCTTTTGAAATAAATTTGGTGAACAGACATATTTATTTCCACAATTTTATTGTTTAGTAAGGATGACGACGCATTTATGATTTTCGGTTTCCAGTGCAGTGAAAGTCTACTCATGGTACCGGAATTGACTTCAGGTTGTTTGGAACATTTCCACGGACTACAACTTCAGCAGCCAGCGCCAAGTCATTGCTATAAAGTCGTGATGTAATCATTACACGCCTCTGCATATACCATAGCACTAATACGACGCGCATTATAGTTTAGACTTCTTTTCCATTCTTACTGTAGACACGGAAAAACTACTAACAGGAATGTCAAGAAGAGAAAATAAGATACCAATCTTCCAAAATTTGTGACAGTTCAATTAGCAGAATACTCTTTGACTAGTGAATACTCGTAAAAGACGTAAGAATTGGACGCAAAATTGATACAGGTTTCTTATATGGTATGACTGAGGAAGCTAAAACACCTTTCCGCTGTTCTCTGACCATTATTTAGTATTTGGTCATACTATGTAATGAAGAGCAAAAGCTCTACAAGTATTTAAATTCCAAGTGAACTATAATAACAGTAAAAGAACCACCAGTTTTTATCCTGAAAATAATAAATATTTTCAAAGGCCGATATGAGAATATTAAATATGAACACTATTGGTAACTGAATCACTACAGTATTATTAATTGTGATGCTCAACATTGTTACTATTACCAGAAAGCAACAAATTATATTTTCCGTATGTATCTTACTGCTTAGTGTTATTCCCGCTGTTTTATCCGTTACACAAAAATCGAATCTGAAGATTTCATGTAGACTTCTATCAGACTATATGAAAAAGTTGTTAAGTACAACATTAATAATCAAACCAAAAGGAGTGACGATTTGGAGTGATTATTATATTCCGTTGATAGTGTCCAAATACAAAGGAAATAATTAAATCTTAAGCGTAAAACTGAATGATAAGTAGTAATATCGATAATAGGCTTAAGTTTTTTAGTGCTACATGCCTCGTCAATATCGAGGGCATTAGAGGCGGGAAAGGATGGGGGTAAGGAACGGGAGGTAATTCGGCAATGGTCTTTCGAAGGAATCATCCCGGCATTCGCGTGGAGTGATTTCGGGAAACCTTGGAAAATTGAAGTCTGGATGGCCGGACGGGGATTTGAACCCACAGCTTCCCGAATGCCTTCCCGAGCGTTACCCTTCACCCTCCATGCTCGGTCACTGAACAGGAACAAGGGAATCACGCTGATATTAATTCTATGGTTGCATTCGCCAACAGAATGAAATACAATGTTTAGCACTTAGCTTCCTAGAATAGTTCACACATATACCAATAACATTTAACTTAAATTAAAATCCTATTCTTCTAGGTGTGTATTTCATTGCTTAATGTACACCAGTATTGTTAGGTCAAAAGAGACGCTCATGAGAAAAAACAATTAACTGTTCAGAGATCTGCACGAGACGAGAAGCTTTTTGTGCGGTGTTGGAACACAGTAGCCGTGGCATCACAAGGTCTCTACCAGCCACCGTGGGAACAGAGGTGAAGGAGAATCGATCCTTGACCGTAACCACTGCCTTCCGCAATGTATCGACTCCAGTTCCAGGAGCTTATTAATAATAGCTCAAGGTCAAAGCCGACGTGTATTCCTGTACGCTGCTACTGCGGCAAACTACTTTATTACATGGATCAACGCAGCAGTTATTTTGAGCTTCCAGGCGATATTACTTACACTCCACTTCCGATCGGCCATGTTTTCCTAATACCGTCTGCTATAACATCTGCTAAATTGATAGTGATCATGAATACCTTACTATCGTAATTGCACCGACAGCTTCATTTCTCAGTACTGGAATTATTAAACGTAAGGAGACAAGAATGGATGATGGCTTTCTTTCGAACGCAATCAGTGATATACACTAAAGAACTACTAAATTAAATATCTGTCAAGTATCGTGTATAAACATTTATCAACGTGATGAGAATGGTAATTCGTCTTGCCATTGACTCGACAAGGCTCTGGAAGCGATAGGAAGATTTAGAGATTCACGACTCCTGTTCTTCTTCAACAGTTCACGAAGATTGGATGGAGGGGAGTGGAGTTGGGTGGCATCTCAGATATACTCGATGGGAGTGCGGTAATAATGGCTTAGCCATACCGAGCGTGGTGGATGAGGAGTTAACGCTCTGGCCTCGCATTCTGGAGGACGCCGGTTCGAATCCCCGTCCGGGCCTCCAAATTTGGGTTTTCCATGGTCTCCCCAAATCACTCCAGACGAATGCCGGAACTCTTTTTTCAAAAGACCAAGGCCGATTCCTTCCAGTTCCTTGTCACCAGTCCCATCCCGCATCTAATGATCTCAACGTCGACTGTGTAAAGAGACCATTTGTTGGCTATCGTTAAGAAAAACGTGAGTTGCCAAAAAAGGGAGGGGGGAATTATTAAAATCTAAAATAATTCCTGAAAATGAAAAATACATATAATAATGATGTTAAAAGGGGATCTAATAGGTTACTAACTAGAACCATGAATTTCAGACACAAAATAAAACCTCATTTATTGAGTCTTATGGCCTTACAAGGTCGGGTAGTAATTAACGTTACGTTAAACACAATTAGATTAGCAAAAGCAAGCAATACCCGACGTTTACAATTCGCCGGAGTAAGCAAACAAAACTGAATGAAATATCTCAAACAAGTAATAAAAAAACAGCAAAGTTAACATTGAAATAACATGGCAACACAGGCCATCAAATTGAAGCTAACATTTTACTGTACAAAGGAAAATCCCAGGGGGCGCCGTATAAAGTGAATGAAAAGCATCAAAATTGAATTAACAAACAGCAAGATGCTTAAAAAAATTGAATCGAAATATAAATTCAGCTAGCTCAGAATTTAAGTGGCGGGAGCAGAGTCTTAACCCAGACGTCGCTTAAGGGCACATAAGTCTGTTAAAAATCCACTGAATAGTGACCGTCGTTTCTGGTACATTACCATAGAATCATCGCCGTGATGGTGAGCGACAAACACAATGCCACTGCAGCAATGGAAGCTAAATAAGCGGCTACGCCCGCGTTATTAGCATAACTTCCAAATAATGGCAAGCACGCCACTCAACACTCGCTTTCCCAAAGCAAGAAATGATCAACCACAATGATCATCAGAGAGCGTGCCGGCTAGCACGTCTGTTCACCAGCTCGTCTTGGACCCAAGTCACGTCCGTTCATCAGCTCGTCTTGGACAGAAGTGATGTCTAAAAATGGCTCCTTCTTCTTCCTCGGCTAGTTGCTCGCCACATGTAAAAGAACTCCACGGAATTAGTATTGTAGACCCCAATAAATGTTCAGGATTGGCTATCTACACATTTCCGTCGTCACGTGTTTAATATCATGCGTCGCATTCGCCGCCTCCTTCGCGCGTTTCCTACGTGGCCTTCGGGGTAGTAGCGGGGTAGGGGTAGGTCACCGCCCGATTTCGAACGGGACTCAAGCCGGGCTGTCCCGGCGCCATCGAGTCGCCTCGCTTGCTCCATTGTTCCTCTCTCAACCGCCGAAATGGCAGTTTCTAGCCTTCGATATTCAGCCCTTCTGAGCCATGCGTTTACAGAAAAATTGATTTACAATAAAATATACCTTTGGCCGCCCTGGTTTTAAACATACATTTAACCTATCCAGACAACCCTCATTATTTACAATTAATTACACGTTGCAAGACTAAATAATTAATAAATTTGAATATAATAAAAAAGGAATTATGAATATAATTAATAATAATTTAATTATATTCATTGTGGGTGACGCTGTCACACCACAACTGTAAAGCCATAAGAAAAAAAAAACAAAAAAAAAACAAGGAAACAGTTTCAAGTCTGTGGAAAGTTCGTCCAACCATTCGGATACAAGTCGGAAGCAATGCTACGGTTGTTAAGATGTCTCCATTGCAATGTTACAAGCGAACAAAAGGGAATACGTAGTCGTCAATGACATGTCGGAAACGTTGACCAGTGAGAATAGATGTCACATCAACCAGGGGTCTCATAGACGAGTCGAGTATCTTGTTGGCGAAAAGGATCCATCGCTTATCATGAACCAAAGTGAGTCGCAACCCATCAACCCATTAGCCCAAGGCAATACTTTTATACATTTCTAGAGTTCAATGACGATATTTCTGTGCTCAGCAAAGGTACTCCATACCATATCAAGGTAGCTGGTTTGACCGCTTAAACCTTGTTATACACCAGCGATTAACTGTTCAGTGATCTCTTTACTGTTCATCAACGAGCTGTTGTCCGCGGCAATTGCGATGGTTTTATCGGAGTCAATGAACTCACGGTTCACCTTAGCCGAAGTAGGTAGTGAAGATCCAAAGGGATGCAAGACTTCCGAAATGGAGTGACCGATTTATCAGACTTGAACAACTTAACCAAGATCAAATACACTTAACATAATTTGTCTTACTCCTTCCGCGTTCAACTATTACTGATACCGTAATGAGTATCACCGCAGTAGTACCGTATGAGTATCACTGAAAATTTGCTAACTCTATTACCTTACCTTTTACAGAGCGATACTCCTATAGCTCTGGCCAGATTAATTGGCGGGTGGCGTCAAATGCGCCGTTGCCAAGCCGTGCGCGTAACAGTTGTATTCACCTCTTTACTTGTAGTAATGGTTTGTAACGTGTTTTAAGTAATTTATGATCACTATTCTGTCATAAAATATTGATGCATGTCATTTCGTTAAGAAAGTTATGCATTGCAGATGCGTTTAATATAATTGGAGGTTTCAAAGACCTGTTATTTATTATTCTATTATCTGCGCAGAAAAATAAAATTCTCGACAGACTAAGGAAACTTATGGAAATACTCTTCTTTTATTTGTGGCTAAAAGTCCACGTGTTACATTTTATTTTCAGTTTGTATATTTATAACTAAAATCAAAATTTTATTTTGTCATCCTCTGCACTGAAAAACTTGCTTAATTAACGACAAAATATTATATATTACCACTCATCACTATCGTAAAATTCGTGTACTGTCCTCCTGACAAAGGACTGTCAAAGTCGCTAAGCTTTGTTAGAGTGCTGTATTGTTTCATATTTTTCTTTCGAGAAACAAACGTAGGTTATTTTCCCTCACGACACACGCGCTGGACAGTTCTCAAACCGACAACCACAAGCTGCAGCGCAAATAGCCTGTCCATTCCCTAATTTTTTTCGCAATATGGTTGTTTTTTGCGGTAACAAATCACTGCAGTTTTTTATTTCGTCAATATCAAGTACGTCCATATCTTTCAAGTCTTTTCCTACTAGCGTACATGTAGAAGACAAAATTTCTCGATCATTGTCCACAAGAAATTTGAAATATTTATAAACATTGTGAATGATAGATTTACTGTGTTGTCTGCTTCAGCAGCGGTGGTTCTGCTGTCGATGACTTGCGTCTTGTTGGGAGTCGTTAGTTCGGAAACACCTGGAATAGGAGAATAAGTCTCTTCCTAAGTATCCATTTTTAGTAGCAAGATTCTCTTGCTAAATTTCCCTAATTATAAGTTACTGCACTTTTTGTTCGGTAAAATTATTACACTAAATTACTACAATTAATAAATAACCAAAAGGAATTATTTAAATCGCACGTAAAAATCGTAAATCGCTAAAAATCCAAATATCCTCTCTCGAGCAAGTTCACACTCACACTGACACTTTCTAATTCCGATTCTCAGGTTCACACATTTTTAGTGAAAGGGAGGTGGAAGGTTAGAGAGCTGTTGACGCTTGGACTAGGCAACACAGGCCGCACAGCGTTGCAATTTTCAGGTGATAGAAAGAGAGCGCATCGCGAGTTTGTCCCCAAGTACGGCAACAGCGCGTTCACACTGACCCGCCAATTACTCTGTCCACAGCTATAGTACAGCGAGGTACGAATTCAATATCTATTCAGTGTACAATTGGCATTGGTCGACCACATAGAAGACTTAGGTGAATGCCGATTATTAATTTAGGAAAGAAAAATGCTGCGTTGAAATCCACGTTGTCGTCTCAGATGTAGTCCTAATATTTTATCTAAGTATTAATCTTAAAGCCAGAATTGCTTCTCTTGTACAGCGGTTTTTCCTAAACCCAAATTGATCTTCACCTACTGTCCCTTCTACTACACTCTCCATTCTTCTGTATATTATTCAGGTCAATAATTTTGAAGCATATGATGTTAGACTTATAGTGCGATAATTTTCACAGTTGTCAGCAAGTGCTTTCTTCGGAAGTTTGAAGATGATACGTTTATTAATTATCAGTGGGAATCTCTCCTGTTTTATAACTTTTTGATATCAGTTTGAATAATCTTTGAATTAATTATTCCATGCATTAAGAAAACATAAAGAACTTCAAGACATATGGTGGTGAGAGTAAAAATTAAATGCATTAGGTGTTTCTCTGGCGTTAATAGAAGAGAGGACGTAACACATCCCGGCGAATCCTGTCGGGACTCACTCCGCTGGGAATGTTCCCAGTGTCCCGCGTTCGTTCACCCCGACCCAAGTACTGCGGCGAGAAACGCTAAGGTAGCGCCAGCTGATCATGAACTCGCAACGCCAATTACCCAGCAACGGGAACACCAGCCAGCTGGGAGCTACCTGCAGGGGCAGCACACAGCGCATAGCCAGACCACCTCGACGCAACTGGATGTTGAGTCAGTGAGAGGCTGTCTTCACACGGAGCAACTCAAAAGAAACTGATTAGTAACTCGAGTTACCAACCAGTCACTTCACATGTTATCGAATTGAGCGCCACAGTCGACGCAACTAGTTACTAACCAGTTTACCAACTAGTTGGTAATCAGTTCCAGGCAACTCTGCATGTCAGTCGATAGGTGATTTCAGTTGCTAGTTGCCAAGTGATTTTTACGGTACGGACGAACAACAACTGAATATTTTATTCGTCGGGGAAGTTGAAAACATACTGTTTTATACATTTCCTGTTCCCGGGGTACTCAAATATGTAGAGATGTGCATTATTTGAAATACATGTACTTAAAATGAAAATCCAAAATACGTATTTTCGTTACGTATTTAAAATATCATGATATAAAAAGCATTTTCCATTTTATTTGAAAATAGTTATTCAAACATATTTTCTGTTTGCAAAATGCAATACACTTTTCTTATTTTTCCAGACTTTTTTTATTTAATATTGAAGTTATTTAATATTGATTTATAAACTCAATTATTGAACATGTGAAGATAAAGATTCTGACTGTGTAATGCCACAAATTCGTTCATCGCCCCTAGAGCTTCAAGAGCCAATACCACCACAACTCTCCACTCAAACCGCTGAAATTTCTCATCGGAGAGGAACATTGCCTGAACCAATCACATCTAAAGACGAAGCGTTCTGTAAACAATGACTATATTGTATTTAAATAAATGCTAAGATTTCTTACCAGAGAGTAATCGATATCTTTTCCCCAGCATCCACGCATTCCTTTATGTCTATGTTTTTTTCTGTATAGCAGGGCAAATTATTTACACCAGTTCCAATTGATCCGATATAATGCTAAAAATTTAGCACCTGAGAGTTTTTTAGCAGCAAGAAATAATCGGTGGTGGAAATTGGTTCTGCAGATTCAGATGAACCCAGGATCTTCTCCACCTGTCTTTCAGTTCTGTACCGCTGATAATACAGCAGTATGACTGTTTCTTCGCCGTGATACTTCAATGGCACCATCACTGTCGCTGGTAGCAGAGAGGGGCAATAGTTTTTCTTCCATAATTGCGCAGAAGAAACCAGTGATTTCAGTCTCTTTTGAGTTGCCTCGTGTCTGGAAACGCGTCACCAACTAGTTTAGTAACTCCAGTCACCAACCAGTTCTGTTTCTTTCGATTTGCTTCGAGTGAAGAGGGCCACAGGCTTCCTATGGAATGTTCTTGTGTCTATGATGCACCCTACATGGTTTCACACTTGCAGACTGTAGTGTACCGCAAGTGAGCAGGTACTCTCCATTGTAAAATTAAATACTTTTACGTGAAGCCGGACGTGTAGCTGAGGAGATTTGAAATATGATTAAAAGTTTTGAATGAGCACTGGCTCCGCGTGCCGAAGGTCGCCGGTTCGTGTCCGGTCGCGGGGATGGGTGTTTAAGAGTAGTGTCGGTGAATGTCCTGTGGTGTGTTTGGAACAATGCATACTGGAAGAATTTGAAAGCACTGGAACATATATGATGGCTGTTGAGTTGGCTATATGGCCTCAGATGCCAAAAAAAAAAACAACACAAACGAGAAGAAGTATCTATTTTGATTTCTTGGTTTTGTAACTGAATTGTAGTAGTGAAAACAGCTAACTGGAAATGATGTATTACAGGTACTAGAGAACTAAGCGGAAATTGAAATTCGGAAAATCTTTTTTCTTGCAAAACGGCGTATTTGGTACTACGGCCTCGTAGTAGTTATTTTTTACTGTAGGAGAGTAACACAATTAAAATCCGTATATTTTTACTATAAATTCAGACGCCACTCGTATTTTGATTCGACAAGGCTGTAAATCTTGGTAGGAAGAGTAATGCAGTACGCACCTATTGACAACAACTGACCTTTCGTGTTCACGCCACGACTCAGTAGATGATAAGTAGGGTTCAGATCTTTATGACCAAAAAAATGGAGAAATATGCATGCAAATATGACATAAAATGACAAAATATGACCAAACATTTAAATTTACTATACATAAAAACATAGCCAGTTATAAATCATTTATTTTATCTAGTAGTGTCACAGCATAATTTGCTTCCGTGCGCTCACCGCAGCATTGGGAAATAAAATTTTAAATCACTTTGTTTGAAGTCACTTTAATTTCACATAATTTACAGAAAAGAACTCTTTCGTCTGTACTAAAATACTCCTCTCCAAATTCCTTTATATAACTCCGTAACTTCGCATTAAAAGAAAATTTTGTTTTCTGTATGGCGGTACACACCGATCCTCTACAGGTCTAACATTGACAATGGATTATTTTAAAAAGTATCTGCACATTGAGACATTGATTGACGCGGTTAGAAACAGGCATGCTGCGAAAAATCGAGCGGAATTTTACCGTTTACAGAATGACAATAACGTTTAACTTTAATTCTTGACCGGTCTATTCTGACCAATTCGGGGACAATAGTTTTTTCTCCAATGTAAAATATGAGTACAGTTCTGTGAATAATTGCCTTAATTTCTTCTCATCTATAATTTTTTGTGAATTCCCGGTACTATTAAAAAAATTACCAGATTTTTTTCCTGAAAATATGACCACAAATACTATCGTAATATGAAAACAAACTAGGAAAATGGTCTAAATATGCCTTTTACCTATATAAAATACATTTAAATACAAACAGAAACGTTTAATCAGTGTTTAACACGGCATTTCTGCTCAAGAAGAATGCGGGAAAAAAAATATTACTTGTCATAAGGATCGGAACCTTAATGATAAGATTTCGCACTAAGGACGGCATTGCTCTCGCCCTCTGCTTTCTCTCTGACCGTGAACTTCAGTTTTGTCGATTATAGCGAAAGTAAGCGCTTGTTAGCACTATCCGGCAATCTAGCAAGAACGACCTTTCTCCGTCTACTGCAAGCGCTACGCAATTTGAAGCCACGTTTTCGCCCAGTCACTTCCCTTTAAGAAGCTCATTGCTATGCATAGAAGTGCTCTGGCTTCATAAGCAGAAGTGCTGACCACATTCAAAAGTAGCGCGGATAATTTTCGTCGTTTCGGAACTGTTAGTCGCGGAGTTGGAATACCGGCATGGAACTCGAGCGTGGCATAGCGACGGCGAAACATTCAGAGTTGTCTGTTGTAAAGGTCAGGGTCTGAATGTTTATGAGGCTATAAAGTCGACATTCAGTTCAATAAAACGACGACCGCTCTCGGCTGCAGTCGAGCGGTCACTTCACTCACCGGCTTCTGTTCTGTGTCCAGGCTACACCGTATCGTTCAGATACTACCTTCCTTCTAAACCCGTCAGAAATGATGGATGAACGCAATGTTATGGCAAATCATTTCTTAGCGATTGCTTAACAAAATGGAATTGTTATTAAAGAATGTTCATATCTTTGAATTTGACATAATTTTCTACATATTTCGACACCACCTTCTTCCACTGTTCAAACCTCTTCACGTTTAACACGTAAATGTAAACAAGATACAAACCTAACGTGACCATTTATCTTTTTCGTCAGAGCGGGACGCCTGAGGCATTTTTTCGTAAGAGCGGGACGCCTCAGAAATTTTGTAATTTTTTTTCGTCTTTTACTAGTTTTTATTCAAAAACGAAGAACACATATAATAAGCAAAAACTATTAAATGTTGGCTGAGTTAATTAGTCCTAGTGTCTGACATCTAACAACTAACTAGACAGTTGTTTTGTATTTATCGGCGGAACAAATCAGTTTCAAAATATCGGGTCTAGTTTTCAAGTAGGAATGGAGCTCATTACGTGATTTGTTGATGCGTCGGGGCCACGCACGTGACTTGACGTCACCTGGCAATCAAAGGCCTTACAAGCGAGGAGTCTTCCGAAATCCGACACTTCGCCGGAAGATGGAGACAGAGGCAGGTGCAGAAACGTCGCTGTGTTTTTTTACTGATGCGCTATCCCGGTGGAAAGCCCTAGAAGATTTTACGCAACTGACTCACCGAGAAAGCCTACATTCTTTCATGATTTGTTGATGTTAGTCTTGGTAATCAAAATGGCTTTCAATACTGTGACTTTAAACTGTATTTTGAGTTGTTTATATTTTATTTATCAGCGAAAAAAACTCTTTCGACAGGTGCGTTACTTCGAGACAGGCACTTAACGTACTCAATAGTTATACGAAAGTTCGTAAAGCCGAGAGTGTTAGCACGGAATTGTTGAAATAATTAAAAGCTATTAAGTATAGAAGGGTTCCAAAACAGAACAGGAAAGAAATCAGGTCCGAAGTGGTTTGTGATGAAAGGAAGAAACACAGTGAAATGATGAAGGAATATTGGATAAAATGGAAGAGAAAACAACAAAAAGGATGAAGAATTGAAATTGGAAAGTGGTCATGGCAAGCCTCATCGGAAAGAAGAAAATAACTAGAACTACGCAATATAAATTCACAAAAAGCCACTATTAATTAAAATCTCTTACGAAATACAAACTTTTCTTTATGGCTGGTATGCAATGTAAAACATATTGAACTATAGCAGCAACAAAAGAAGGTGATATTCATTCCGAGGATGCTATAACTGCGTTATCTTTGGACAAAGGGCGAAAACTTCTCTGGCCGCTACTGGCTTGCGTAGGTTGTCTGGCGTGTGACGACACAGCGTGAAAGACACGATGGCCAACCTTGTATTTTATTAGTACTGGTGTATTGTTTCGATTGTCAACACTTCAACATTCACACTTATTGGTTAAGGAAGCAGTTAAACCTTACATATTTGACAATTTTAATCCTGGGACGTAAGTTAAATAAGGGTGATTATAATTAAAGTTTAAGTTTCAAGACGCCCTAAAAAACGAACCACTCATTAGAATGACGTCAAAATTGAACCGCGTATTATTGAAGAAGGGGGAAAGAACATGAACGGTGATTCTGCACCAGTAGCCCTGCAGAAGTTCAGGACCCTCAAGGGTATAAAAAAAGGCGTAGGATCGATAACTGACATGGGTCTGGTGAAAATGATGGAAAAATTCGAAAATTCAAGTTCGTTTGATGTGCAGCCTGGTAGAGGAAGGAAAAGATGTGATTCGGCGGTAGTTGAAGAAGTGGCCACAGCAGTTCAGGAGGCATCGAGCGGTGGTGTGCAACCATGCAGTGCACGGAGAATTGCATGAACATTGGATAGGCCTGTGACCACGGTGCATAACATTCTACGAAGCATCCTGCAATGCTATCCGTACAAAATATGCCATGTACAGGAATTGTTTCCTTCTGACCTGCCAGCAAAAGAGGGTTTTGTTTTGGAATTTCTTGCTCGCATGGAAGTGGACAATGATTGGCCGTAGAATTCTTTGGACAAACGAAGCCCATTTCCATCTGACGGGATATGTTTTGCGATGTGTCATTTGTAGACGAAATTCTGATGCTTGCAGCGCCATCTGTCGCTAATATATATATATATATATATATATATATATATATATATATATATATATATATATATATTGGTTCGTGTTATTTCCCCCTTCTTCAATACTACGTCGTTCAATTTTGACGTAATTCTAATCAGGGCGTTTTTTAGAGCGTTTTGAAACTTACACTTTAATTATAATCACGCTGTACATATTATTCATAACATAAGCGGCGCTCCTGTTCCAACTTGAAACCAGCGCATATGGCGATGTGGACTGCCTCGTCCGCTAAATTAAGACCGCGCCGGCTCTACTTTCCATTCATTGGCTTTCATTACGGCCGGTACAATGCGGTCAGACATATTTATAAGGCGCGCGCCATCGCGGCAGGTTTTTTGGTCCTCGAACTGCTGACACCGCAAATAACCGCATAAAGATTGTACTCCCTGTAGCAGGAAATCAATGGTCCTGTTTGGTAAACGTATATAGTCCAGCTGTCCAAGTTAAGTGGTTCCCTTTTCCATTCAGAGCTATTGCTGAGCTGATTTCAAGTTTCTTACCCCCTGAACTCTGCAGTATTTTAAATCTGCAATGGGTCTCTGTCTGTTTGATCTGGCATCACGTAAAAACTGCTAAACAGATTCTGATGAGGTTTTAGCAGTTTGAAAGCTTAGAGAATGACTTCAGATGTGAGCTTTAAGGCACCAAGCAAGCTGCCACAGGGAAAGAAAATTAAAATCTCTTATGAACATCAAATTCCTTTAACCAATAATTGGCATAACTTAAAAAGTATTGTTCTGGCCTCGCATTCGTGAGGACGCGGGTTCGTATCCCCGTTTGGGTTTTTCCATGGTTTCCCCAAATCACTCCAGGTGAATGCCGGGACGCTTCCTTCAAAAAGGCCATTGTCGAATTCCTTCCCGTTCCTTGTATCCAGTCACATCCAACCTTTAATGACCCTAGCCATCGACGAGGCGTAAAGAAATAAGTGAAAAAAAGTATTAAAAAGAACTCAATGTATTTTTACGGGGTATTCAGAGTTTGAATGCTTAGGACGTGGTCTAAAATTTGACGCGTACTTCAGCACAATACGTTAACTGGGAATGGAGCAAAAAACTAATATCTGATATAAACAGGAGCAAAGAAATGTGACTTTACCCTAAGGGGCGTCCATTAATTACGTGAGGCGAAATTGGGGGGGGGGGGGGTGTCCGGCGAAATCTCACGTCAACTTGGAGAGGGGGCCGACCAGACCTCACCAAATCTCACCAGGCGATGATTTTCACGAAGAAACCATGCCAGCATTCGTCTGGTTTGATTCGGAAAACGTCGCCAGGAAACGAATCGTGTTCTAAGAAAGAAATATGGGAAAATGACGATAGAAACAGCTTTATTTATTTATTTCTAAAAAATATCTTTGCGGCTAGTCGTGTAGTAGATCATTAAAGCTGAGAGAAAATTGTGGGAAGTAAACCGAAGAAATTCTTTTAAAGCCATTCTCTCTCTCTTTTTATTTTAAAGGATCATCCGGGAACTGACTTTGATAAACTGCTAAAAATAGGGATAAAACTCGCGGTCTTCTAAATGGCAGAAGCCGCTTACCAACAGACTCGGCTGCAAAATGAAAAAAAAAAACAACATTATTTCAATGTTCAACTTGTCATAAATTGATATTGATTTTAATTTAGATAAATTTTACCGTTAACAAATTCCAAATATAATGAATCATTTTTTAATGAAAATCAGCTTACGAATTTGTTGGTAAGCAGACAACACGATTTTTTTAAATTGTGTTTTCGTGATTATTAATGTTTAATGTTAACCTTCTCAGCCGATGGTTGTAACAGTGTACCAGCGTACTTAGTATTAGAGCTGTAAACGTAACGAGAAATTGAGTACCCGTATATTCCTTACTATCGTATCGTTTCGTTACCATCGTATCGTTTCGTTACTCGTTACTTTTGATACAATCGAGCACTAGTATCAAGCATCATGTCGAGTCGCGTCGCGTACAGGTTGCTGGATGACTTCGTTCGGACTCTGTAAAGTTTAAGTAAATTGTTTTACTAGTAAAGTAAGTTTATGTAAAATTTGCATTGTATAATAGAAGTTAGAATATCGCATTATAGAATAAACGCATTTCATAAAAGTTTGAAATCAATAAAATCTCACTAATGTACAATAATAAAAAAAAATAACCATCTTAAATTATCTATCAAAATTTTCTATTTACAAATTATTCTCTGTAAATTTTAATGTTAAAAAAACAAAACTACAAAATAACTCTTTATGTTGTTAAAATCACTTACCTCGCTAAAAATATCAACAATTAATAGTAAATAATATTAATTTTATTAAAATAATGTAAGTGCAACAAGTTTGTACTTTCTCATTTTTCTTTGTAACGAAACGAATCCAAATCAAAATCCCCAAAAATACGTGAAGCACGTTGTTAATTCTCTCATTTAGTCGGTGGGCGAACCGTTCCGGTTCCCGCATGATGCGTTTAATTTGTTCGTTTATCTAATCAAACTGACATCCATACGACAAATGCGAGTAACGAAATGAATTTGTGAGTAACGTACGGTAGGCCCTACTTGGAATCAGACGATGTACTAGTTACTGAGTAATGAATACATACGTTTTCTTATAGCTCTACCCAATATTAACCAACAAATGAGAAGTTATGGAACTGGAATGTCAGCGGAGATATGTCATCAGGCAGCTTAGTCACCAATCTGTCCAAGTGGCAGCGGTTATTGTGCTTAACTGCTGGGCAGCTGATAAGCTGACGTAACCGCCAGATTCACCGCGATTTGCATTCGGACCCGCGAACGGGCATTACGTCACTATAAACAAACGGCTGCTGACCTCAGAGGAGACGGAATAGGCCAACTCATTAGCGAGGACAATCGGGAGCGGCTTCAGAAATGCGTAATGTGCCTCAGACAGTCGGTCGAGTCATTAAGCTAGCGAGCAATGGGTCTGCGTGCTAACAAAGGGATAAGAGGAATTAAGGGCGAGACGACGCACTGAGAAAGTCACAGCACGATAAAGTAGGTCAAGGAGGGTCAGGCAGCTCAGAAAAGTAAAGGGACGCTGGGTCGAATCCGGATTTGAGCTATAGAGATTTTAATTACGTATGCCCATATCACATTTCCCTATTGCACTAACTATAATCCCTCCTTGATGAATTTTAATGTTATAAATGGATGTTTTTTTTTTAATTTTAATTTTTTTTTATAGCACACATTTTATACAGCGTAAGTATCTGGAAACAAAAATAGGCCTTGATTTAACAAACAGTTTTACATCTGAAACTTCAACACATATTTCACAAAGAATAATTTAAATTTTGTTATGTTAGCTTTGGCAATATCTGTACAGTCTTTGCTTGCTGGCACGATACATGACATTATTTTGCTGTTTTGCTGTTTTTTAAGCTTGCGTGTTTCTCCATACTACATTGTTATCTATTGAGCACCTTGGATTTGATTGGTTACAGTTTTCTAATTTTACAGTACAGTATTCGCAATTTCCCGTCCACTTTTTTTTTTTTTTTTTTTTTTGGCTGTCGTCAGTCTTTCGACTGGTTTGGTGCAATCCTCCATCTCTTCCTATCCTGTGCTAACCTCTTCATTTCTACATACCCCTTACAGCCCACGTCCTCAATTATCTGCTTCATATATTCTAAGTCTCTGTCTTCCTCTACAGTTCTTACCTTCGATTGTTCCCTCCAACTTTATAGTTGGAATATTTATTATTTCACCACATCACTTAACATTTCAACTACCACTGCTATTATTACTAAATATTTAATACTAATTCTCTACCATCTAAGTCACAGTATTGGTATCAGAGCGGTAATCCGAATTCCAGATCTCCCGGAATAATTGAATCGATCTACAGGACCAGCTGTTGAAGGCATAAGAACAAAGTAATAAACTGTATATTTTTTTACTCTGATTCGGCCACCAACGACAACAGGTGGCCAGTGTGGATCATGAGGGGGAGGGGGAAAGGGAGGAACAGAGTTTCTGTTCGAAGTCTAACCGAGCCTGTTAGCTCCGGTGCACCCAATCTACCGGAGGACAAACTTGAGTTGCCATTTATCTAAGAAACGTGTAAATTTAGTGTGTTCTGTATTGTATGTTTTGTTTGTGAAATGCGTAGCCAATGAGGTGGAGGTTGGGAACCGTCCCAGCTTTCGCAAAAATGATTGCGGTAAGCCGCCTAAAAACTGCAGTCAGGACGGCCGGTAAGCCGGGCCCTGGGTTCGTGCCCGGTCCCGTTGTACCTTCCGATCCAGTATGCTGTGCCTCAGCGCACTTTTTTTTTAACCACTATTATCTTTATTGAGAGAATAAATATTACATATTTACATTAATGTATCTTACTTGATAAACTTTGAAACATTTGAATCTTACTGTAGCTCAGGTTCTCTGTTTCCCGGAACCGTTCAAGCTCTCGGCTCAGTTCTTTTCTTGGCTGCTGGATGAAGCGCAAATCTGTTGAACATTGCCTGCCGTAGGCCAGCGTACATTCTAACACTTTTTTATTTTACAAGAACATTTTTTTTTTCTTTCTTTAATCAAGTTGGTTGTCAATATGGCATTATTACCTGCAGGAATCTAGCAAAATTGTCCTTATACGTGTTTAGTCTAGGTGTTCTATGATGTTCTACTATTAGGTAATGCCAGTAGTCTTCCAGTTTTGCCCTTCCTCGATTTGTTACAATGTAATAGGTATAATTTCCTATAAGCCAAACATGGGCGTTTCTTTTACTTGGTGGAAATTGCCTCTGATCTGGTAGCAAGATGCTATCGGGTGTGTACATGCTTGGCGCTGATCTGTTTATTAAAGCTAGCTTTTCCCTTGTCCAATTCCAAATTTTTGGTTCTTCGCAGCACAGAAGACGATGTTCTATCGTATCCTGTAAGTTACATTTTACGCACAGCGGTGAGGCACAGAGGTGGATTTTATACAGCTTGCTGTTCGTGCTTATTGCTCTATTTACCACTCTGTGCCATACTGCCCGAACATTTGAGCGCAGTAATTTGTTCTGTACGTTCTCCCATATGGTCTTCCAGTCCATTCTGATATACATTTTTTCCGTGCTGTTGGTGTATTTGTTGAGTGTCATTAAGCTATAAAGCGTTTTTGCTGAAGGGTTGTTGCTCTTGATCTCTCTGTTTATATAACTGTAGTCTACGTAGAATTGTCGAATATGAACTAGATGTGAGTTTAAATGACTGATGTCAATTGGAGCTTCAATGCTGCAAGGTTCTGTGGCTGCCATAATCTTTCCGCAGAACCCAGGTGTATCACTTTTGCACATTTTATATGTACTTTTCAGTAGTATGGCAGCACATTTTGTGTTTAGATCGATCAGTTGTAATCCTCCTTTTTCAAATGGTAACTTCAGTGAGTCATACTTTATCTTGAAAATCTCTCCGCGCTGTATGAACCATCCTATTGCCGAATCCATTCTCTTTGCCATTTCGCGTGGGATGGGGAGGAAATGCGCAATGTACCATAATTTGGATAATGCTACACAGTTAATTTAACATACTTTTTGGATCGGGTCTAGTTCCCTAAAGCAATTTTCTCTCATTCGAAGTCTTAGAAGGTTCAATTGCGTCCTCCAGTTCAGCACTATTGTTCTTTTTCATTCTTTTGTGAAAAGAATACCTAATATCTTTAATGTCTTCGAGTTTTGGACCCAGCCTTCATGGTCTATTCCTTGTTCAGGGCCCAAGACCATGATTTTGGATTTTTGTATATTTAGATTTGCACTAGACGCTTTAGAGTAAATTTCCGTCAATGTTTTTATTTCTTCAATATCTTTAGTTTTTGTGACAGTAAGGTTTACATCGTCCGCGTATGCTGTTCTTTGGTACATTATTATTGTGGTCTTTGAAGGTCACACCTGTGATTTTATTATTCAATGTTACTAGGAAAGGTTCGATACCTATCGCAAAAAGGTACATTGATAAGGGGCAACCCTGTCTCACCGATCTGCATATTTTTATGGTTTTACTTATGTGACCATTTATTAACGTTCTCGATGTTGCCCCAGAGAGCAAGGCTTGAAATACCTTACATATTTGCTTGGAGTATCCCATTTTTTCCATTACTTGCAGCAAATAGTTATGATTGATGCGATCAAAGGCTTTTTGAAAGTCTAATGACAAAATTGCTACGTTTGTTTTGCTCACGAATACAGTTTATAATGTACTTTTAACAGCTTTTTTTCCGTGGCACATTGACCGTAAGATCATGAGAATGCTCAGCAAACTGTTGACAGGTTCCTCTCACAGGGTCTTTCCCCTTTGTAATGGTCGCCAATCTAACAACGGATGTAACGGAGCTCCGCAAATGCGGGACTTCCGAATGAAATTCTACCTCCGTTTTCGTGTCCGCATCCGCAACTTTTAATGCGGAAGTATAGTGGATGTTTTGTTTACATTGCAATATATATATCTTATTCTTTTCTATTTGCACAAGAATCGCCCTACCGTCGCCTAGCTAATAAAAACGTGGTTGTTTCCCTTCTTATGATACTGCAATAAACGTAACAATGAACTGAACGGTGTTAATACCTAGGCACGAATTTACATGTTTGAACTCACATAGCAGCCTATTCACGATCCAACTTGTAGGACTCCGTGTAGAACTGCCGTAGGATGCGCTCACCCACTCACGCTAGTAGAAGGGGTCCAAGCAGTCCTTTCTACTCGTACTCTCTAGCGGCGCACCAGTGTCATCGCACACTCGTAGGGTGTTTCCTCCAATCAAGATCCAACGCCATAGCTTGTTTGATGGCAGGGGTCCGTGTTGGTTGCTTGGGAGTCCAACCACATCCAACACGTGCCACATCTAGTACAGTCCTACATTGGACTGTGAATGGCGGTGGAAAGGCGGGTGGCGGGCACGGAGATGTGAGGTGGCGTGGTCTTGTGCTTGACGCTTCAGTTAGTCAAGTCGCGAACTCCGCAAAGTTCATACGACAAAGATTGTTTTGTTGACGCGTGCGTAGTTACGCAAATAATTTAATTCACTTGTTATATTATGGAAATAGACTTTGCTCATGCAAAAATGTGGAATTGTGATAAAAATATACTTATTTTAAGTTTATTTCTGATAAAACATTAAAATCTAAATGCTAATTAAAAATTAGTTTTCCTCATCCGCTTCCGGAAAACATGCGCATCCACGGATGTCAGGCACTAAACATCCGCATCTGCATCCGCTATGATGACCTCCGTTACAACCCCAAATCTCACCATATCTAACGTGACTGGCGCCATCTCCCCGTGTGTATTTTTTTAACTTATGGCTTTACGCTTCGTTGACGTCGAGGTCATTAGAGGCGGGATGGGACTTGGGACAAGAAGCGGGAAGGAATTCAGCCATGGCATTTTGAAGGAAGCATCCCGGCATTCGCCTGGAGTGATTTCGGGAAACCATGAGAAACCCAAATCTGGATGCTCAGACGGGGATTCGAACCGGCGTCCTTCCGAATGCGAGGATAGAACATGGATAGAACATTAACCGTTCACCCACTACGCTCGGTATCTCCCGGTATACCGCGTACTGAATTAATGTGAAGAGATATCGAGTAATCGCAAAAGGTAACATTATTTCAAAATATAACTTATATTTGTATCCATATGCACAATCCTGAGGAATTACAACCGCGAAAAATTAAATTCAGATACTATACCAAAACGAATTGTTATTTATTTATAATATGGTCTTTGATTTTAGCCAGTTCTGAAAAGAGCTCTGCTGCGCATCAAAATTTTACAGACACTTGTAATACATTATATATCTATCATTTAAATGGAAAGACCAGACTAAAAACATGTCTAACGCATTACAAACACATTTTACACATTATCTAGGAGTCATTAAAAAGAAAGAAACAATTAAACAATTTTTTTTTAGTATTGTAATGACTTCTTTATATTACACAACCATTCTGTACGTAGCCAGGTAAGAGTATTTAATTATTTCATTCCATACTGGCCTGTTCCTTTTGGTTACATATTTGAATAATTGCTTTATCTTATCGTCTCTTTGTGTCGCTAGGAACTGCAGTAAGCTCTCACAGTTTGTGATTTTGCAACTTCCATCTTTCTGTAGAGTTGTTTTCCTATGTCAACTATATTTAGGGCATTCTACAATTAAGTGTACGATGTCTTCATATCAGCGCAATATTCACAATTCGGCGATATTGTCAAATCTAATTGGAACTTTTTTGAGTTTAGCATAGAGTGCCCTGATCATAGCCTGTTTCTTATTGTTGTTTTAAACGGCTTGTTCTCTCGAGCAGCAGATACGAACAATCAGAAAAAAATGAAAGATTGCGACAGCCTGTAAAGAATGCATCACTTGATTTTGTTAATAACATTACGTCAACATACAATTCATTTTTCTGACACAAATATTCTTCTTGCTTTTTTTTTTTTTTCCTCTCTCTCTTACGGCTTTACGCCTCGTCGACAGCTAAGTTCATTAGAGGCGGGATGGGGCTGGGGACAAGGAACGGTAAGGAATTCGGCCATGGCCTTTTTGAAGGAAGCATCCCAGCGCCTGGAGTGATTTGGGGAAACCATGGAAAACCCAAATCTGGATGCCCGGACGGGGATTCCAACCGGCGTCCTCCCGAATGCGAGGCCAAAACGTTAACCATTCACCCACCACGCTCGGTTTCTCCTTGCTGATTGATAAAACTTAAGTGGACGAACATAAAGCCAAATAGGAACGTATCAGCTACACACAAGATCGAAGGACATGTAAAGGAATAACAAAACACACTAAGCTAAAAAAGGCAAACAATGGAACGTGTACGATAATTATTTAGGACAGTACATTTAGTAGCTCCGATAATTAAACAGAATGTATTTTCTCCTTGAAAACACAAAGGTAAAACCCAAAAAATGTACAAAATAATTTGAATGACTGTGAAATCTAATTGCTGTACGATTAAGATATGATCCTTGAACGATCTTGTAGCACCGGTCAAGGACAAAGTGATTGGCCACCTGCGGTGGAGCCACGGACAGGAATGGAAGCCCTGGTCGATGACGTCAGACGCTTTCTCCTCGCAACTGATTGTTGGTTGATGTCAGCCGCGTATGATACCTGCCTCACGCTTGCTGTTGTTAAAATGCTTCCTCGAGTAGACAGACATTTCAGTTTGGAATTGCCACCCTTACGACAGAACTGCTAAGTGCCCATTCAGTAACTGGTATTACAAATAAGCTGCATTGGTTGGAAGACAGGAGGAGGGTGATGAGAGTGCTGGGAGTGTACAAGGAGTATGTTGGTGATGAGGCTTGGAGGGATATTGGTCGAAGAATTAGAAGTAGTACTTGGTAAGGAAAAGATGACCATGGGTACAAGCTGGCAATCGAATTCGTGTATAAGGGAGCGAGAATTTTTTTTATGTGTTTAGAGGTGTCAGGGATTGGAATAAACTGCAAACGGAAGTGTTTAATAATTTACCAAAGGAATTTAAATTTAAAATTCGTTAATGGAAAAAGTAGATGGGTTGAGGAATTTAACACTCTAAGAATATAATATAATAATGAAAAATAATAAGAAAGGGGTAATAAGATGACTAGGGTAATAGCCACCGGAGCGACAAATCAATTCAGTTCAATACTCGAGGACTGATGACATCTTCAGCAACATACGGGGGGACGAGAGATAGCCTATTAGGCGCAGTCTTGTGTAGCCAATAAAGTTAGTTTACGGGCTTGCTTATAGGAATATGCCATAACTGTAAGGAACGAAGATAGGTTCTCAAACTTTCAGCCTACCTACTTCTTTTACCGGGGAAAAAAAATATTATTCACCAACCCATTTTTGAGCAATAACTTACTGCCCCCTTTCCGTTTTTAACCGATTCCTCTTCTTTCAACCTCTTCCCACCTTTTTTGCTAGTAACCCACTTTTTGAAACAGTGATTCGGTGGCACCCCTCTTATGTACAATATCATGTATAGAAAAATAAGAACATATTTATAAAATTACTTTATTTAACGAAACAAATAATATTGGCGTATTGTTTGCAGTTCGATTAACAAATTCATATTATGAAAAATATTATTAATTAAAATGCTGAGCTTTGTGTAATTACACTAATTTTTCGGTATTTGGTGGTTTATTTGTCATCAGCAGTCTTAAATCACCGCCTTCCCCTACTGAGACTTTTTTCCATTGGTAGCTAATAAATTGCCGACTATTCTAAATGCTTTTTTTTGGCTACATATGATCATAGGAATGCAATTAAAAACTTCTTTGATGCAGCCCTTAAGGCCGATTATACTACTGGAAAGCAGGGGGCCGCTGTTGGCACTCAACGCCCGCTAAATTTGCCTTGAATCAGAAACGCCTACCCAGTGGGAGGGGGGGGGGGGGCGCCCCTGTTAGGTTTTAAACATGACTGAGCCAATAGCCGAAGAGTTAATTTTGACGGTTTAATTATAGCGAATAAGAAAGGACTTATCAGCTGATCGCAGAGACGCTCAGGCGCAAAGAGAATGTGACCTGTTATCTGAAACACATGTTTTGGAGATGTTGATAAAGATGTCAATTGTATGAGATTTTCAAAAAAGCGGCAATGTTCTCAGCGACTGGCTTTGTACTGCATGTAGCACAAAATGAAAGAACTGCTCAGATGTGAAGCTGTAATTTTCTCGCAGTCGTTCATCGATGAAATCGAGTCTGAACAAAATATTGAATGTAGGGGATGTCGCCAGTACAACAGTGGGCACAACAGTGGAAGCAGAGGCCTGGACGTTTTGTTTTGTTTTTGTTTTACTCCTCACAGACCTCGTGGCCATTAGAGGCGGTATGGAATTCAGCCACTGGCTTTTAAATGAACCATCCTGGCATTCGAGAGATTTCGGGAAACCATGGAAAACCGAAATCACGATGATCGGGCGGGGATTCAAACCGGCGTCCTCGCGAAGCGAGATCAGAGTGTTACGGGTTATCCACCACGCTCGCTTGGACGTTCCTAGAATCATTGCAAGGGACTGGGTTCTGCGAAATTACTAGAGAGTCTTAACTGTGGATGCAAGGGTTAGCCTTGTGAATTCAGCAAATAAAATCATGCCACAGTATAATGCTGTTTGAGATCAGTGCTTGAGGTCATTGTGCGCAGACACTCAGCTAATAGTCCAAGATCTGGCTGCATGATTTCTACGTCCACCTCTTATTTGATTTAAATACAATTTTTATGTATAATTTTTTATAGCAGAATGCGATTATGCAGGGTTGCCTATAAAAATATGGCCGCAAGTATATTTAATTAAATTTTTTTTAAAATTCAAAAAAAAAAAAAATCACTTTTCAGACGGTGTGGTGCGCTAATTTTAACAGTTGTCAACCCCTACTTGTGGCCAATTTTACATAGACAACCAAAACTTTTTATGTTCCTTGCATTTCTCTCTTTGAAATGAATTATAATTTTTTTAAAAACAAGTGAACAAATTTTTTAATGAAATTTTAATTAAAAATGCGGCCATATTTTGAATGGCAACCCGGCAGAATCGTCTTCTCCTGCCAATAATTATACATAAAATTGCATATCAATCAAATAACAGATGTACGCAGAAATAATGCCGCCGTATATTAGGGTACAGGATGTAAGCCTGATGACAAAGCGTCTACAAATTACATGTTCAATATCTTCAAATTCATCTGTGGCTCTCGTAGACTTGGATCGCTCAGAAATCCGTCTAGTATATTATGTTTTTTTTCTAGAGTTTAACGACACGTCGGTACACGAGAGGATTTTGAACAAAGAAAGGAAACAGAAGGAAAACCGCCATGGCTATTTCAAGCAATCATTCCTGCATTAGGCTGCGCTAATTTCAGGAAACTGTGGAAACCGAAATCTGGTTGGTGGAACTAGGAAACCAATCCGCATCTTACGGAAAGCCAGGCCGGAACATTAACCGGTGCACATTAAAGAACGGCAAATATGCGCCTGGTGTGGACTTACACAAAGGTTCCATCCGCGAGCCTTTCTAATTACGGTTTTTTTTTTTGTAGTTTTCATTAGTCACCAAGGCTAATACTGGGGTCCCTGCCTAAAAAACTGCACGTCGCGCATAGAAATAAGGTATGTACGCACGGTCTGTTCGGATTCGATATTAAGCTGTGCTTCCCCTTTAAGAGGCAGGATGACCGTATGACCGCAATATAAAATGAGTCATGACAGAGACGGATTGGTCTGATCGATGGAACTCCGTCATTTGGTCACTGAGGCAGTGTGAAGTTAACTATAATGGAACAGTGTCGTTTCGCTTATCTAAGTACCGCTTTAAATTGATCAATGCGGTTTACTTATTATTACTTTACGCCTCGTCGACGGCTAAGGCCATTCGAGGCGGGATGGGACTGGGGACAAGGAACGGGAAGGAATTCGGCCATGGCCTTTTTGAAGGAAGCATCCCGGAATTCACCTGGAGTGATTTGGGGAAACAATGGAAAACCAAAATCTGGATGCCCGGACGGGGATTCGAACCAGCGTCCTCCCGAATGCGAGGCCAGAACGTTAACCGTTCACCCACCACGCTCGGTAATCAATACGGAGTCGGCAGGCACCAACTATTTCATGATGTTCTGTTGAGTTTCTATGCCTTACCAAACACATAGAACAATGTCTGAAGATGATCTGAGATGCCTACAGAAACAAAGCAAAACAAATATTATAGGCTATTTTTAAGACTATTACTTCTCATCTCCTTCCAAGTGGCAGTATCGATTATTTTTTTGATGAGATTTCGCCTCGTCGACTTCGAAGTTACTAGCGGAACGAAGAAAGGAAAGTAATTTGACCATGGCCTTGGAAGGGACAATTCCGTCATTTACCTGGAGTGATTTGGGGAGACCATGGAAAATCAAAATCTGGAAGGTCGTACGTGGACTCGAACCCTCGTCCTGCGAATGCGAGGCCAGAGCGTTACCACTCACCCACGACTCTCGGTGCAATATTGAAGCCACAGAATGAGAGCGCCGTAAGGAAAGATTTCAATACTGATAAAAATCTGCTGAATTGAAAACCAACTGCAGAAATAACTTAAGGTAGAATTGAAATGCTCATAAACATGCGACAGTTTACTTTTTAGTTTGACAGAAGTGAGTATTGTTATTTGCACTCTGTAATGTCATGTTGAGTAAGGTTGTGGTCTCTGGATTCTAGCAGACTGTTGCAACTTCCTTCCATTGGGCTGTTAACGCGAGCTTCCTGGCAAGCCTATGTAATGCAACTCCACCACGCCTACGGGGAGCCTTGAACTGTCTCACGGCAGCTACCGTATCGCCACTGACAAGATAAATCCTCGGAATGAATTTTCACACAGCCATGACGTAACCCATCACCTTCACATCTCAGAGTTTCAGGCGCTTACATTGAAATTTCAGAATGCTGGGTTCGAATCCTGAAGTATGTACGGTCTTAGCTTTGGCCACACCAGGTAATCAATGATAGTTCGTAAGATGCGCGTTAAATCGTAGGTAGCTGATGTAGGGTCCCCGCTTCCTGCCCGTCCTGTGTTGTCCGTGAATTTTACATACAAAATTGAGCAATGATACACATAGACAATCAAATACAATTCGATCAATGGTTTTTTTGTGGTTTTAGGGCAGGATAGGATTTGTGACAAGGAACAGGAAGGAATTCGGCCATGGAATCTTGATGGAGACATCCCGGCATTCGCCTGGAGTGATTTGGGGAAACCATGGAAAACCCAGATTGGATGCCCGGACGGAAATTCGAACCGGCGTCCTCCCGAATGCGAGGCCAGAGCGTTACCGCTCACCCCCCACGCCCGGTGGGATCAATGATATACACATGATGATATAATGAAAAATGTTGAGAGCTGATTGTATGGCTGACCGGCCACATGCCGTTAAATATTCTGTGGGTCCAGCCACGACAAAGGCTGAATGCGAGGCAGATCGAAAAAAACACAAACAAACAAAACCCAAACACACAAAAAACAAACACGAACTAAAAAAACAACAATCTTTGTCTCTCGGCGGCGAAATAACATTTCTGGGTCCTCCGGTCAACCATTTCAACAAAGGAAGGCTCTAATCTATTTTAATGTTAACGTAATACATCTACCGTTACTGTAGCGACGCACAAGAAAGTAGGAAAATTTTCTTTTCTGGGTAAAGGAAGTGATGACTAACTTATCAAAAACGCTGAAGGAATTTAAAATTAAAATTCGTAGACGGGTGAAGAAATTTAGCATTTGAAATTATATAAGATGACAATAAAAAAACTATACCTTGTTCACTCTGAACTGGCGGCTTATGGTCATGTTCCCCTGGCCCCGCTCCTCACCTCATCACACCCTCTAATCCTATCTGTCCGAACTGTACGCTGTGTCTATGCAGCGAGTGGTAAATTTCCCCTTTGCATGAAGGGGTAAGGGCTGAGGAGTGGGGATAATGCAGACTGACCTTGAGTTGCCTCTGTTAACTGAACAGGCTATAATAAGAAAGGGATAATTAGATGACAAGGGAAATTACAAACGGAGCATGTGCTCCATCGCAATTAAATACTCATTAGGAAAATGAACGCAGAACACTAGTAATTCAGCTTGGGTTTTGAACTTTATTGTGATGTAGCTGTGCTAACTGCAGCAAAACACCAATATTGTGCACCAGTTTTTTTCTACGTATTATACGTGAGTCCACCACTGCATGCCAGAAACGAAACAGCAATCAAAACAGCAGGTGGAAGGCGGTGACTCAGCGCCAAAAAAGGTGAAATCGACTTTGTTTGCTATAAAGGTCATGGTGTTTTTTGAGATGCAAAAGAGATTTCTTGTTAATGACTAGCTGAAAACAGTAAAATAATAACTGGTGAATACTACGCTAGTCTTCTGGACCAACTGTATGAAAAAACTCGTGAACAGAGACGTATTACAAAACAAAACTAAAAATCCTATATCATCAGGACCTGTCCTCAAAAGTGCTTTGGCAATGGGAAAACTGAAATATCTCAAGTATGAATCGTTGAAACATCCATCCTGTTCACCGTATTTGGCGTTCTCTGAATTTCATCTATTTCCAAATCTGAAGAAATTATAGCTGTAAACAGTTTAGAGTCAGTTGAAGAGTCGATGAGTCGTAGATGCGTATTTTTCAGATCCAGAAATGAGCTTCAACGACGTACTCCATTCATTTGAGAAAAATGGAGCTAAGTAGAAAAACAAACGCATTTTTACGGAAAAAACAGTCTTTCCGACCGAGAAATTTTCACCCCTCCGTCGTTATAATTAAACGCCACTCAAAAGTACTCTCGAGTTTTAAACTGATGACAAACTGTACGACCAAACAGCCTGGTTCCTAATGGGACGCCAAAAGTTGCAGCTTTATTTCCACAAGAACCATAAATTAGAAACCAAAGTCTGTTGCATTCTGACAGCTTTATCGTAGGATCTTCGCGAGTGGAAACACAAGTGTTTTGCTACTCGGGCGGTTTATCCTCGAGTGATGACAGCATTGGTCGGAGGTGGTTTGTTCCTCGTAATGAGTCATTCCAGTGAGTCAGTGCAGTGATGCAACTAGTCGCCAGGTGGCAGAGGTGTCGTCACGCAATAGAGTTGACTGCTGGCCGTGCATCCTTATCCAATGTCACGACTGCCGTGCAAGGACCAAGGGAAACACGAAGAAAATAGCGCGGAGATGCAGGATACAAAGAGAATACATGGGTGGATAATTAATGTGGGAACTGAATACAAGGAAGCAAGAAAGAAGGACGACATAAGTCCGTGGATAAGTAGTAACACTCGGGTATAGCATTCGGGAGGTCGCGGGTTCGAATCGCAGTCCTGATTTCGGGTTGCCATGGATTTACGAAATTACTCCAGGAGAATGCTGAGAGGTCATGGCCAAATTCTTTCTCAGTCCTCTTCTGCTTCCAAGGGAGCGTGCACAAACTACGTGTCTCCGTCCAGGGGGGGGGGTGGGGGGGGGGGGGGCGGGGGGTTTCCAAGCGAGGCCACGCTGCTTTCCTTTCATACCATTTTTATAGTTAAAATGAGGAACAGAACATACAACAGCAAGTGAATATTTATTTCCCTCAGTTAATTATCTCCGCATTTAATTTACAATAGTCTGACAAGAGAAAACAGTACAAAATGTCTTCTGGAATCAACAGGAAAAAAGCTACGTGCTACGTGGTAGGGTAGAGGAAAAAGCCACGCAGGGCTACTTGGAGGGGGGGGGGGAGAGGGGGTTCACAGGAGGCCAAAATGGAGCTACGTGGTTTATGCACTCTCCCTAATGACGTCGAACAAGGCGTAAAACCATAAAAAAAAACAAGGAAGCTTCTGAGTGTGTTTAAAAGAGGCGTTGCGGCAGACAACTGTTCTTCTTGCAAACAGGCTTAAACTTAACTACATTGTGTTTCTTACAGGGAAATTGATGGGGATGAGTGCGAAACTGGTTTTAAATTCTACTTTGTCGGTGAATTGCACCGCTGAAGCTAGGATAAAAAAACTCGCCTTGCCTTCCATACCTTCAAAGTCAAGGAACATAACACGCAATCTCTTGTAATAATGAAAGGTAAAAGAAAGAAAAAACTTTAAAAAAATATATCTGTATTACCGTGCTTGATGCACAAAAAAGAAATAATAAAGGTAATAAAAACTGTAAAAAATATTGAGAAAAAATTGCGAGTAGAGAAACATAACATTAACACAATAAAAGAAATCCTTAACATACATTTTTTTTAACATGCCACTGATCAGTAGGGCCTTCTGAACAGTGGCTCCAATTTCATTTTTCCCTTTTCTCTTTTCGAGGTG
Organism: Vandiemenella viatica; assembly: GCA_031002005.1. Classification (NCBI taxonomy): domain Eukaryota; kingdom Metazoa; phylum Arthropoda; class Insecta; order Orthoptera; family Morabidae; genus Vandiemenella; species Vandiemenella viatica. The sequence continues at coordinate 227,352,441 of CM061919.1, read as the reverse complement.
GTATCAACCTGATTTCTGAAGCGTCATATCTGTCCTTATTATTTTCATATTCCTTTTCCATCAGAATTTTGGGAGCCCCTAAAATTTTTACACAATCCAATTCCAGTACATGAAGTAGACTAATGGGTACAAATAATCTGCATTTCTTGCATTTATTTTCTTTCATTTTTAAACCCAGCCTGTACAAACACTGTCAGACCCATGAAAAAAAAGAACGTATATAAAGAAGTGTAATTCAGTTTGCACTCCTATGGTGTAAAGAAGCCACAATACTCGTGGGCAGAGACGAATCAGACAAGCAGAGAACATTGTTTGCGTCAGCTACATGTCTTTGATGTCTGAGAGCCTTGGACAAATGCAACAAATCGGCTTCTGTATTCTACACTCCTGGGCTAATATGTGACGTGGGATAACAATCGTTCTTTCAGTTTAAGCGAGTCTTTTGTATCCGGTGATATGTACCGCAGTCAAGAGCTCCAAAACACGAGGCCGACCTTCGATGGAATAAAATCTAAACTCAGTGAGCAGCACATCTACCTGGTAACAAGACGAATCACCACCAACCCATTTATAAACAACATGCTAATACAAGGAAATAAAATAACTTTATTATCAGTTACAGATCACAAGTTAATGAAATAAGCTACCGACGGTTGTGCAACGATATTTGATTCCAACTCTTGTAATATCTTATTGCCCTTCAGTTAATTAAACTTGTTTAGCTCCATATTCAATTTTAATTACTATTTTTTAGAGTCTTTCTATGCCTAATTAATTACAAAGGCCTGCATTTTTTCAGTTGTATGATGTTTCCAAAGTTCAGGTCATGGATTCCTATGCATTTTTGGGCGCTGAATCAAAAAGTGACAAAGTTTTTCTCCATCACGTAACGATTTTTTACAAATCGAAATCTGTCAACAGTGTCATAAATCTAAAGAAATCAAAAACATAAGACGTACTGCTAGATTTAATGACATGTGAAATTCTGTTATCTGTCAGTTTAAGATGAAAACAAGCCAATTTACAATTTATTCTTCAGAAAATTAAGTACGACGATCATGAGTGGTGATCTCAAAGTTATATCGATGATCCTTCGACAAGGCGGGTACACAAAGTTTCCTTGTTTTTTTTTATGTAAGTGGGATAGCAGAGACAAGGAAAATCATTGAAAAAAGAAAGACTGGCCACAATGACTTTCATTGGAACCTGGAGTAAAAAATGTGCACCAAAATACTCTAATCGAATCGACGAAAGTTCTCCTTCCACCCTTACACGTCAAATTAGGCTTGATGAAGCAATTTGTGAAAGCCTTACCAAAAGAGGGTAAATGTTTCCAGTACATTTGTAGCAAATTTTCAGCCGTGTCAACCGCAAAACTAAAAGAGGGTATCTCTACGGGTCCAGAAATTAGAAAACTGTGTTAAAATGGAAATTTTGAAAACAAAATGGAAGTTTCTGAAAAAGAAGCCTGGGTCGTCTTTAAAGGCGTAGTAACCAAGTTTTTGGGCAATGAGAAGGATCATAATTCCAAGTCTATCGTTGAGGCAAGCTGCAGAGGTACCAAAATTCAGGCTGTTCCACGAGTTGGAAGGTTCATTTCCTTCATGCACATTTAGGCTACTTTCCTGAAAATATGGGTGCGGTTAGTGAAGGAAGGGGTGAGAGATATAAGGACATGAAAGACACGGAAAAGCGTTACCAAGGCAGATGGAATACTAATAACGGCGGACTGTTGCTGGATGTTGCATCGAGATGATCCCAGCGTATGCACGGAAAAACCTGATACAAAGCATGGCTGGTCTCAAGAGATGCCGACACAACGACTAAAATAGTGAGTGTTCTATTTTCTTTATTATATTTCATTAGGCCTATATTGTTTATTATAAGCCACAAAATAATACATTTTATACGAAAAAAACCTATTTCAATCTGTCCTTCAGTCTCATATTTGTGAAATTTTTCGTCATATACCAAATCTGGCACAACGCTAATTTCAAAAAATTCTGACGTGATGAAACTAAACTAAGGTCATTTTCGGGTTCAGAGCACCAAATACATGGGAATCAATCATCAAAAGCTAAAAAACAGAACCATTGCAGGCTAGTGTTATTCGGCAATTCGCTGTGGCAACACTACGCCATTTAAGCTGTTTTCCACTGTCAGGCCTGTTCACCAGTTAGGATAGTTTTGGCCACAGTGCAGGTTCTGACGCTGAAACGAGGGAATAACAGCCGTGGAGGTCCCACAACATAGTATATAGCATCATGGCAAGAATTTTTTTTAAGTGGTATCTCTCGTTGGTTCACCCAGGTCCCCAACATTCGCAAAAGCATATAAGGTCCTCCACACTGAATGTGCTGGGCCTTGAGAATTAATAAGACCGTTTAATCCATTCAGCTATGCAGTTACTATGTACAGGTCGAAAGCACAAAAACAACTCATGAAATACGTAATAGCAAACGGCTTGAGGCGCGGACTTTAGTTCAACAGTATTTTAATAAGTTTAGTTCGTGCACGCCGTTTTTCTTTTTTAACTTTCTCGGTCTCAGAAGCAAATTTGTCGACCAATAAATAATAATTCCGTAATGACCTGGAGATAGGGTTTTTATTGGCTGCGCATTCCGCCCCTATCGTAGCCGCCTTAACCTAACCCGACAATCCTGCCGCGTACAGGGGACCTACAGTTTAACGTGGAATCCAAACCACGGAAGCGTTGTGGTGTACTTCACTTTGCACAGCAAGCTGTGGAAAAGTTGAAGGTCCGCCGAGACAGGGATTCGAACCGGGAACCTCGCGACATCCAGTTAGACGCTTTACCGAGCGTGGTGGTGTAACGAATAGCGTTCTGGCCTCGCATTTAGGAGGACGGCGGTTCGAATCCCCGTCCGGGCATCCAGATTTGGGTTTTCCGTGGTTTTCCAAATCACTCCAGGCAAATGACGGGATGCTTCCTTAAAAAGGCCATGGCCGAATTCCTTCCCATTCCTTGCCCCCATCCTTTCCCGTCTCTAAAGACCTCGCTGTTGAGAGACGTAAAGCAATTTAAAAAAAAGTTAGACGCTTAACCACTGAGCCACCAGACCGACCGAGGATGGAATACATCAAACAGCTGATGTAGGATGTAGCAACTCCCATAAACAGAAGAGACTAGGTACGGAAGTCACTCGTCGAAAATGGCTACTGCAAAGGAGAAAGAAGTAGCTCTCCCTTTTTGCTCACTTGGTGAATCGTTGTATTAAAAGGTCAGTGGCATTTACTTTTGAATAATCAATAAAAGAAGAAAATTACTGAAACTGATATCGATCATCGTTTCTATTAATCCTCCCATCATTAAGAACATCCTATTCACCGCTAATAATCTATCATGGAAGAAAACATAACACTCTTTACGATAGGATGGAGCGACCAATTTTCTTCTCTGGGCCTTTGGAAACCACACGTTTCAGAAATACTGATTATTATCTGATAGATATATCAAGAAAAATGTATGCAGTTCTAGAATTTAAAATAGCGATCATCGATGCTTGACGAGATTATTAGTGACAAAGGATTTGGTGGTCGTTCCAACGCAGATATCTGGAATACTGTATTACTTGGGGTAGTGGTCGTCTTAGATACTCTCTACTAGAATCTGACTTATTTTCTATATTACACTACGCTTCCATCCTGTAGGTTTTGTTACCAACTGACAACTGGAGAGATGCATCAACTATAGGCTTATATACAATCCGATAAAAGTTTGACTAGAAGCGAGACATGCGGAGAGAAAATTCAGAAATGAATCACAGTTTGTGTACTGTTCTTTAGTAATGAACTAATATTCAGAGACCTGTCTTTGTTAATGCAATGGGCATACAATGGACGTTAAGAGACAAACAATGCAAGAGCTGTTTGTAGCACACAATTGTGTAAACGCCTTTGATACGCATGAAGATTGCAATGTTCCGCGTTGTATTGTGAGGCGACACGCAACAGGTGGAAGTTGAGGAGGAAGCCAGCGACCGACTTCCGGTGGGAATCTCGGAATCGTGGTGTGTGGGAGAGACAGGAACTTCCCACAGATAGCGCTGGGTAACAGCGGCCATCAGCTTGCTCTTGTTCCCAGGTGTATGTCATGGAGCATGTCGACCAGTGCAAAGTGTGACCGCCACTTCATCTAGTGGATGCTTGAATTTTGTACTTATGGCTTTAAGCCTTGTCAACGTCGAGGTCATTAGAGGTGCAATGGGATTGGGGACAAGGAACGGGAAGGAATTCCGCCATGGCCTTTTGAAGGAAGCATCCCAGAATTCGCCTGGAGTGATTTGGGGAAACGAAGGAAAATCAGAAGACGTTGGAGGGGAATGTAGAAAGAAATCTATATCATGGTGGTTCAGAGGGGGGAAAAAGAGAGAAGAAGGAGAAGAGAGAACAAAGGAGAAAAGAACCTTTGCTTAGAATTGGTAAATATAACAAAAAAGTGCAATAACGTTGACGACTGTACATGAAAACAGATAGTCATCATCATCATAATCATCAGTTTTCTGCCCTAGGGCAGGTTTTCACTTGGCTGCTCTCCATGCTCTTCTGTCTTCTGCCTTTCTCTTAAGGTCCATGTAGTTGCCATTTTTCGTGATGTTGTCTGTAATTTTGCACCTTCTTCTTCCTCTTATTCTCTTCCCACAAACTAAACCTTCAAACGCGTCTTTTAACAAGCACTCCCCTCTCAGCAACTGTCCCAACCAGTTCTTCTTCCTCTCTTTTATGACTTGGAGTATTTTTCTCCTTTCACTAACCCTATCAAGCACTTCATAATTAGTTATTTTGTCTCCCCAGCTTATACTCTCGATTCTCCTCCACATCCACATCCCAAATGCTTCTAACCGTTTTTCATCTTCTCGTCTTAGCGTCCAAGTCTCTGCCCCATAAAGAGCCACACTCTATACAAGACATTGTCCAAGTCTTTTCCTGAGTGCTTTGTCTATTTTTCCAGTTAGTAGCCGCCGCCTACACAGATAGTGTATAATAACAAACAGAAGTTTTACAGTATTCATCAGTTCCAACAAAAAATCAAGCCCAATGATTGTGAACAGCAAGTGCTATTCCTGATACTGAGATTCTACTTAAGATGTCCCAAAATTCAAAGGCCAAACGCGTATGGAAATAAAAAAAAATCGTTTCAGAACATACACGGAGTACACTAATGGGAAATGAAACTAGAGTAGGAGGTGAATCAGGCCACCAGCTTGGTAGGCATTGTAGCGTCGCGTCTGCAATTAAAAATCACCGTTACGCAGCTCACACAGCCTCATAAAGCTGCACCGTCATCTCATCTTATCCGATAACGGTTACGAACCATGGTCGGCAGCTCCGGGAAGAGTCAACAAACTGTGGAACCTCCACTCTTCAAATTTATTACAATCACATTACTAAAAATTAAACATAAGAAATTTATTAATTGATATTAAGATCTTGTGCGTAAGCTATTACTTTATTAGCTACCCAGAAAATCTATACAACACGGACGTTTTACACACTAGTTCACTTTATGTTGTCCACCGGTTTTGTCTTCCGCACCCCCCCCCCCTACCCTCTTAGAGAACGCGTCTCCAAATCTACCATGACCCGCGTCTATACAGTTACTCATCGACCATAATAGTCGAGGCTGGTCAAATCCCATTTTTGAAATAACCATCGAAAAGTCTCATACGCAAAATAAATGGTTTTTATTGTCATTCTCAGTAGCGACAACATTCCTGACATCGAAATCAATGAAGTTTATAGTAGCATCAAATTCTTAAAACAGAAGCACCTGCACAAAATAGTTAAAAAATTTCTATTTGCCTTCGGGGGCGCCCATAAATTACGTGATGTGAAATAGAAGGGGGGGGGGGGGGTCCGGCGAAATCTCACATAGGGGGAGGGGTCAACGGAAATCTCAAGTGAAAAAAAAGGTCTACAAATGGTGCGAAAGTCGAATTTAGGGGGTTTTTTTCGACGAAAAGTGGGGGTGTAACCAGCTTTGGAATGGTGAGATCTTTTAAAAAAAAAAAAAAAAAAAAGTTGTGAGGCCGAATTCTAGGGAGCGTGGGCTTGCGGACCAAATCTCACCAGAAAAGGGGGGGGGGGGGTCTGGTCCAGATCTCATAAAGTCTCACCCAGAAAGGGGGGGGCGGAAATCCGGAAAAACACCTCAATTAATTAATGGATGCCCCCTTAACCTGAAATAAATAACGCTACCTTTTGTAGTAGAAGCCTTTTGGCTGCTTCATCATAACTATCAGTTTACAAACTACGAGGACAGTTAAATTATAAATCATAATTTACAAAGCATTATTTTTTTAAAAAATAGTCTGCCTACTTTTCAGTCTGGTACCGTCTTTTTTCTGTCGTTTCCGAACGTCTTGAGTGATGTTAAATCTCGACTTTGGAATCATTTCCGGGACCGGGAGAATCCGATATATGAGTGGCACGCCGAGTGTTAAACCGAGGCCGGAACATTAGCACTCAAGAACGAGACTCGCTGGATATTTACATAAGTGTAGTGTAGGTTTATTACTTACATGTGAGACTGGCAGTACTACTTATAGTATTCATCAACCGTCATACCAAATAAACAAGCACCTCGCGTAATTTAAGGTAGACTTCAAATCACTGAATGAGCGGTTTGGTGGTCCAGTTGGTTAAGGCACGTTGCTGGGGGTTCAAAAGGTTACTGGTTCGAATCCAAGAATTTTTACGGGTCTTAAAACTGACGTTTTCCACCGACAAAGTTTATCTTTATTAATATGAAGTATGCAGGCGCGCTCCGTGATTTCTTTTGCCAGGAGATTTACCGGGTTAAGTTAGGAGGCGGATTGTGCAGGCGGCAAAAACGTATTTGGACATATAGACTAATCAAAATTTATTAATTACTAGTGTTTTACCATTTCCTGCAGGAAATGTTTATCTTTGACATAGTGTGATCTTTGGCGCCTATCAAAGTTTACGACGAGATTATTATTAATTACACTAACCAACTATCACGTAATCATAAGACATACCACAGTTTGTAAGATGGTCCTTAATCATTTAAACCGTGACACTCCCGTTCAAATCGATTCGGCAATTTTTGCGCGATGCGTGGACGAAGAGATCCTCTGTAAACAACTGCTTACAGATTTATATGCAGTAAATGAATAAAAATTGCTTTCACAATCGAGTTCAGGAAGGATATCACTAAAAAATAATAGTTGCCGGTAGGCAAAAGAAGATAACCACAAATTCTTTCGTTCAAATAGTATGAAAATTGCTATTCTTACTGAAATATTTAAGATCTTAGTGAGACATTGTAAAGAAACATGTGTAATTTATACACTTTATTAACAAAGAAGTTAAGTAAAAATGGGTGTTGGAAAAAATTTCGATAGTTAGGTTTGAATCCGATAGCAGCTATTCCTTGATCAGTTTTAGATTCACAGTTTTCGTAAAATGAAAACAAAAGGATGTATTCAAAATGGTGAAATGTTATCATGGAACGAGGGCACATTGTGATCCGTTGAAATAGGATTTTGGGTATTATTTCATATATATAAATAATTTTCTCGGGTGACTAGCCGAGTTATATGAATGTTATAGTTACACGATATTTCGGCGCACTGGATCATCGACGCCATCTTCTGGTGAAGTGAGGTCAGGAACGTGCGAAGTTGCTGAGCTAGACCAGATTACCGCTGCTAACCTCACTTCACCAGAAGATGACGTCGATGATTCAGTGCGCCGAAATATCGTGTAACTATAACATTCATATAACTCGGCTAGTCACCCGAGAAAATTATTTATATTTGCAACGCCGAGAAAAACTACGTAATTATGTATTATTTCATATATTTGTAAAGTAATAACTGGCATAGTTAAATCATATTATGTCACCTACTGTCGCCTTCTTTGTTCTATGCACTGTATTCACGAAGAAATGCACGGGGATTCAAGCAACAGCTGGTGTCTACGATTCCGGTCTTTGGCACACCTAAGCATTCACCCAGGCTGTATGTGGAATGGAAAACAGGCTGACTTCACAGTTATTGGTCTGTAATTTATCTGATTAGGAGATACCAAGTCACTTGCATAATCTCTACGCAAGTTATGAAAGAGCTCGCAAAATCGACGTGCGACAGATAACTCATAAACTAATTTCAGCGTTCCCGCTCGGTGAGAAACATTTACATTGAATGAACAGGAAATTTCGCTCACGGTTGCTGTTTCAGGTTTTAGGCTGATAGAAATCGGGCTGCCAGTCGCCTTGGCATATCTAACTTTCCCGCTCTGTCTCGGCTACACAGAATTATGAGTATGCGGAAGGTTGGCAGCAGGGCTAACTATAACGACTTTAATGTTTCTCGGCGTTCTCATTTTCTGACCTCGTGAATCATGTATTCTGCGTGAAAATTAATTTAGCCCTAATGTAAAAACGATTTTATCTATGTCAAAACCATTACATATATTCCCCGAAGCTGGTGAGTTAACCATGAAGCTCGGTTTTCATTACAATCAAGATTCGAATTCCAGTCCGACATTCCAAATTTCAGTTTCTCGTGATTTTCCCAAGATGTGTTTTATGCGATTGCCATTTTTTAACTATCGTTTCAAGACCAAGACAAAAAAACAAAAAATGATAAATGTGGCCAATTTTTATGAAATTTTACATTAAATGGTTCGTGATTAGTGCAGTTATCGTTAACTGAAAAGATTTGTGGCTAATTAACAGAATTTTCTGTTTCCCACAACCAAATTGCCGATCTTCTCTGTACTAAATATTCTTTTGTCCGTTTTCTAATATTCATAGAGTTCTGAGCCATTAGTCATTTGTTAGACTGCTCTTCCCTCTCCTCCTCTGCTTCATCTTCCATGAGATTCCGAATTCTATATTTTAGTTACTTACCTTGCTTCTTTTGTTCATCTTGAATGCCTATGTATTAGTGCCTTCTTTTTTGCTGCCAATCGTATGTTCTATATGTCCATTCTATCCGATTGTTTTCTACGGCATTGTGATGTAACTTTCACACTCTACGCATTACTTCTTCTTCAGCCCCGACCTGGAGCACAACGGTTTTTGTGTGTGTGTGTGGGGGGGGGGGGGGGGGGGGGGTTGACCAAATAGCCATTCAGCCAGGTACAGCATTTTTATGTAATCATCCTATGTATTCAAGTATTTCCAAGCGCTTTTCTGTCACAAAAGTGAAAGGCGACAAAAAGTGTTTTTTTAAACGCCCCCTCGACACATGGTGCTAGCATTCTAACCCCTACGCTACCAAGGCCAATAATACTATGTTGTTCTTTCCAAGTTTGTTTTATCTGGATTTTTTTTCATAACTCTATCATTTTAATCTCCTCCTCGTGGACCATAATAGACAGTATTCTCAATACACTATGTCCCAAAGCAACTAGTGCACACAGATTATCATTGTGCCCACAGTAAAAAAGACAGCTTTAGCAGATCCTCAGTCGAGGAAGTACTTATATTTAGAAACCGGAGCTTTATACAGAAACAAAATATTCATGATTATACTTTGTGTGAATTGGCAGAAGAGCTCAGCAACCTGCTGCCATGGTTACGGTACATCCGTTTCACTCTCCAGGCGTGTATTCTCGTATTATTTGATGTGAAAGCGATTCAGCTGGTCTGTCAGTTTGCTATGTGGGACGGCGTGCGATCAAGGCCTCGCCCCTCACCTCATCTGGACGAGGTGATCCGTGACCCTCGAGACTCAAGGCGAGGCTACAGGCAAGCAATAGTAACCATCTGGCATATTAACACATCTAACTCATTCCACAGGCACAGCTAAAAGTTCTGATGCCAAACTTTCCTATCAAAACACCCAAAGATTCTACTTTCCCCCAGTACTAACTTTTATTTTTTGATTGCCAGCCTCACTACTGATTTGATTCAATCCTCAATCTCTTAATACATTCATCTATTACTTTCATCTCAACTTACCCGTAATTCTTCAGTTATATGCTTCACATATTTCCCCACCCCCTATAATTTCTTCTCTCGTCTATTCCTACCACTAACAACCAGTCCAACAAGTTACCAATCATTCTGGCTCTTCCTTTTGTGACACTTCCACAAAATTCTTTCCCAAACACGTTCATTTCCTATCTCACGCGTCCATTTAACTTTCAACGTCCACATTTCAAATGCTTCAGTTTTCCTTTGTTCTGAAAGTTCGAGCTTCGCTTCCTAAACCATTGTGCTCCATAAACAACGTTTAAGAATCTTCTTTCATAAGTCAATCATTAAGATTAAAAGATTTAACCTTTTAACGAATGCTCTTTCCGATAGTGCTAATCTGCTTTTAACAATTTTCTTGCTTCGGAGTCAGCTGAAATTTTTTCTTCCTAAATAAGGTAATTCTCTCACTTCCTCTATTGTATGTGAGCTTTGTATATATATATATATATATATATATATATATATATATATTTAACTTTCTGTTATTTTTGTCACTTCAGCTACATTTAACGATTTTCTAGTTTATATTTAGTCCAAATTCTAATGATAATACAATAACAAAATTAGAACTGGGACATTTTACATTAAGGGTTCAAGTTTCAACAATTTTGGAATGTTGCCTGTGTTTGATTCTACTCTGCACGGAATCTCGACCAGTAATAAACTCAACCGCATAAAATATCGCAGAAAGATATCTCAATACTACGAGACTATGAGAGCATTTTTTCTTCGGGATTTTCCTTCTAGAACTTTCTATGGTAAGTCGTCAAAAATTGGGTAGATGTACAAGAACGTTTGCTGTAACGAAAATCTAATATGCATCCCAGAATGAATTAAGATCGATTACAGTTTACTGGATGCATCGCATTATGATGAAATTTCATACCATGACATTTAATAAACGTGCTTCGTTCCTGGTCAATACACTTAAAAAAATTAATTTAAAGGATATGGATCAACAGTACTCAAGGCACGAAAACTGTGTTTAAAATAGATAGTCATAATGTATACAACGGAGATAGCACACAAAACTCTCGTGTACACACATTTGAATTACTGTTGTGCCGTTTGGGATCAGAATCGCAAGGGGTTGATAGACAAACTGTGGAAACTACAGAGAAGAGCCTCTCGATTTGCGACTGTTAGCAACAGCCCTTTCGAAATAATTGATTCACAGACTGAGCTGGGATTGTCCAGCAGACAGACGACGTAGGTTTCGTTTGAGTTTATTGGCAAACATCCGCAGTCATTAGCAATGGTATGAAATACTTTGTCCATTACAGGAGAGATAAAACCAAGCGTGATGGATGAGCGGTAATGCTCTTCTCTAGCATTAGGGAGGACGAGTATTCGAATCCCCGCCCGGCCATCCAGATTTGGGTTTCCCATGGTTTCCCCAAATCACTCCAGGCAAATGCCAGGGATGCCTCCTCTAAAAAGGTGATGGCTGAATTCCTTCCCGTTCCTCGCCCCCAATCCTTTATCGCTTCTAATTACCTCGACGCTTACGTGGAGTAAAACCATAAGATTAGAGTCGTCGCACTAATACTTACATGAATTCTTTTTAGCCTTGTGCCATTCGGATTTGGAATGCACAGAGGAGAGATTAGTTATGACGCGAAGCACCCTCTGCCACCCACGATTTTGTGAATTGCAGAGTATAGGAGTAGAAAAACAAGTGGTTTTGTATGTACAGTAATCACTAGGGATTACGGCGACATCTGTCTCTCTGACAGAACCTTCTCCTTAATGTACACAGTAGTTAGGCCGCAGTTGTGTCAGGGCCGGCGTTGTTTGGTGTCGTCCTCCACTGAGAGCGTGCTCTGCCTTCAGTCGTGATCGGCCTCCACGATTTGTATTGCGACAGAGACGGCATTTTACGATCAGTATTAGTACGAACGATAGGTCAAAATTCGCAGCTGCCACAAACTTGTCCCCAACACATCGTAGGTTTCATTCCCTTACCTATGAATTCTTTTGTTATTATTCGTTTATTATACTGAGGAGCTGGTGGAACCATTAATTTGCATTGTCCTTCTTTTCCTTCTTCTTATCTTGCCAAAACCTCCTAATACTTTCGCTCTGGGCTTGACCTCTCTCATGTCTATGTATTTATGAGTTTCAGATTACTTGCTGTTGGGATCGTAGGTACAAATCTGTGAGTATAGCGATTATCTGTTTATATACACTCGATGTGAATGTCAGTGGGTCTAGATTAGGGATTCACATAGTTTTTCTTATCACGCTCCTCTTCCGTCAAAAGCAAGTTCCCCCGCATCGCCTTTGCTCCCCTCCCACTCCCCCGTCCCTGCCCCCTCCCACACCGCCACATTCTTATTATTAAAAAGTGAAATGCCTACTTCTGAGTACTAACAATGACATCTCAGAGAAAAATCACTAATTATGTGATGTTAGACTAAAGTGTTTCTACTGTATGAGGCAACGATAGAAAAAACGTTCCAGAGACGGTACAGAGCTAGGATAATGCCCACACAAGCGGCGAGGCTACTTCACCTCCCCTTCCTCCCTTCCTGAAATGCCCTTGCCCCCCCCCCCCTCCCCACAGTTTGGGAACCTTTAATCTTCAGAGAGGTACTCTTAAGTTTCTACAAGCCAGTATGCTTTGGTTTGTCGGGGTTTGTTGATGATGTGTAAATTTTTTTTTTGTCACTTGTGAGGCATCCACTCATGCCAAATGTCCGCAGAATTTCATACGTCTGATCCGTGCGAGTGAGGTGAATCGTTCGGTCAGTGACTACAGCTCTTCTGAACTTCTGCCCATCCAGTTGCCATCTTGGATCTTTGGACCGAATATTTTCTCAGTATTTGTCTTTCCATTTTTCGATTCCTTTGACGTCAACAGTTAATGATGATGTCTCCGTCGCATATAGAACGACAGTGCGGTAGTGACGTAGTTTGACTGGTGGGAACTGATTTGTTATTGTAAGTATTCCAAGTAATTGTATGCGCTTTACTCTGTTTTTTTGCATCTATTTTATGGGTATCTCTCTCTTTTCCTGTATTCCTAATACGGTAATTTCCGCTAGTGTTTAACTTCTGTTATAGTGCCATATTTGGTCTCGAGGTTATGCTTTTGAACTTCGTATATTGTGTTTTTTTAATAAGAGATTTGGAGGCCTGTTTTGATGGCGATCTCGTGAAGCCTCTTGATAGCATGTCTGGCTTGTTCAGGAGTTCGGTATCCGTTTATCCTTAGTTCCCATATATATGCCAGGTATTTATTTTATCCCATACTGTTAACAATGTTTTCTAGTTTCAGGTTGAGCAGGAGGGAGGGGGCGGTAACACATCCCCTCGTCTTACACCCGTCTTAATTTCAAAAATATTCGCAGATTTCGCCCATAAATTTCACTTTTGAAGCAGTATAGATGTAGTATATGTAAAACTTTTGATGAAGCTATTTTTTTACTCTTAGCGTGAGCATGACATTTGGAAGGGACGCGGGTTCACACACACGTCCACCATATTGATTTCAGTTTTCCATGGTTTCTCGAAACGACACCAGGCGAATACCGGTGTGATTGCTCTGAAAGTTCTAGGCTGAATTCTTTCCCGTTTCTGGTTCACTCTCCCGGGTCTAATGAACTCTACGTCGAATAGGCGCAAAACAATATATATATTGTAATATCCCTTGGTGATGGGAAATTTATGCGTGTGAATTCCACGTTTCTTTGGCATCGGCGAGAGCCAGGTGAGTCATACCTGCGCTGAAAGACCGAACGATTTATGGCAGGCCGTAAAGTTAAAAGCTTTACGCATTCAATTAAATTCAAAGGACAGTATAGGGACTGTGCCGAAATGAGGATTTCCTGGTACAGTAGAAAGTTGAAACTAGAGAAACGATGCTTCGGAGAAAAAGTCAGGTTGCGGAACACCTCTGTTGGGAAACAGCGAATCAAACTGTGTTACGAACTTTTAGAAACCATAAGTTTTTTATGTTGCATGAGGAGCGCCAATGGAGATCGTGGACGACCCGCCAAACGCTGCGACTCGCTGAAATTTCCCGCGTCTGCTAAAACTCAACGGATCCTACAAGCGGGAAGGAAGACATTCTGTTTCTGGCCAGCAAACAATTCCCACCGGCGCACCCCGGGAGATCGCCTGAGAAGTCACTACCTGTGGGGAGCTACGTCGCCAAGTGACCTTGCACCCAGCTGATCAACAGGGTCCGTCTGATTTCTCCGCAACTCATCTGCTACGGTAAAGAACGCCGACGATGTATAGACATTCTTGCGTCATTCAACCCTAGGCAACGCTTGGAGATGAGAATCATGCTCTAAATTGTTCAAAAGAAAATTTTAATATTCAGTTCTGTTCAATAAACCAATCACTTTATATTCAAAGAAAATAATAGGTGTTGTAAACCCTGCTTTCAATAACTTCCTTTCCAATGTATCAGTATATCATTTGAATAGATGAAGATTTGTGTTTTTGAATGGTATTTTAAAATTGCTTCGATTAAAAGTATTTCAGAATTGGAATGTCGCTTCTCTCGGATAGAGAACACTTCCATTCTTGCAGCCTACCCGGGATTAATTTTGCAAATTAATTTATAAATTAATGCATCTCATTATTTTATTATAATTTTAATAACGTCACAAACAAGACGTTACAATATATATATATATATATATATCCTGCTCCGATGTTAGAATACGTACAGTATTAAGTCATGCCGCATGTTTTAAATCAAATACGAAACTTTCTTTTCGAGTAGCCTATAATTAATCTTGAGAAGGGAAAAAACACAGAAATTAATGTTACATATAATGTTTCTTTTCTTCTAGCTATTTTCTTATCTCTGCGTTCCTCCAACTGTTAAAGGCATGATTTTCGTTTTCCGTATATTTTAACGTAATTTGGTATAGAAACATTAAGAAATTAAATAAACGAATTTCCATAAAACTGCGTGAAAAATAGCCAAACTATTAAGAAGATGTAAAGCAGGATTTCGTGCAGTAGAATCCGACAGAATCTATTTAAAGATGGCGTAGAGAAACTTTTTCTTATTGTAACTCCTCGAAAAAATGGAAATAGTATTGATGAAGAGCATAAAATTAGGTAAGGATTCTATAACTAGTGTGCAATATAGCATCTTAGCTATCATAAAGGAAAAAATTACATTTTCAGCTACACAAAAACACTAATGGGCAGAATTATGAATGCAGATTTTAAGTCAAATCCGAAAATTTGTACCTTTGATCGACTGCGTAATATCTGGTCAGAATTGTCAAAATTTTCTGAAATAGTGGCCACAATTTGTCTATAATAAATTAATATTAAAGTAAGAATGTCGCTGAGAATTGTAGGCATATTGGAAGTTTTTATCTTTAATGGTGTGTATAATCTGTGGCAATGATTGCCTTAAGCATACTTGGCGCATACCTGTTAAAGTTACAAACAGCTTATCATTTCCCACTCTTGTGAGCGGTCAAGTACAGTCTTAAGGCATATCGCAGATTTAAAGTTAGATCACAAGCTTTCAAACTGTGAAAATTCTATTGAGAGTGATTGGCTGGTTTTTGCGAGAAACCATAACAAAGATAACCACAGAGACAGTCCACTACGGATTCACATATGCAGAGATAGGGAAGAAATATGACAAAATTTATTTACACCCACTCTTAACTATTGCCGAGATTGAAGGTTATTGGGAAGGACATACCTTACAAGCTTTAAGCCTAAATCCACCTACCACCCCCATTTGAAAAAAAAATTCTTACCGCCCCCCTTTTCGAATAGTAAATTACTCATTACACCCTTTTATGAAAAAAGAACACACCAACTCACCTTCTCATAATAAATATTATAACCCATTGTGCTTCAGCTTTTTTGGTTCGAAACTTACTTTTTGAAACAGTGATTCTATGGCTCCGTCTTAGGTGAAGTGTTCAATATTGTATTTACAGGTAGAAAAACAATGACATATTTCTAAAATTACTTTGTTAAAAGATATAAAAAATATTGATGTATTGTTCACAGTTTGATTAACAAATACATATTATGAAAAATATTATTAATTAGAGGGTTCAGCTCCGTGTAACGACATTAATTTTTTGATATTTGGTGCTTTGTCATCAGCTATCTTAAATCGCCTCGTTTCGCTACTGAAAATCTGTTTTTTTTTCTTAGCTAATAAATCGTTGACGACATTAAATCCTCTTTTGGTTACATATGATGATGGGATTGCAATTAAAAACTTCATTAATGCAGTCCTTAGTGCTGGATAAAATACTGGAAGGCAGGTGGTTGGTCCTCAACGATTCCTAAATTTGTCTTGAACCAGATCTGTCCCCTATGATCTATCCAACGCCCACTGGTAGATGATATCACCCCTATTGGAACCCACTGATGTACAGCATCCGCACTGATTTCAACGAAACTCCTAACAACCATAATCTGAATTGACACCTTAATGCCATTAAAACCGCCCTTGACCTCAAGACGTTTAAGTTTAGGTACGGTATCCGACATTGTAGCGCCTGGGTCAACCACCTCTCGCCGACCAAAGATCTTGTTACCGGACACCAGAGCTGCAAATCAGAACGAGACAGTCGCAGCACACTTTTTCTGGTCACGTGAGAGAAGCGCTTGGAAAGTATTTTTCCCACAGGCGGCTGGAAGTCGACCTTGAACAGCGAAGATGAGCCGGTGACCGCAAACACCACGCTATCGGCTTACCGCCTCGGTCCACGGCCTGTGTGTCAGCAATACACTTTCTCATTAACCCGCTATACATATCAGGGGATACTAACCGGAAAATATAGTAAATCTACAGCCGGGCCTAACACGTACAGATAAACCGTTCATCGCTGGGACTTACCATATATTAAAAACACAATTACGATATCATCATCATCATAAGCCAATCAAATCATGTAATGATACCTGCTTTAAGGTCTTGACCCCGAATAGTTAAAACGATATTGGGTAATCCTGTATGTGTATATATATATAAAATTGAGATGGAGTACATTCCACGGTGGCAATATCCCTGTTAAATACCTTCTCTACTGTTTCATATATATTTTATTTATTTAGTCTTTTAACTCTTTGATTGCAATATCACCATCTAATTACTTTCGCCCGAATTTTAATTTTAAATTCTTACACTGTTCTGGTAACTTGTTCATAATTTCCCTTGGTAAGTATTAGCCATTTTAAAATTAGTAAAGGCAAAAGTAGGTAGATTGAAAAATTGCAGTTGAAGAATTTAATATTAAAAAAAAAAACACAAAATTGGTCGTTAGGATTTAGAGAAATCGCTACTGGTGCATATGATCCATCAAAATTAAATATCTTGACACTGCTAGCATTCTATACAGTTGTCCATTCGCATGGAGTATTTTAAGGAAAGCATGGAAACCCAAAATTTATCCAAACACGCTCGCTTTTAAAATAGGAACTGATTAAAAAGACGGGTGTTATAAGCTATTTGTATTAGTTACTAGGACTCAGTAACACAACGTTGGTTCAAATTAAAATTAGAATTTAATTTAGGGCCTTATAAAAGAAACAAATATTACAGTGGATATCATTGCCTTCAGCGCAGGAGCGTTTAATAACCTCGTTTAATCATATAGTGACCTACGTGAAGAACTCATTATCGACAGCTATGAAACTAGTGCTTTCAAGCGTGAACAAAAGTATTATTCCTAAATTACTTAAGGAATAAAACGTCAACTATCATAAATTAGTGAAAGACAGTTTAGTGAAAGAAAAATAGTATGTTACTTACGTTAGGCAGGCAGTTAGCAGTGTCACTGGTTTGAAGTATCCACCTAGAAAAAAAATCACCAAATTTTCGAACCATCTTTCTGGAATGAATATTGGGTAGACCCAAGAAGTCGCCATGAAATGCCACTTTATTTGGTAGCAAAGGAAATCATACATCATGCCAAGAAACATATTCTTTTTTTCCCTTTTTGTGTGAATAGTTGATAAACGGAAGTAGCAAAAGTAATTTCTGTTGGCACATTTTAGAGTGGCTCAGTACTATTCTCGGGCAATGACCACTTTTGATTGGTCAGTTGCTTGTTTGCCGCGCATTAATGATTGAAACTGGTAGGAAAAGGCATTACATTTAATGTTGAGATGCATCTATTCAGTTGGACCAGAGCAGATAATCTCACACGATGGTGTTGTTAATTTTCCAGACAGGTTTTTTTTTTCGTTTAGGTTGTAACGCAGCCTGGACCACAGGAAAATGTAATCAACTACTGTAGTCTTAGCACACCATATTGCGGATGCCCTATTTTCTTATCCTATTAATATGAGCCAGGCTGCATTCAAAATCTAACCGCAAACAAATCGCGTTTATATTACTGTCTTCTGATGGGTGGTGTCAGCCAATGTTGGCTTAACCGTCAAATGGGGAACGGTGTCGTCAGCCCTTTAACAACTGCGTAAAAATTAACTACAAGGGCCTCGTTACAACGTAGACATAGGGTCCTTCAGTACGAAATTATATTTTATACGTATTTTAATTTGCATGCTGATGTTATTAGCAATTCTTGCCAAGCGTTGAAATACGGGAAAACGCAATCAAATATAAATCAATGGATAAGGGACTAACAAACTATTACAATAATAATTTTTGTGGCTTTTCTCATTAAATCGAGTGCCTTTCCCAGCCAATGTCATTACCCACAATTAGTAAACGATTAGTAACTACAACACGCAGATTAATAAATAAACAAAACACGCAGCCAACTGGCCCAATGTCACAACCAATCACAAGCGACCATTACCCGCCAATAGGACTGCACTCTGCTAAATAGTGGCAACAAAAATTATTTCTGCCGCTCCCTGCCTCCAAAAGTAAAAAATAAGTTTCTCGGCGTGATGTGTGCTTTCCATTGCTGCCTAAATAAATTCTCAATTCGTGGCGACTTCTCGTTGGGTCCACCCTTAACATTAACTAGTTTTATTTATATTATATTAAGACAAAGTTATTAGCTGATCGAATTTAAATCGGAATACAGTAAATGTATCAAGGGGTGTGCGGAACTTTGATTTCTGAGGAGCAACATTAGCAGCGGGTGTGGTTAGGTTGAAATGTATCCTGAACCAGAATGGCAACCGACATTCCATGTTACAGCTTAATCAACTAGGAATTTAGATTCTACTTATCATTAAATTTCCTGAGCGCCTTGTTATTGCTTCATGCCGATTGGAGGAGTTCTGCATGTATTGCGAACTATGCAATCTGGACAGAATTGAAAAATTAAGCGGTAAATCATAAGGTGTTAGGATTCAAAAAAACGTATTTTCTTTGCTTTAATTGTTGCTACATTATTGATATCAACCGCAGTATAAAAAATCCCACGGTGTAAAGTATTAACTACAGACATTCACTACCAGTGTTACTTCTCTGTCAATATGTTTCTCAGTTAATTTAATTTCCCCTGCAGAAATTTCGATACACTTCTACACTGCATTTCACAACTTTTATTAGAAAAATCTTAAATTCTTAGAGTGCAATTTCACCACTCATCTACATTTGTTTTTAAGAATTTTAACTTTAAATTCGCCCTTCCAGTGTTTCAGTATTTCCATAGGTAATTTATTACAGCTTCCTACGGCTAATCGGATTGAAGGAATGTGGATAAAACGGATTCTCTATAACACTATGAATGAACTAACCTCTAGTTATTATAAAATCAAAGTATCTGTAGGTATATCATAAATAACGGCGAGGGAAAATAATAAAGCGTGTTTGTTGGTAGTTCTTTAAAACTGACTTTAAGTTTATCGAACGCATTCTGATGCTCCATGTTTCTCATAATGCAGCACACTGACCTGTGGACGTAACATCAAAAGACTTTTATTCCAAGAGAAATACTTTTAGCTACAAAGACTACACGGTTACTGTTAACAAAAATGTAAACAACCGACTAACGATCGTGCAAAGATAACATCTCAGTTACACATGACAACCAACATACAAACAAAAAGTTATGCGCATAACAAACAATGTGAATTTTTTTAAAAAAATACAAAAATACGGGGCAACAAATTTGTAAGGTTGAATATCCCATCACAATGCTAAACTGCGAATACCGTTTTAGTCTTCTGTTGAGGTAATTAAAGCTTCAACAGAAATTAAATTTCATGTACGCTGAAATGCTTTTAAGGAGGCAATAAAACGTGGTCACTAATGGCTACGGTTATTGTGGTTTCAGTGCAACGTAGGTTGCCACTTGAAATCTGATCAATGACAGACCGGTAAGTGTTGTGTTCGACCTGCGTACAGAGGTCGGATTACAAAGAACCGAAAAGAGCTGCTTGATGGCAATACTTAGCAACATACCTATTTCAGTTCTGCGTCACATCGTGTCCAACAAGCATATGCACTTTAACTAGATACTAATTGGGATGATGTTCAGTAGAAAACAAAGAAAAGTGATGGAACAATTAAATGAACATCAGAAAGTTTTACTGTAAAATCAGGTAAAGATTCAGTATCATTATCTTTAAACGAGCAATTCTTGTGTATCTCGCAAACGCCTCTAACGATTTTGATGAAATTTCATATTTAGATAACGTTTTGTTTTTTAAGATTACCTAAATAGTTGTCTTCCCTGCAAAAACGCAATTTTACAAATACGGAAAATGTTTGCACTTGATACCTAGAAAACGTCTCTCACGCCATCTCGTAGACGATTCAGGCACCAGAAAGCCTACTAATAGTTTCCCTTTGGTTTTAACAAGGAACTCTTATATATTTAAACGAACAGTTTTTCATACTAGCTGACCCGTGGGAACATTAGCAGTACATGTTTAATTGTAAAACATTTAAAAAGAAGATATTTAAAAAAAATATGTACTGGCTTTGTCAGATGCGATTTTTTCTAATTTGTTTACCTTACAAAGTTTCCTCGAAAACAATATTAACACAGTATCATTTTCATGGCTAAATTTAACATAGTTTCAAGTCGTTTAGCACGATAAAATTCATTTAGCATATAGAATATTTTTTATCCATTTTTTTTCTGATAAGTCAACGATTTTCCTGAGTGATAAAATTTAAGTATTGTTCATTTATTTATCAGAATAATCTATCACAGTGAATTGTTATTAATTACTGTTAATTTTAAGTTGATTGTTTTATACATTTTACAAGTGCAAAACAATATCTCCACATACAAATTTAAGAATGGATATTTTTTGACAAATTTAAATAATTTATTTACTATAAAACATTAAACGTATATTGTTTATTCTTATTTTTAACTAAAATATATAAGTTTTGTTTCAGATAATTTTGATGATAACGATATATGTTTTACCGACGCAAGCTAATTAATGATTTCTACTCTATCCATTGCATGATGCATAGACAAGTTTGGTTATTCTGGTAGGGCTAAATCTGGGCGAGTTGTTTGTCGGTAGTGTTAGAAAATGGTAAAGTTAACTTAAGGTAGGTTTTTTTTTAAAAAAAAAAAAAAAAAAAAAAAAAAAAAAAAAAAAAAAAAAAAAAAAAAAAAAAGATGTTGGGAATACAGGAATTATTGTAGAATAGTTCTATTTTGGTAGGTTTACGATTTGGTTAACGTGACTTGTGATTAGTAGAGAATAAAAGTGGTAGACATATTTATGCAGATATTCGTTTGGTAGTGATTCCCATGGTAGAGATGTTTATGGTAGAGTGACGTGCGATAGGATTTGTAAATGGTAGAAATATTACTAAGCAGAAATAACAGTTGATAGACTTTATAGTTATTTTTCGGTAGGATTTCATTTTGATAAAAGTGTTGAATGGTAGTGATGTTATTGGTAGACGTATTAATGGTAGAGTTTTTTATAGTAGGCACGCAAATGTGCCCTTTAATTTTGTTGGCATCTTTTTCAGCATTTTCCGAAAATTTTAGCAAAATTTTGGCTTTTTCTAAACGTAGATTTATTATGAAACATTTTCTGAAGTTGGCAGCACTAACCATACCTCCGTAACTTGAGTCGAGTCGTTGTACAGTATATCACTCCAAAATGGTGAGGTAATGTTTCGAAAATGTCTATTTGCCAACTAACAAACTGTTAAGTTTCGCTACAGAATGCAAAAGACGCTACGTAACAAATAACCGAAAATACCTTTAATTTCGAATTTTGTTAACAGTGGAGTTAGTCTCATATAATTGTCATCACAGCCAACTGTCGATGTTTCTTCCCCGTATGCCACAGTGCAGCACCACGCTGAAGACGTCCCGGTGTCTGTAGAGTGCTGTGACCTTGATGTCTGCTGTTTCCTGCCGAAGGACGCCGTATCCTTGGCCTTGCGCAGGTTGAAGGCCAGCAAGCCACCATCATCGCGTGGGCGTTCGGGTTGCAGAGCAAGATTGACTTCAACACGCGACGAGGATAGAACGAGTTCACCAACACGCGGCGATTTGTGTCGCTGCCAACACGCGTGGAGGTTTTTTTGGTGGTTTCTGTAATTACGTGGGAAAATCACTTCCAGAAACAGGATACCGCGACAAAAAGCTTAAACGGTTCGAAAGAAGGTCTTAGTTGTTTCCCTCCACTAGTTGATCTCCAGTGCCCTACTTTGATGACTAAAGGGATCGTAGTTGGTCGAGTCCTCATGAAGGAGGCGAACTAAACCAGTGTGTAAGAGGTAGGACGGCAAGTTCCTTTCCGCTGGAACCAATAGTTTAGCAAAAAAAAAAAGGATTCCTGGCGTAGCTCATAGGGAGAAAATAAACCCCATAAAAAATTCCTTGTCCCAGTGGGATTCGAACCCGGGAACTTGAGTTTCCTACGCTATCGCTGTATCCACTGGGCTCCCAAACAGTTCGTATTTTATGCAACCTAAGAAAAGTCGCATGAAAACGCAACGAAGGTGAAGTGGTTCGCTGTCTGAACACAAGCACGTCTCTGGCGTGGCAGGAGGGCAATTCCATTGCCATGCAAATTGTCTGGAACATTAACTGGCGGTGACGTAACTAACGTGCAAGCCTGAGCGTCAAGACGGCTCTTACAGACAGCGAGATATATGGTGACAGGACGCAACACTAAGTCACACGACTTTCGTAAGAACCCTGACTCCTGTTGCAAGATCGGATGTGTACACGTCACCCCTCCTCAGTGTTTATTGTTCTTGACATCGCTAAAATTGGTCATAAAAATATATATGCATATAGCATTGTTGGCCGGGAAACCCCCGAAGGATCAGACCGCCAGGTAATAAGAGTTATTCTATTTGCCGCGTATGCGCCCTCTTGTCGCGGCTGGACTAACCTAACCCGGTAATCCTACCAGGTACAGGCGACCTACAGTTTAACGTGGAATCGGAACCACAGCAAGCTATATCATAGATCATTGGTCCGCAATTAGTTTTTCCCAAGTACCACTTCAAGATAGAGCTCAACCCAGCGTACCCCCTTAAATCTAAAGTGGTAGGCCTAAATAAAAAAGAAACCAGTTTTTCGATATTTATTAACTTTTAATCGAATTACAAACGTCACTATAAATCAACAAATGTCAAAAAGTGTTACTATAACAATTCTAATAATAATGCAAAAATCACAAATATTTATTTAAGTTTAACGGGACAAATGTGCTCGTTTCTCCTTGCACAAATCTGAAAAATTTAGTTGCTGTCTACTAAGCTTCAACCCGGTGGCGTAGCTAGGTCAACAAGGGCCCCCTTGTAAAAAAAAATATTTTGGCCCCTTAGGTCAGATGGCCTTGTGTTGCTGGTAGGGGCCACCTGAGCTGAGGCTGGGGGCCCCTGAGTTGTGCTTGGGGGCCCCCCTGATCAGTGAGGGCTTCTTAGTGATGGGGCTCCCTGTGTCTCAGGGGCCCCCTTAGACAACGGTACAGCTAAAAGGGAAAAAAAAGGTCGCCAGTTTGCCGTGAAGGCCTATGGGTCCTCTGAACTGCGCTTGGGGGCCCCTGAGGGTAGGGGCCCCGGTGAACTGCACCGCCTAACCCCACAGTAGCTACGCCCCTGCTTCAACCTCATCTTCGAGTTGAAGTCGGAGGCGATGTTTGGTTTTTACGTTTGTCATGGCTCTCGCAAAGACACATCGTGCAAAATGACAGTAAGAATGTTATTGTTGCTAGCTAATCTCTTTTTGTTTATTCCAAAAATTTACAGATGATTGCTCCGCACAACGACTCTTGAATCAGCTGTCGCATGAAATGTCTTTTAGGTCCTTTTGGTCAGAGATGGATAAATGGTCGGTGGAATGGTTTGTAAAACGGTTATTTATCCTGGTCCATATTTACGGAAAATAGCTGAGTGACTATGTCGACAAACTTTCCAAATCGCATTTAATGGCTGGTTTTATATCTTTATTCAAACTCGAAGAAGTCGTTTAGAAAGGAAAAAAAAAAAGTTTTCAAATTCGGAAATTGGTCATACCTACATTTTTTCAGTCACAAGTGTCCAGATACTTCTTTTTAGAATAGTTTATCCAACTTTCGTCTGCATAGTAAATATGGTTGTACCCCGGCCTTGAGGTCCCAAATCCATCTCATTCAATCTGTTAAAACTTTCTGACAAGTAAGCTAACTTTTGCTGCAATAAATAATCAATCAGCATCTGTGTGCAGTCGTGATGCCAATCCTCGACCAATAACAACTTAGTTTCATGTCTGGACTCAAATATTCTCTGGACAGCCAGCATTCTTCAGTATGTAACAACAGAATAATAAGGTCTAGTGTTCACTAACTGCCACTCACATACGCAAACACGGTCTGACTTACTTAAAATATATTTTGCGATAGTAACGTTCGCATAATTGTTTGTTTTTCAACTATCTTAGTGATTACCTCAGCTAAGAGATTACCGCGCGTACCCCTGAGGGTACACGTACTACTAACTCGGAAACACTGTTATTGATGAAGGTCAGGTTACGAGCCTTTCAGACTCTTCGCCGAGACATGTATTCGTACCGGGGACCTGTCGATCACTTGTCATATGTCTTAACCAATGAGCCACCGGACCGCAGTTTGTTTGTTAGCCGTGTATACAGTACATATGAAATATCCACAATCCGACGGTTGCTTATGGGAGGCATACAATGTTAGTTTTTTCTCAGTTGCCTCTGCGACAATCTTTCAGGTTTAGCAGCCTTCGACTACACTACAGGATCAGTTAAGTTTTGAGAACACTATTTATTTTGCTCATTCTGGGGGAAACTGTAACCTCAGTAACAGAGGCCTTGATGTAAACC
This sequence comes from Vandiemenella viatica, assembly GCA_031002005.1. Taxonomy (NCBI): domain Eukaryota; kingdom Metazoa; phylum Arthropoda; class Insecta; order Orthoptera; family Morabidae; genus Vandiemenella; species Vandiemenella viatica. Next base: position 227,327,268 of record CM061919.1, on the reverse strand, counting down.
CAATCTTTATAGTTAAATTTTTCTTGATCTGAATTTAAAAAAAAAAAAAAAAAATCTTATTTATTCGTCGTGTGGGGTTTCACACTGGATTTCTAATATTGCGAAATCGCAGAAGTCAGAAGTAATGCTTAAAGTTTAAGATGGAATTCAGATCATCTCACATACACAAAATAAGTTTTTTTTTTCTGGACATATTTCGCAACTGCCGAATGTGCCCTGCCAAATTCAGTTTGCTACCAAATGTTGTGCCACGATATTTATACTTGAGGTCCTCACAAAGCAAGTCCTTCCCCACCGTATAATCATAAACAACCTCTAATTTTTATCAGTGTACCTAACATGCTGACTGTTCTTGACATTTATGTTCATTTCATGTTGATGGTCGAATCAAGAAAGATTTCGAAAGCAGCATCTTTTGTTTTCAAATATTAACCTAATACTCTGAAAGTCCTTTCTAAAATTTTAACCATGAACTTGCAACTTGGAATACGGTAGCATTTTAAATGTGGTCTTATAGATGGATATTGTAAAAAACAAAAAGAAATTCCATTTTTTTCTTGTTTATGCCTTTATGTCTCGTCGACGTCGAAGTCATTAGAACCGGGACAGGAGGAGGACAAGGAACGGAAACGAATTAGACCATCGCTTTTTGAAGGAACCATTCCGGCATTTGATTTGGGGAAACCAATAGAACAGACATTTGGTTGGCAGGACGGGGATTCGAACCCGCGTCTTCACGAATACGAGTCCAGAGCGTAACAGTTACCCAACCAGCTCGGTAAGACAGAGGACTCCTGAAGTAAAAGAGACAGGATGGTGAATCACATTTTAAGACAACCGTGACTGGTTTTTGTTGTTGGAAGTAAAAACTGGTTTTAATTTAATTTTGATGGAGCGCTTGATCTGGTGGCAATTTACCCACGCACACATTTTCCCCTTTCCTTTTCCCACCTACTTCCTCCATCTACTAATTTCAATTTTAAATTGTTTTATCGGTTTTTGTAAATTATTCATCATTTCTCTTGGCCATTTTTTCCAATCCCCGACCCATTATCGACGAAACAAAAATATTCCCACACCCTTATGCCTGAAATCTAATGTCAATTTGTGGTAATAGTAATCTTTTTCCTTTCATGCTGCTCTCCTAATACTTCCACCAATATCTTTCCACGCTTCGTCACCAATATACGCCTTGTACACTCTCATGATTGTCTTCACCTTCCTCCTGTCTTGCAATGAATCCCATTCCAGCTCCTTTATGAAATCACTTACTGATTGTGTTCTCCGGTAACTGCCAAAGACAAATCTAGGATCCCTTCAACTCCTATATTTGATACCCAAAATGCGGGTACACTACCATCTTCAAGCAATGGTCTGACCAACGTTTTGTAACCCATTTCTCTTATTTCTTCCCTCATCACTCTTTCCAAGGATTTTGAAACACCTTGTTAGGGTTCTTCGGTGGTTTAATTACTGATTAATTAATTAAAAAGTCCACCAACAAAAATTATGTGAAGATGCTGGTTTATTTTGATTAAAACAACAAGTCAGCGATATTCACAAGCATAGTTACAATCCAAAGATGCACTTCAGAGTCGTTGCAAATAAAATCTTTGTGAACTCAACTGGACGAAACTCTCTGAAACACTGAATACTCAAGTAATTAACTGAATAACTGAATGAATTTCTCTGTCCAGGCGATCTGTTTATATAGAGTCTATCGAAATTACGAGAATTCTTCAAAGGCATCCGCCCGATATTTCTCGATCATTAACAATCACTCAAACAATCTAACATATTAAAAACAATCGGAATTAATACAAAATTAATTAACAACATTAAAAAATGATCAGAAATGGTAATTATAGATACTTAAATACAAAATTATTTACAGAAATCCTTTCAAACGGTAGAAAATTGTCCTGCCAACATCGTAACTTACAGTAATACATGGAATTACAAACTTTTAAGAAATTCTCTTGCACCATTCGGTTCTTAAACATATTAAATGGACTTTAAATAATTTTCTTACATAAAACAAAGTCTATATACACTGATTTACAAGAAATTACAAAACAAACATACCAAATCACTGTCAAGCAAACTTTAGCTCATTACAAATACTTCATACAGTACAATGCTATTCAAAATTCAGGTATTAGGGCTGTTACAACCTGACCAATGTGTCCTGTTCAGTTAAGTTTGTTTCAAATGTTATAACAAGATATTTACATTTCAAGTCCTCAAGAAGCAATTTTTTCCCTTTTGTGTGAGTATTCAGTGTGAGGGGAATTGCGTGTTAAAGGGAAAAAAATGTAAATACCTGAGAATAACAGTTGACAATAAGTTAAAATGGGCAGTGCACACACACTTGGGAGGTTGCACGGAAAGAGTCCTCTGTTGGAAAGGATATTAAAAGAATGTACCAAGGAAGTAAGAGAGATGGGTTACAAATCTTGGTGCAGCCCCTTGCTTGAATATTATGGGACGATGTACATTATCAGTATCAAATACCGGAATTGTAAGGGGTTCAGAGATAATCCTCTTCTTTTATTATTATTAAATACGGTAGAGCTAAAGCTATGGTGGTAATTACTCTGCATACCTAATTACGATTCTTACATATTTTTACATTAAAATTTTCCACAGTTTGATGTGCAAATCCGAACTAATTGGGACCGAGGGCGGTTCGGATTATCGATTTGTGTAGTTTAAGTTTGTATAATTTTTGTTTTGCCTTTAAAATTACATTAAGTATTTTATAATTTTAAATACTCTAACCAAAAAAGTCTCTTATTTTCTTCTGATTCATTTTGGAGATAATTATGCTTCCCTTTATAAGATGAACGCGATGCAATTATATTCGTTTAATTTTGGTACAAGATAGTAAAATCGACAGAACTCACTAAAAAAAACATTTTTTTTACTAGTGCTTTACGCCTGGTTGGCGCCGGGGTCATTAGAGGCGGGATTGGACTGGGGACAAGGAACGGGAAGGAATTCGGCCATGGCCTTTTGAAGGAAGCATCCCGGCATTCGCCTGGAGTGATTTGGAGAAAGCATGAAAAACCCAAATCTGGATGCCCCGACGAGGAATCGAACCGGCGCGGTGTCCTCCCGAATGCGAGGCCACAGCGTTAAGCACTCACCCACCACGCTCGGTCTTAAAGATAAAATCAATAGCAAAGACGTAGGACGAAAACGGTGGTTTTCAGATTTTTAAGAAACTCAAAACTATCTGTTGACTGAAAGAACTGTTACAACAAACATTCAGCATCAAAGCCAGTGGTTGGCCACAAGGATATTGCGTAGATAAATACAATAACAAACCCAAGATTTAAAACGCATTGTACCTAATTCTTTATTACTGGAATTTACGAACAAAACAAGTGCAAATGTCAAGTACTGTAAATAGAAAAAAAGTTTACGTTTATGTAAAACAGTGCGCAACTCGCTAAAAATTTTAAGAAGTTGTTCCGATAATTGACGCTCTACTGTATTTTGTTCATTAAGTCCGTAGGTAACTTGTCCCAGTCCCTCATTTCATTACCTAGTACCATCTACCTGAAATCAGTTTACAATTCTCATCATCTTGTCTTCCCTTCCATAGCAGAGATAATATGTATATAATTTTATCATTACTCTGTTGTCAATTTCTCTGCTTTGCAATGCGTAGAAACGAAGTTCCTTGCAACATGTTTTAGCTTCTGTGGAATTCGAATAATGGAATCTATGTTAGGTGCTGAATTGCCTAGATCTGGCTTTTCTTTCGATAACTATCTAAGGTAAGTTGTTGGTTCTGGTATTATAAAATTTTGGTAGCTGTAAAATAAGAATGGAGAAAGAAGGACTTGTGGTATTCGCTTCAAATTTACCACAAACGTTCCTGTGGTCATACCTTGCATCTGCCCTATTACACACTGCACTGAAACATACTTATATTGTGTCAGAAAAAATTCATCAGAGATTTCACAGTTGTTGTGATGATGTAAAGCCAGAGTTTTTACAATAACATCATCTGTGGCGTGCCAATATGTAGTGCAATGGCGGTTTTTCTGAAGTGTTAATTCGTAACTTTTATGTTGCTTCACGTCTGAGGTAAGTGTGATTTCGCTTCCATGTACACTTTTTCTTAAAAGGTATGACCACAGGAACGTATGTGGTTTTGAAGCGAATACCACAAGCCCTTCTTTCTCCATTCTTATTTTACAGCTAGGCCTACCATTTTACCACAGGTTCATGAAGAAGTTTTTTAAAATTTATTGCTTGATTATTTTTATTGACTCTAGTCGATTGTAATTTTAATGTTCCGCCGTTATGACAGGTAATTTAAAAAAAAATCATATGTTTCAGGAATAAATACTTGGCCTCACAAGGCTATACCTGTCCAGCAGTGCGCAAAACTGGGACAACTATTGCGGGAATTGTGTACAAAGATGGTGTTATACTTGGAGCAGATACAAGAGCTACTTTCATTCGAACTGTTTCTGACAAAAATTGTACAAAAATACATTACCTAGCACCGAACATGTATTGCTGTGGTGCAGGTGTTGCTGCTGATAATGAAATGCTCACGCAAATGACACGGGCACAACTTGAACTCCATCGTTTAAACACGGGAAGGGCTGTGCCAGTAGTAACTGCAAACAAATTCTTAAGACAGCATATATTCCAGTTTCAGGTACGCAGTAAACGTAAATAATTGTAAAACGTTTTATTTTTCTATGGCTGTGGACAACTCTCCCCTTACATACGTTCTTCTTTCAATATGCATCCAAGATATCATCTTCAGAACAAATTCGGAACCCTCCCTCCCACACAACTTCTGTTATGGGGATCTCAAACTAAGGGACCGTGCACAAACTACGTGGCTCGGTCCAGTGGGGGGAGGGGTTGGCTGGAAGGCTACGCTGGGCTACGTGGGGGGGGGGGGGGGGGGGGTTCCGAGCCAGGCCACGTAGCTTTCCTTTCACAACATTTTTTACGGTTAAAATGAGGAACAGAACTCACAACAGCATGTGAATATTTATTTCCCTCAGTTAATTATCTCCGTATGTAATTTAAAATCGTCTGACAAGAGAAAACAGTACGAAATATCTTCTGGAATGAAAAGGGAAAAAAGCTACGTGCTACGTAGGGAGGGGAGGGGGGGTAGAGGCAAAAGCCACGTAGGGCTATGTGGGGGGGGGGGGGGGGTTCACAGGAGGCCAAAATGGAGCTACGTGGTTTATGCACGCTCCCTAACCGGCCATACTCAAGTGAGGATGTGTAAAAGCTTTTGTATTCTACCTCTGCTACATCCCCTCACCACCTTTTATTTACTATCCGCCCAATATAATCTGCCCAGGTGGGTTTATCATCAAATAATTTTACCTGGAAAGGTGGCAATAGTACGATATTCAAGCCACTGAAATTCGATTAATTTAATGGCTGATTTTTATATATCTCTACGAGACAAATCTAAAGTAAAGAATATATATATATATCGCTTAGTTCTTGAGATATCGAATATTGAAAATCAGTTATAGGTATAGTTCCTTGTGCTTTTGGTGACATTTATCTTCTGGTCCAGGTCGTATTTTCTCTACCACAGCTAGGAAGCGGAAAAAAACGCCTAGAGATTTTACCCATTTTTTTCTGATTGGTATGAAACAAATGACATTCTTTACTTTCAGTTTGTCGCGTCGAGTTACACAAGAATTCATCATCAAATATTGCGTTGGTGAAATCAATTTTTCCGGCCGCTTTTCGACCTAACCAACTCAATTTTGACATACGATATCTTGAGAACTAAGTGAGATATATATATATATATAAAGAAATCTTTACTTTTGATTTGTTTCGTCGAAATGGGGATTCTACGATAGCAGTGGCGCCGCAATTTGATGATGGATTCTTATGTAAATCGACGAGACAAATTGAAAGTAAACAATAAAAATTTTGATATCTCGTTTGGTTTTCGAGATATAGCATGTTAAAAATCAGTTATAGGCATAGTTCGTTATGCTTTTGGTGACGTTTCTGCTGGTCCATGCCGTATTTCAACCTAACAACCGCTGGGAAGAGAATAAATTTCATCCTAAAAACAACCACTGGGAAGAAAATAAAACACCTATAGTGAATTTCCACCGTGTCACAGTGGTTTTAGTGATTTTTTTTCCCTGGACCAGGCCGGATCTCACCCTAACCTCCTCACTTTTGAGATACAATATCTCGAGAACTAAGCGATATATAAAATATATAAAAAAATTATTCTTTATTTTCGATTTGTCTCGTCGAGTTACATACGTATTTATCATCAAATTTGGCCATGGCAAAATGTTTCTCCTGGTCCAGGCTGCATTTCAACCTAAACACGTCAATTATGAGATACTATATCTCGAGAACTAAGCGAAATATCAAAAGCTTTTATTCTTTACTTTCAGTTTGTCTCGTTGAGTTACATAAGAATCCATCATCAAATTGTGGCGCCACAGTTATCGTAGAATCCCTTTGTCTTTTATGGTAGCTCCAAGAAGGATGTCCCAGAAGAAAAATTAGAAATGGCTTCTACGTAATATTCTCTTCTGGTGCAGGCCGCATTTCAACCTAACCACGACCGCAAAGAAGACATCAGTTGGTGTTAACTAATATTTTAGGTTGATATGATCCCTGGATTAATAATTTAAGTGAAGTAACCATGCAAAGTAGGAAATAAACGTTGTAAAAGTGTCACAATTTCTTTATAAATACTGGTGATTGCTTTGAGGTTAGTGATAATTAATGGTAAATAAAATCTTTAGCACGGCCCAGAAATTGTGCCAAGCTTGTTTACTGATACAGTTTCTTAAGTAGAGTTTTAAATTTTACTCACAGACTTGGTTTGTATCTTATTAATTCCACATTTGGAACCAATGGTCAATATTGTTTAAAAAAAAACTAAGTGTTAAAAGTACAGCCTTATTATTTGTTTCCTACCACAAGCATTTAAACTTTTCTTTATTGTTGTGACAATATTGAAGACCTCACAAGGATTCTGCACGAAATGTGCTTTATCTCGCTTGTTTTCTTTTGAAGCATCTAAAATATCTGTGATATATTTGATGCATGATGTTCTTGAACCTCCTTATTTTTCACAAGTAATGGTTTGTAGTTATCAAACCTAATATTAAATCATCGTCTGGTAATCAAATATGATTTCAGCTTATCGTGGTCATGAAATCAGTATGAGCAGACAATGAAATTTTTCCTAAGTGTGGATAAGGATTGATTTCATTCCTGGTCTATTAGAAGCCCTAATGGTGCACTGTTAAGGAGGCATAAAAATAATCATTCACAGTTTAGTATCATTTAGTATCTCATAACAAGCTGTTGTGTCTGTTGGATGACTTAAGTGGATAGCTGTTCATCTATTAACTATTCTTGATTTATATTTACTTTGTTTTATTTCTAACTAGCTGACCCGGCAATGCTTCGTTATTGGTAAATTTGAGTGTATATACAAATTAAATGAACACAATTGATAGTTTCATATCAATTTTTGTTAAAATTATTTTTAGATATACACTATTATTTTTATGTTTTGGGTTACATATATTGTAATTATGTTGTTGTTTTTTGTGTTGTTTTTATTTTTTTAATTTATTTTTTTATTTTGAGTCCATTGCAATGCTCTTGGATATGCCACGTTTTCGTTTATTCCGTTTGGCATATATACAAATAAATCCCTTGATTTTTCTACATGAGAGCATGCAACTTATAACTGTCCACGAGGTAATTTTAAGGGAGGACGCCGGTTCGAATCCCCGTCCGGCCATCCAGATTTGGGTTTTCCATGGTTTCCCAAATCACTCCAGGCAAATACCGGGATGCTTCTTTAAAAAGGCCATGGCCGAATTCCTTCCCATTCCTTGCCCCCCATCCTTTACCGTCTCTAAAGACCTCGTTGTTGAGAGACGTTGAGCAGTTAAAAAAAGTATTTTTTTCATATTTAATAATTTTATAGTAAAATGTTCTGCAGAAGGATGTTTTTGTAATTTAACACGCAAGTTTGTGCACACTGGAAGTTTATTGATCTTCTCCACAAATATGATGCTTCTAAAGACCCATTTAGTTCATCAGCTGTGTTGAATGCGTAATGAGAGGTAAAGTCTGTCGCAAAACATCTGGTAGTAATATTAGCGTTCGTTTCCACGTAAATCTTGCAATGTTCAAGCTAATGCTTATGCCGAATTTTTAGACGCCTTTGTATATTCATCCCATTTTATTATCTTGCATTGCTAGAGGACGTTACTCATTCGTGATGTTTTTGAAATGTTGCATTTTGGTATTGCATGTTGTGTATTTTCAGTGGCAACGTAAGTGCTAACTATCCAAAAGAATTGCCAGAATTTCAGATGATGTGTTTGACGATGCGATATTATTTTGTGCACGCATGGTTTCCAGTACCACTGAAATATGAAATGTTTTACCTGAGCCATTTGGCGTAAATCAATTCTTGTAGTGAGTGAGCGATGTTTTATTTCTACTGGTCAGATCAAAGATTTCAATAACTATAAAACTTCTCCGAACAATGCGGACCATTTTGCGCGTTGACCAGTCCATTACTTTTTTGGACTATAGCGGACACACATACAAACTTACCTTTAAATAAGTAGCATTTGTCGGTAGCTTCGATAGGGTGCACCTAGGCATGTGGAATAATGCGCGTTTGGATTTCGAGTAGCAATATTAGTGGAGACTTAGGTTATACTGAAATGCAGCTTGGACTAGAATTGTTTGCCGAACTTCATTTTATGTCTCACATTTCGCAGACGTAAAGAAGGAAAAAAACACAGTGTCGTGAAGTCGTGCCCGTCATCTGTCCGCAAATAATGTAAATTGTTCGTTTAGATATTTGTATTGTTTTCTTCTTCAAAGGTGTAATAGTGAGTTTTCGACCATCACGGCCGTAATTCGGTATTTTGCCTGTACCTTGTTGTCAGAAAGCGAAACTGAAATAATCTTCGTACATATAATATAAAAAGTAAAAATTCAGCGACAATATTTACTGAATCAAAGGATAAAAATCGTAAGTCTGTTATCATGAAAACCCAAAGTTTAATTTCATTAATTTTTTGAAAAATAATTTTGCAATGCCTTATACAAAGAATAGTAGCATTAAAACATTTGCATAATGTCTTTTATTATTATTTTATTTATTTTGGCTTCTGATCTGAAAGCATTTAAACATTATCATATGTTTATCCTAGTTTTCTTGTAATCTGTTGTGGATTCATATCTTCATTTCGGTGTCTTGGAGGAAGCTGATAATTGCTTTATAAACCTGTAGGCCTACATTGTTTGATTGCAAAATGCAAAATCGCTAGCATTGTAGCTGGTACTGCCAACAGGAGAGCATGATGTGGTTGAGGCCGGAGATTTCTTGATTGGATGTGCATATCAGTGATTCTATTATCCGAAGGCGGGATAAATGGTGCGGATAACAACCGTGTCCTAATAATGATTGTTATGAGTCTTCTTGCTACATGATGTTCTGTAAACCAAGGAGTCTTCGGTATTGTTGGTTGTATTGCTGCGTAGTATTTTCCTCTGAGTAGTTGCGTCCGGAATCAGTCTTCATTCCAATTAAGATATGCCTTTCTAGTGACTAGTGGGATAAAATCCCTCCAAGATAGCTGGATGCCTGCAAAGTGCCCTTCGTTGATGCTCTGTTTCGCCACTGGTCGTCGGTTTCATTATGCATTATTTCTGTATGGCCTTTGACCCAGAGAAAGTGTATTTGCATGCAGTCTGAACAGGCTTCTGACGCTAGTCTAATAATTTCATAAAGATATTTGTGCACCTTGTTATTTCATACTGGGTTCTGTAATTTGTGGAGAGCACTCTTAGCGACAGTAAGTACTTCGGAAGTGCTAGTCTAACCCATGGAGGAAGGAAATATATGGAGACGACGCAAGAGACCTTCACCACGCATTGAAGTCAAGCCGGGCGGAGGAGGAGTGAGGGGCTAGGCCGAACCCATACAGACACGGGGAATATGTACAAAAACCTCAAGTGGACTCTAGGATAAACGTAACGCCGAATCTGGTGATGGATTATTATGTAACTCGATGAGACAAATAAAAAATGAAGAATAAAATTTTTTGATATCATGCTTAGTGTTTGAGATATTCTGTCTCAAACGTGAAATGTTTTTGGTTGAAATTTAGAAGAAAAAATTGGTCAAAGTCAAATTTGGTGATGGATTCTTATTTAAAAAGACGAGACAAATAAAAAATAAAGAATAAAATTTTTCGATATCTCGCCTACTTCTCTGGATATACCGTTTCAAAAGTGAGGTGTCTTGAGTTGAAATGCAGAAGAAACATTTCGCAAAAGTCAAATTTAATGATCGATTCTTATGTAACACGACGAGAAAAATCGAAAATAAAGAATAAAATTTTTCGATATCTTGCTTAGTTTTCGGGATATACTGGGATTGGGTTGATATGCGGCCAAGATCAAAAATTAATTCTGCCAAAGTCACAATGGTGGACATGCAGAATGGATATTTCAGTTTTTTTACTACCACTTGTGGTTAGGTTGAAATGAGGCCTAGATCAGAATAAAAATATTTATCTAGTTACCATACATCGTAAGCTTAATTGGGAATACCTGGAAGCAGTTTATATGACGATACACGTTTTGTAACTAACTTGGTTCCCATGAAATTACTAACAGTAATAAATAAATTATTTGTCCCTTATTGAACAACAAAACCATTCTGGTACAGACTGCATTTAGACCTAACCACTATCTCCATTAAATTGCCGCTACAGAGTCAAACTATGTAGACATACCCACACACGCGTATTTGATTCGCAAACTGTATTTACAGTAACAACTTCGTTTGCTTCATCAAGATTCCTAGATTGCATAGCATAATTTAACACATTTAATTTCATCATACACTGTAAGTACAAACTGCAACGTGAAGAAAGAAAGCGCAATACTAAATTCACCGAATAGCGATGTAAAACACACCCCTTTAAATCTCATTTTCAACACTCGTTAAAAAGTAATGCTAGTCTATTATGTGCAAAATAGCAAGGTATGCTGATTTTCTACACTACACCAACAAAAATTTGAGAACAAAGTCATCCCATTGAGAGCTATGACTAAATATTTATAGACAGGCACCGAAGATTGCAAAACCTACCGCCCACATCAACAACGATAATTAGAATTCAACTTACTTATGAAATGATATTCCAGGTTCTTTCCTCTCTTGCCTATTTGTGCAACCGTTTGCAACACAAGATGGAATTATAAAACATTTATACACATTACAAAATGAAATAATCATAGCATCTAACACAATGTGAACATCGCATTTGTTTGGGATCGCAATATCGCCGCTGCCGCCACTGCCACTGCGCATGCGCGAGAGTTTAGAGCCTGCTTCACAGATTTAACGTCACTTCTCCTACATATATTTCCTTCCTCCATGGTCTAACCCAATTATATGCATGTTCTGCATTCCATTAAGCATCTTTGTTGCGTAGCTTGTAAGGTTAAGATATATTATCTCTGGTTAAGCGCAGATATCATTTTTTTTGCTCCGACACCCTTAACACAAATTTTAAGCTACATCATAAGCTTTCATAGTAGGAAAGCATCAAAATCGGTTCGTAATATATATGCAGTGCCGTTTCAAATAAACTTTACGTATATTGAGTAGAGATTCCTCTTCTGAATCTTTCATTTGCAATAAAAGATAAGGCTGCTGCTTTCCTATTTTGTTGTGCTTTCTCATTTCCTATCATTTCTGTTTTATAACTTGAAAAATTTATATATGCAGCGCAGGATTGGTGTTGCACTTGTATTGGGAGGTGTTGACTATACAGGACCACACTTGTATTGCTTGTATCCCCTTGGAGCCTCAGATGAGCTTCCTTACGGCACCATGGGATCTGGATCTCTCGCTGCGATGTCTGTTTTTGAAACCAGATGGAAACCAAATATGGAGGTAGGTGAAATCGTTGCTTGTACTATCTAAGTCCCTCGTTGCATAAATTTGTAATCTTTGTGGTCTTACCAGTAACTATTAGGGTGTTTTGATATTTTCCTCTTATTTACTTTTTTTTTGCAGGAGAGAGAGGGTAAACAGCTAGTTAGAGATGCCATTATATCAGGTATATTCAATGACCTTGGTTCAGGAAGTAATGTCGACTTGTGTGTCATAAGGAAAGACAGTGTTGAATATATACGTCCATATGAGCAACCCAATGTCAAAGGCGAAAGGTAGTAATAATTATTCCACTGGCAATTAATTATTTTGTTGGTTGATTGTAGCATATTTAAATTTGTTACTTATCAGGTAAATTTTACTTAAGATAATGGAATGAATTATTAATCTTTCAGTAGCTAAATTTATTAGTTGCCTTTTCGCAGAGGCTTACAATTTTAATAAGTAAACTGTACAACGCTCCAATTGAGTAATTACAGAATTTAAGCTCATGGTATTTAAGGGTGACTATTCTGCTAATGAAAAAAATACAAGATACAAAAAAATCCTTAACTTGGATACCTATGAAAAATTTCTTGAAATAGGGCAGTTGAAGAAATGGTACAGTAAAGTTTACAGAATAGCAGTATCCATTGCAGTTGTTTCCCACTGTATTGGATTACAGTGATTATATTTCAGTCAGAAACAATGCAATCATTGTAGTTAGTGGCTAAAAACGTTGTGAGATTAAAATCCTAGTACTTCTTCCAAAAACAACATTACGTTTGATGTTTAGCATAAACTTGATTTTGAAATGTGAACCATGTCCAGGAGCAACTGTTCCTTCACCATTCGAAAGCAATTCTTTTGAAGATGCAAGTATTACTTTAAAAGTAAAGCATGATTTTTTTATGCATTTGTATTATGACAGTGTTCAGTATTGTGTTCATAGGATTGTTAGTCAATGAATAACTACTTTTTTCATTAATAATTATTATTTTTTAACAAATACGCCAATAAAACTGTTGTTGCTTATTATTTATTTCACAGACCCATTTAGTCTTTAACTTTTGAACATATTATTATTATTATTATTATTATTTTTTACATATAACGAAATTATTCATATTTACAGGAAGCATAATGTGACTTTTACACTTACATATCAGTTTTTGAATTATCATGCAGAAAGTTTTGTATACATAGGTATAATACGATATGATTCATTTTGTAAATTACATTTACATTTCCGTTCTGAGGTGTAGTTGTTGGTCGCCTGTGCCCTCAACCAGCATGCTGTTTTCAATATTGCACTTAATTACACATTTGGATATAGTTGGGATCTTATGACTACTCTGGTAATCGATTTTGTAGCACAGCTTTTGATGCACGTCATTGTCAAACTTCAGTTGCTGGTTGAGGGCACAGGCGACCAAAAACCACACCTCAAAACAGAAATGGAAACGAAGAATCATATACATTATTTCTATAAGGAGTTTTATTGTCACAAGCTATTATCTCCCTTCATACTTAACTGAAATCTATGAATCATATTTTAAGAATGGAATTTTTGTGAATTAAACCCTTAAGGGACAAAACTTTTATTATTATTACTTATTGCTTTACGTCTCGTCGATGCCTAAGGCCATTAGAGGAGGGATGGGACTGGTGACAAGGAACGGGAAGGGATTCGGCCACGGCCTTTTTGAAGGAAGCATCCCAGCATTCGCCTGGAGTGATTTGGGGAAATCATGGAAAACCCAAATCTTGATGCCGGACGGGGATTCGAACCGGCGTCCTCCCGAATGCGAGTCCAGAACGTTAACTGTTCACCCACCACGCTCGGTGCAAAACTTTCAGTATATCTAAAATGCTATTTTTTGTGTCACAAGCCATTTATCACACTGACCTCATTGAAATCCTGAAATGAACCAATATTTTAAAGATTAAAATCTCAGCTTTGATGACATCACATATTAAGACAGGAATTTCTCGGAATTCGACCCTTAAAGGGCAATAGTATCAATATTTCTGCAACGAGTTTTTGTGTCTCCCTTGATATCTAACCGATGTAGATAAATGAGGTATCATTTTAAAGATTAAGGTCTCCGCCGTGGTCACATCATTCTTTAAGGATGGAATTTCTCGTAATTCGACTCTTAAATGGCAAAATTATCATTAATTTCATTACTTTTATTTGATACGAGCTATTTATTTCCCTTAATATCTAACCAAAATAGAGAAACGAGGTATTATTTAGATATTATGGTCTCCGCTTTGGTCAAATCTTATTTTAAAAAGGAATTTTTCGTAATTCGAACATATTTTAATAAATGAATTTTTCGGAATTCTACTCTTCAAGGACAATAGTATAATTATTCCCATAAAGTTTTTTTTGTTACGAGCCATTTATCTCCATTAACACCTAACCTAAATCGAAAAATGAGGTATCATTTAAAAGATTAAAGTTTCCATTCAGTCAGCATCATAAATTCAGAACGAAATATTTCGGAATTTGACCCTTAAAGGGCAAAAGTAATAACTGTGAATGTGTCGCTTATGAGAGCCAAGCCGTTAGATAGCAGTAGCATATATCACAGAGACGTTAATAAACTGCTTCACTGGCGTCAATTTTTGTTACGTACCTATTACACTAAACAAATAAACAATTGAAACAAATGAGGCGGTTTTTATTTAATCCTATTATAAACTACCAACCTTACAGTTCATTGTATTCGCGAAATTTTCGAACGGGTCATCTAGTCATATCTTATTTTTTTTTTTTTGCTGTCCTCAGTCTTTAGACTGGTTTGATGCAATCCTCCATCCCTTCCTATCCTGCGCCAACCTCTTCATTTCTACATACCCCTTACAACCCACGTCCTCAATTATCTGCTTCATATATTCTAATCTCTGTCTACCTCTACAGTTCTTACCTTCGACTGTTCCCTCCACTAAAAAATTAACCAATCCTGCATGTCTCAAAATATGACCTACCAGCCTGTCTCTTCTTCCTGTAAGCTTCTTCCATAAACTTCTTTTCTCACCCATCATTTCCAAAACTCTTTCATTTCTTACTTTGTCTGTCCACCTAATTTTCAGCATTCTTCTGTAGCACCACATTTCAAATGCTTCAAGTTTCTTTCTTTCCGGTATTCCTAAAGTCCATGTTTCGCTACCGTAAAGTGCTATGCTCCACATATAGAGTTTTAAAAAGTTCTTTCTAATTCCTAGATCAATATTTGAAACTAAAACGTTTCTCTTTTTCATGAAGGCTCTTTTTGTTAGTGCTATTCTGCTTTTAACATCATTCCTGCTTCGGCCATCGGTTGTAATTTTGCTTCCCAAGTAACAGAACTCACTCACTTCTCCTATTGCATCCGATCCTATTTTTATATTTAATCTGCTAGTATTGGTATCATTTCTGCTACATTTCATCACTTTTGTCTTACTTTGATTTATATTCAGTCCAAAATCTTCCTTCAATATTTTGTTCATGCCATTCAATAATTTCTCAATATCTTCAGCCCTCTCTGCTAACAAGACAATGTCATCAGCAAATCGTAGCATACTGATTTTTTCTCCCTGAAAACTTATGCCAGATGGAAATTTTTCTTTGACTTTCTTCATTGCTTCTTATACATACAAGTTAAATATTAACGGGGATAGACTACAACCTTGTCTCACACCCCTTTTTAACCACATTGTCACTCCTGGTTGTTGCTAGGGCGCTAATGACCCCGTCGTCGACGCGCCCTAAAACCTAAACAACAACAACAACAACCCTTTTTAACTGACGCATGTCTCTCGTGATTCTCTACTTTTATTACAGCCACTTGATTCTTATATAGTTTATAGAGTATTCTTCTATCTCGATACTTTAGACCTGACTTCTTTAAAATTTTGAACATCTTGTCCCACCTAACATTATCAAAAGCTTTTTCTAAATCAACAAATGCCATAAAAGTATCTTTGTTTTTCTTGATCCTCCCTTCAAGTATTAATCTTATTATATCTACGTAAACAAAAATTTCTGTTCGATAGTTAAAAAACTGATAAGTAATTATAAGTCACATTATGCTTCCTGTATATAAGAATAGTTTCGTTATATTTAATATGTATATATATATATATATATATATATATATATATATATATAAACAGTATGTTAAAAAATTTAACTTTTCACATATTATAGAAGGTACCTCGACGAGAGGCGAAACGAGCCCGTAAATAAATAATACCAAACAACATATTGGCGTATTTATTAAAAATAACAATTATTACTTTAACAAGCAACTGTGGAAGAAACGGCCTACAATAATCACTTACTATTTTTCATGATTTAAGAGAATGATGTCTTAGTTAAACGATTAATATTAAGGTTGGATTATAGGCAAGGTGATTACGTTTACAAGAAGGGGACAACAGCAGTCCTTTCTGGAAGTTCACGCCCTATACAAGTTGAAAAAATGTTTGTAAAGACTTGGAACATCAAGAAACAAAAAACCAAGAGAAAATAAAAACTTCATGTTAATCATCTGCTAATTTTAAAGTTGACTTGTGAGCTAAAATTGGCTAATTTTAATTTCTGAATGTACTTGTTTCGTGTTTGAATAAATATAATCTTGATTCTTTAAACAGTCTGCTCGATTATGATTTATAACTCCGTGTATTGCCATTACTTGTTGCAGCTATATCTTATCACACACTATCTCTGTATATATTTTTTTTGTGATGTTAACAAATGTGCTTATATTTTAATGTCGGATGGTATCGTACAAACACAACGTTTCAACAGCTGACACTGCTGTATTCATCAGGTGTCAAGTAGCTTCCAGATTTTAAAAGCTTACAAGTATTGTTACAGCTTAACCTCATATCGTGGTGGACATCCAAGTAGATTACACCGGAAAAATCTCCACTCACACAAGAACAAATATTTTTTGAAGCCCTGGTGCCATCACTTGGGTTTTTGTTCTGTTTTATAAAACCATCAATCCCACAATAATGAAAGAATATTTACAGCATATAATTGTGGATATATGTTGTAACTGTTAAGCTGTGATGAAGAGAGTACACTAGGATAGTAAGGGATGGAAGATAGCATCAGACCATTTCAGATACTAACTACCAGGGTATGCAAGTATTTGTAGAAAATGGCAAATAGTATTGGTTTGTGAAACCAAAGCGTTAAGCATTTGTTAACAGAGATATTTAAATCTTTATAAGTGCAATAATTTTTTTCACACTGAAGGATGTGCCCTAAATTATTAATTTCACAACAAAATAATCCTTGATTTGTGACATTGTTGTCAATCAACCTGCTGAATTGCAGAAGAAGAAATAAATTATCTTTAACTGCAGATTTTAAGCAGTGTTATGACACTAGAAATGCGGGTGACTATTTTTTATTTCATAGATTTGCAATTATTTTTAATATCTCATAAGAATAGTTTGCTGCTGCAGGTGGGTTAATAACTTCTGTATTGTTGAACTAATTTACCTTCAGACTAAAATATCAGAAATTACTAAATAGTGATTAAACTGTCCTTCACTTTACAGCAATATCTGAGAAGAACAAGTATCCTTGCGTCGTGTTTATCGTTTATTACCAGCATTATTTTGACAGGTTTATCGGAAACGTTTTCCTTTTTTTATGCGATGTATAGATGAAGATTAGAGCTGAAAAGTGCATTAAAAGTGCGCAAATGATTACAGGTTTAAGGAATATAGTTTAAAAGCAGATAAAAAGTAACCAGTTTTCTTTTAAATGACAAATTAAATTTTTTAGCGTATATCTCTCGAGTTGTATCCACACAGAATGCTGTGAGACTATCACGGAGTAGTTCTGCCTGCCCATTGTTGGTGGACTTAATATGACTATGTTGTGAATATTAGATTGTAGTTGCAAGTGGTTACCCTTACCTCATAAACAAGTGGTTAGGTTTATGATATGGAGACCGCCATTTTGTGTCAGATGCTATCTGTGATTCGTTTACTTATTGCCAATTTCATTGTACCCTCAACTGCACCATTGATAAGGAAGCACCTTAAAAATTATTCCGAATTACAACACGGCATTAAATTCAAAGAGACATGATTCTCAAACGCATTTGTTTTCCTGGTTTCTCCCTTCCACCTTGATTCTCCGTGCTGATGATTCTCAAATAGCATAGGTACAGGAATAAATTCTAAAGTAAGAGGAACCTGTATGAATTAAATGATGTGCTTTACCAATCTTCGACAGCGGGATTCAAATCAAACTCTACTTTTCTCGGTTGCCTGAACAGAACGTTAGTGCTCACTGTGAGGAGTTTGTTTGTTATTTACTGTAGTTCCCCTTAGTATTGGTACGTGTTTTTACCGTTCTTTAACCGTTTAATGCTTTATATATTACTACTATTTTACAACTTTCAAATGCATACAATACCAACAGCATAACAAAACCAACTCCACAGATTTTAACACCGTCAAAGAGTCTCTCATACATTCGCTGTCAGCGATATTCACTCACTAGTTTACACAAGTCGTAACAGTATTCTGCACGTTGTGAACCAAAGTAATTCGGCCTCGAGCGATTGCAGAACATTAGCTTCTGCATTTCCTTGTGATAGTACCACCGTGAATCTGATTTAAAGGATATGGTACTGATGGTAATTCTCACAGATTAGACCTTTCATTTTATAGACAATTTTATTATATGCACAACCTCTCAAATTTATATAATATGAAACACTATTTCTCGACTACACGACATGTGTGCGTCTGCCGATCTCAAGGTCAGAGTAACCGCTACTTCCTACTGCGTAATCGAGGAATACTCTATCGCTCTCGAGGGACCTAGTAGTTTTATATATATATTACCGCTAAAATTCGAAAGCCGTTAATGTGTACCTTACCTGGCAAATCTGCAGATTAACTGATTTGCTCCATTACAGTTCGGAATCACTTTACCAAGGTAATGTGCACATTAACGGCTTCTGTACGGTTAAAGCTCAAAAGTTTGTTTCTTTCGTTTCCTTTCCATACTCCTCCCCCTCTGCCTACAATGCATCTCCAAGAAATTACCTCTACATTTATTAATCGTTTACTGAGTAAAAAAATTGTTATGGAAACGCACTCGATTTAATGAAAAAAGCCGTAGTGGCTGAAATTGCTATTAAAATCATGCATTCGAAATAAAATATAATTTCTTCAACAACCGTTTGCGTTTAGGTTGTAATGTAGCATAGGATAGATACGATATGAAAATTGGAAATCTATCGTGTGATGTGGTTACGTTTCGGTCCAGGCTGTATTACGACCTAAGCGCTAAGTAAATATTTATAAAATACAATTTCGTCAACAACCGCTTGCGTTTAAGTTGTAAATCAGCCAGGACCACAGAAATAGCAATAGACACAACATGGAAATTGGGCATCCGCAATATCCTGTTTGCGATGGTCAAGTTTCACTGTGATCCATTTTGCATTAACGTTATGTTAATTTAAGCGTACAGAAATTTTGCTGTTGTTCCAGTGCCTAGCAGGTAATGTGACAAATATTTGAGAAATGAAACAAGTTTCGCAGTTTAATGGCTCACCCTAGTTAATCTGCGTATTAGCTAGATAAACTGCAGAATAACTGATTTCTGTACTTTAACGGCGACATATATATAAAAATGGGCGTATGGCATTGTTAGCCATTTTATTCTTACGTCAACTAAACAAAATACTCTGCTCTGAATTATACATAGTTTTACATAATTTTATATATAGACATGCCCGTCACATCTCCCAACAAGATGTGGTTGTTGTCGAGGACAAAAGTAAGCATTAAATTTTATCCCTGCAAATTGCTGAGATTTATTCTCGTTTTTGTGTACCTATAAACACCAACGCTGTGTTACATTGCTGAGAAGTTTGAATCTTTTTATGTGGCCTTCGCCTACCAGTAATTTCACACAGGGAGCGTCCATAAACCACTTAGCTCCATTTTGGCCTAATAAAAGACATTTTATACAGTTTTCTCCTGTCAGACTAATTAAATGACGGAAATAAATATTCACGTGCTGTTGTGTGTTCTGTACTTCATTTTAACTGTGACGTGGCCTGGCTCAGAACCCTCCCTCCCCCACGTAGCCCAGCGTAGCTTTCCAGTCAACCCCTCCCTAGACCGAGCCACGTAATTTATGGACGCTCCCATAGTGCAGGCGAGCGGCAGAGTATGCGAGGTTACGGCGAGTTTACGGAGCGTGGCGTAACGCTCTGGCCTCGCATTTGCTAGGACGCAGGTTCGAATCCCCATCCGACCATCCAGATTTCGGACTTACCCGGTTTCCCGAAATCACTCAAGCTGAATGCCGAGCTGGTTCCCTGAAAATACCATGGCCTAATTCCTTCCGTTCCTGGTCCCCAGTCCTTGACAGTCTCTAATTACCTCGACGTCGACGAGGCGTAAAGTGATAAAAATATTGTATGTTCGGATCCTTTACCGGTTATCTTGGATGCTAAGTTTCTGTACTTCACAACAGCCTAATTTTGATATTGTGGCGAGTTTCCACAAAGCAACTTACATAATCAGAATAATAGAACACTGTGTTTCGTACAAGTTTGTATCATTAGCTTCTTGCTCACAAATAAAAATACTATGTCCCTGTTATTAAAACAATAAATACAGTTACCGTGACTACTTAAATTTAATTCCGGGAACTTTTCCTCGAAGCTGAACGTTCTAAAGAAGCTCTTGACTTCTTCCACAAGCTCAGATGCTGCTAAAACTCTTTCTCCATTAAGTTTAAATCAAACGATTTATGGAGAGTTCGTATGAGGTTACATAGAGTCATTCCCATCCTACGAACGTCAACTCTTGTATTCGTTCAAATCTGATGGGTATAACTCACGTCCGAGTGTAGCAAACGAAAGGGTCGAATTTTGCTCACCGGCTGCCCAGGCAGATTTCAATTTTCCATGGTTTCCCCTAATCAATACTGGCGAACGTCGGAATGGTTCCTTCAAAATGCCATGGATAAATAGCTTTCCATTCCTTATCCACAATCCCCCAAACAGCTTAAATACTTGTGAAAAAAATTATTGAAAAGCCACGTCTAATCTGAAGTTTTTTTTTTTTTTTTGGTACGTTAAAATGTGTGAAAGGATGATGGGCGTCCAAGCGGAAGAGGACAATCTGAAACTGCTTTCACTGATAGGAAAGCTGTCACTGCGAGTTTCATGGACCCTACGTACAAACACTGCGCTATCTCCGGATGCATAAGTTCAAACACACAGCGACCAGACAAATACTGGTGTCAAATATTTGTAAAGTTCGAATGACGTTCTGTTTGATTCCGAGCCCGGCTGTCAAGTCCATCCCCGGTGTTTACAAATAAAGAGGGCAACGCAACACATTTACACGTCTCAAGGTGACAATATTATTCACTAACAAAGGCTCAGATCACAGATTCATTTCTAATGGAGGTAAGAGAGCACACATTCATTTCAAGTACTAATGAAAAGACAGTTCATTTTTCGTATTGATGCAAGAATCTCGTTACAAGATACACAATCCGGAAAATGGAAGATACTGGAAATAGTGCGCTGAGGAAATGAATCAGTAATCACTGTCATTAAAACAACTCTTACAACGCAAAACAAGTCACCAATGCCGTTCACTGTAGAATGCAAATGGGGCGCTCTATCACACGGACAAAAGAATAACTGTTGAATGCAAGTGTACCAACTATCTCTATGTACGAATTAACTGTGCCCGTGATTTCGTCCACGTGATGTTTGAGTTATGTGCTGTTAATTTGCTGATAAGTTAAAAAAAATGTAGGTAGGATAAAGCAGAGGAACAGCTCGGGCCTATCCTCTTTGTTCTCCTTCCTATGGGTTGCATCAAAATGTTTAAAGCACACTAGTACTGAACAATAATTACTACTACAAATTGAAACTGCCTCTACTTCTGAAGATTTTATAGCTTTAGATGAATCACAGGCAGACTTTAGTATTGCTCACAAAGCTTTTACCTTTCGTGTGTATGGTGAATGGATTGTATTATTTGTGTGTATAGAAACTATCATATAAAATCCCTAATTAAACCGCAAAGTGAATATATAACAGTCTGTACAATTTAAATACACCGTCACTGCTTATTAAAGAGCAATGTTGCCATCTTTTGGCGAGTAAGAGAACTATTTAAGTACAAATGAGAATAACCTATACAAAGATAAAAACAACTAGCACAGATTGCACAGATTTTATTAGTATGCGTTATATTTTATTAATATTTATACACATTTACTTTCCTATATTTCCCTAGGCAGTTATGTAACTTAGTATCCTGTATGTTAAGCGATTTCTTAAGCTGTAACTGTAAGTTTAATGGAAAACAGTGTAATTTTTTTAGCGTTTGCTGTTGATTGTATAGACTTGCAAAAACTCCAACTACACTTTTTTGGGCCGTTAATCTTTGGAAACTAAGGTTCTTTTTTTATTTAGTTATTTTTTTTTACTTATGGCTTTACGCCTTGTCGACGTCTAGTTCATTAGAGGCGGGATGGGACTCGGGACAAGGAACGGGAAGGAAATCGGCCATGGCCTTTTGAAGGAAGCATCCCGGCATTCGCCTGGAGTGATTTGAGGAAACCATGGAATACCCAAATCTGGATGCCCGGACGGGGTTTCGAACCCGCGTCCTCCTGAATGCGAGGCCAGATCGTTAACTATGGTTCTAATAGAGATATTAAGTATCCAGTATTTTAACTAATGACATAAACTTTCCCTATACATAGTTCTCTTAAACTCTTGCGCGTAAGTTTCTGTTAGAAGTGTGCACAGAAGGAAGAGAGAAAGAGAAGGAGAAACGATTTGGGCAGTTCCACTACCGAGAATTACACTACTAACAAGGATAAAATAAAAATTATCCTCTAAGCCCGTTGTTTTCCAAAATTTTATTCTGTGCTACAAGTTTTGGAATCATTTTATGGTAAAGTTCTTGACAACCTCAGTATTTTCTCAAGTCGCGAAAATATACTATAAAATTTACGAACAAATCCAGTCTGGATTATTTCCTTACTTATGGCTTATTAGAGGCGGGCTAGAGTTGAGGACAGGGAACGCGAAGGAATTCGCCCATGCCTTTTTGATGGAACCATCCCGGCATCACCTACGGTATTTAGGAAAACCGAAATCTGGTTGGCTGGACGAGGATTCGAATACACGTTCTCCCGAATACCAGGCCTTCCATTAGATTCGGTTCCGCTAGGAGACTATACAAATATCCTGTATTATATTTCGTAGTACACAGTACTGAGCTCATTAAATCATGTGCGAAGTGAATATAGCAAATAGCAATACCTATAGGAATACAAACTGCTCTCATAATGAATATAACATAATGTATATATTCTGTTCTATAATCTCCCCGTAGTCTTGTTAATCAAGTCTGTGTAACGTTATCCAGTTACTTCTTTACAACATCTACCTACTGCCATCGTTTCTATCAGCCTTTAATCTTTGATACTCCATACCAAACGACTGACCTTACCATATTTTTTTTTCATTTTTCACCCTTACACGTGCCAGTAATCTTCCGTCAAGAACTTGTGCTATGAACTGTACTGTTTGTCATACTTGCTCCTCATAATTTGACCAAAGAACTGTAATATTTTTTGATCCACAAATTAATTTTTCCCCACTTTTACACTTTTACGATGACAGAAACATATGTTTGTCTGGTTGTCCATGGTATCTACATCATTTTCCGGTAACATTATAATATTTCGAAAACGTTAATGCGGCATTTATTCATAACATATTTCGAAATCCCTATTTATGTAGTAGATGTTTCAAATTGGCTTTTAAATGTAAAAGTTTCGAGGTGGATGCTGTGGGCCATTTCCTCAATTGCAGGTTATTTTGTGTAAATAATGAGTGTTTCGCAATTACAATTGAATGTTCGTTTCTTTTTATTTTAAACCGTATGGGTTTCACCCGTAAGTAAAAAATAATATCCATCATACTCCATACCGTTTTCACAATAAAATGACGCTAGCAAAAAAATGTACCAACGTCATACAGACAATTGCTGAAGATACTCCGTGAAATTGGGTGACACTCGTAAAATCTAAAATAAAAATATTTATTATTTATATGTTACAAATTGAAAAGGTTTGATATTCAGGAAAATTATATGGGTCGAAGATGAGAATAACCTTGCCGGCAATGACTGATTCATTCTCTCTTTTTTTTTTTTTTTTTTTGTCATCAGTCTTTCGACTGATTTGATGCATCCTCCATCCCTTCCTATCTTGTGCTAACCTCTTCATCTCTACATATTCTTTACAACCCACGTCCTCAATTATCTGCTTCATATGTTCTAATCTCTGTCTTCCTCTCAGTTCTTACTTTCGACTGTTCCCTCCACCAACAAATTAACCAATCCAGCATGTCTCAAAATATGACCTACCAACGTCTCTCTTTCGGTAACTTCTTCCACAAACTTCGTTCCTCACCCATTATTTCCAAAACTCGTTCATTTCGTACTTGCCTGTCCATTTAATTTTCAGCATTCTTCTGTAGCACTACATTTCAAATGCTTCAATTTTCTTTCTTTCTGGTATTTCTAAAGTCCATGTTTCGCTACCATAAAGTGCTGTGCTCCACACGTAGAGTTTTAAAAAAGTTCTTTCTAATTCCTAGATCAATATTTGAAACTAAAAGATTTCTCTTTTTCATGAAGGCTTTTTTTGCTAGTGCTATTCCGAATTACAGCTTTGAAAAATTAGTCACCTAGAAACAGGAAAACGAAATTTGATAACTGTAACATTAGCACTGATCTCTCATTCCACGTACTTGCTGCATTCTGTGGTGGCTACGATAGCCGCTGTTGGTGTGCGCGCTCAACGTGCGTTTGCCCTTTTAGACCAAAACAATGCAGTCCGCTATGAGCGAAAGCGGTTGAAAAACTTGTCCTGACCGGTGGAATTATTCTAACGGCAGCGTTTGCCCACATTATGAGAGAGAGACCAGTTTGCGAGGACTGCAAGTTTTCACTGAAACGTCTGTGGAATTAATAAGAGCTGAAAGACCACAAACCACCTGTCCGTATAGATATGAGCTGAGTAAAAACTTCACAAATGTGGCATACGACTTGCCCCAAAAAGCCACGTGGGAAATAAACTAATACTGTTATATGTGTTTTTTATTTAATTAATTTAATTTGATTGCGGTGGATCAAACGCTCCGGTGGCAATTTCCCAACACATCCATTTTTTCTTCTTTCCTGTACTACTTTCACCCTCTACAAATTTCAACTTTAAATTCTTTCAATGTTTTTAGTAAATTATTGATAATTTCTCTTGGTAGCTTATTCCAATCCCCGACCCCCTTACCTACGAAAGAAAATCTTCCCACACTCTTGTGCTCGAAATCGATTGCCAGCTTCTGGTCATTGTCATCTTTTCCTTTCCATGTATTACTTTTAATTCTTACACTAATATCTTTCGATGTCTCATCACCAATATACGGCTTGTAAACTCCAATGAATCTCTTGACCCTACTCCTGTCTTCCAATGAATTCCATTACAGCTCTTCTATCATATCGGTTACTTATTGTGTTCTGCAGTAATTTCGAGAGACAAATCGAGCAATCCTTCTTTGCACCCCCTTCATCTCCTGTACTTGATACACAAAATGTGGGTCCCATACTACACCACTATATTCAAGCACTTGGTAACGAACGAATGGAACCTAATTCCTTTACTTCTCTGGTACATCCTCCCATCACTCTCTCCAACCAGTGCAGGATTTTGGAACCTTTTCCTGCTATACTTGTCCAATGTGTCCTGCCCAGTTGAGGTTTGTTATCAAATGTTATGGCAAGATGTTTACACCTCAATTTTTCAACAAGCAATTCTTTCCCCACCTTATAATTACAATCAACTTTTAGTTTTTTTATCTGTGTATATAACAAGCTGACTCTTCTTTGAATTTATCTTCATCCCATGTTGACCTGCCCAGCTAAATATCATGTCCAGATCACCCTACAACTGTTCACAGTCCTCTACCGTTTTGATCCCGCTATAAAGCGTTTTACCAGCTGCAAACAACTTACCTTCAACACAATCATTCATTACAATAATGAACAGCAAGGGTGCTTATACGCTACCGTGTAGAACTCATATTTTCACTTCATCGACTTTAGAAAACCAAACTCGAAAGCGTTAACTCTCAGGTAATTCTTCACTTCAGTAAGCTTTTAGCTAGAAAATAGGCTAAAATGCTTAGAACCAGAATGACGATAGTAATATGTAACAGAAGAAACATGGTTCCATTCTTTTTCTTGCTTGAGTGCATTTACAACGGGAAGAACAGAAAAACCCGGTGCAGTGAAAGTTTCCCAACCCATTATACAGAGCAAACAAAGCATTCTCTGGAGTAATGGCCAACATCCGTGGGAACGTAAACGCCTCATTCATCACATCACTTATGCTTCCATTTTGTAAATGTGGCAAAAACAATTAGAAATAAATTCACACTATTTCGTGGCGAAATGGAGAAATAAATAACCAAAGTTGCGAAGTAAATAACAATATTAACAAATAATGTAGCGTTTATCTTTGCTGCAGTGTCATGTTTGAAGAAGGGATTGTTTATCTTTGACGTAGTGTGGTCTTTGGTGACTGTCTGTTAAAAAGATTACGAACAGATTATCGTTTTTTGTTCCGCTCACTGTTCACGTAGTCATAAGGCTACCACAGTTAAGTTAGATCCTTTTACAAACTGCTAAAACCTCATCCAGATCGGTTAGACAGTTTTTTGTGATATCTACAGAGAAATCCTTATGAAACGGCCGCTTACAGTTTTATATTTGTAGTGAAGTGATTCATTGGAATGGAGCGTATGCCAAGAGGCAATTTCCCTATACCTCGAATTGGCGTCAGACGAATTTTTTGCTTTAATTTCTCTCACTGTTTGTGATAAATTGCTCAGCGCATCTCTTGATGATTTATTGCAGTCTCTCCCTTCCTTGAGTATAACCGAAAGAGAATGCTAGTTTGTAGTCGTAGTCATTTCCTTGTTTCCATGTATCACTCCTAAAGTTATCTAAGGCTCATCGGCAGTGCATGGCTATGCACTCCCAGCAGCCTCTTTCTCACCCTGCTGCCGTCCATTGACTCCGAACGCAACACGCGTAGCGTCGGAAGAGACCGTTAGGGCAGAACAACAGCCGGTGGCCCCAGTTTCTGGCACCAGGCCGCGTCTCTCAAGATTTGCATGCGGACGTCGAGGAGATGCCAGCGCCAGAGACCTACAACCACATCTTCCGCTTCACACGACAACAGCTGGAAATGGAGATCCCACACTTGTCTACCGTAGACTTCTAACGAGCTGCTAGATAGCGATATTCATTGGTCTGAATATAAATTTGTGGCATCTAAGATTAATACAATATCTTATGGTTGTGAAGAATGAAACCCCGTCACTCCTTTCAATCTTCCTCTCGAGAATGTCTGATTTTATTCACAGACCACTCGTTGCTATTTTGCTTTCCAATTTTTTTAATTTTTCCTTATGTTAAATTTCGAAGAGCTGTAGTGTTTCGAGGGCTGTAAGGCGCTTCGACAGCGTGGTCATTAGCGCCGTAAAAACGAACTAATAAGGCAAGGTAGCTTAAAATAAACCAAATTACTGGCCGCATAGCAGAGGCGTAGCTACTATAGGGCTAGGCGGTGCAGTGCACCGGGGCCCCTACGCTCAGGGGGCCCCCAAGTGCAGTTCAGAGGGCCCACGGGCCTTCACGGCAAACTGGCGACTTTTCTTTTTTCTTTTTAGCTCTAACGTCGTCTAAAGGGGCATCTGAGACACAGGGAGTCCCTCACTAAGGGGCGTCACTGCTCAGGGGGCCCCAAGCACAACTCAGGGGCCCCCAGCCTCAGCTCAGGGAGCCCCTACCAGCAACACAAAACAAAACAAAATGTCGCCCATCTGGCCTGAGGCCCAAAATAAATTTTTTGTAATAGGGCCCTTGTTGCCCTAGCTACGCCACTGCCGCGTGGCCGACTGTAAAGAGAACAAAATACTGTAGAATACTAAAACGATGAATATAAAGAGACCCCGAAGACTTAAAAACTTACAAACAATAACTGGTTGGTTGAAAAAGGTCAACCAGATTAAACAAACAACAAAATACCTGGCTGAATCAACAAAATGTCTGGCTGGCTGCAAAAGTGCCAGCTAGATATATAAAACGTAAAAACGAAATTAAAACTGCAAACGGAAAAAAACACAGTAGGTACTAGGATTGGTGACTGTAGTCAAATCCAATTCAAAACCAACGCCAATCTGCCTAACATTTTTTGTGTTGTTGTTATTGTTGTTTGGGCTTTATGGCACGACAACTTCATGGTTATTAGAAAA
This sequence comes from Vandiemenella viatica, assembly GCA_031002005.1. NCBI lineage: Eukaryota > Metazoa > Arthropoda > Insecta > Orthoptera > Morabidae > Vandiemenella > Vandiemenella viatica. The sequence continues at coordinate 227,298,897 of CM061919.1, read as the reverse complement.
ACAACTAATATGACGAAGTGACACAATATCGATCTGAAGTGACCACTAGCAATTAATTTTGATTGGGGCTGCTGAGTAAAAAAACTGATCGGCCATGCATACAGCAAAATAAGATAAAAATCTAAAACTTTGGCTTTAAACAGGCCAGAAAAAACTAAAACATTGTTAACAATGACTGATTGGCTGTAAAAGGGCCAACCAGGTATAAACAAAACAAACACACTAAAGAACACAGTACTGTACTAGGACTGATGGTGATAAAAGGACCACCAGTCAAACAAGAGATACTGAGGGAGGGAGTTTGGCTCGTCTGGCAGCATCAAGTTATAGACTTTTCCTCCTCGTCGAAGACTTCGTGAACTAGTTTTTCTTCTTGGGAGGCCTCTCTCGAATCCTGTATGATGCAAAATATTTCCCACAGCTCTCGTCTTCCTCTGTTTCTTCTTGCTTCCAAATGTCAGCTGATCGCTATTTTCCCATTGTGTCTCATCAATCGTATCCGATCTACTTTTCCAAAATTGTAAGTCGGGTACACTACGATCTATTATTTAGTACCTGGACAGCTGGAAACACGTTTTGAGACTAACGCTTTTGGAAAGCGAAGAATTCTTAGCTAATATACGGTATGTTCCCACGAGGATGCTATCGATTTTGACGGTTGACGAAGAAGGATGTTTACGAGTAACTGCAAGTAAATCACGAAAATTCCGCTATGAATTTACCACAACAAAGCGTTTCTACTGAGACGATTCACGCGTTCTTAGATAATGCATTTAGAATCTTTTTAAATTACAAGATGATAATTTGTGACAGGGTGTTTATGATATTAAAGGTACCGTAATGGTTTTGCTGCAGGACAACCGCAACGCTTGGATTAGCTGTTGTGCGCGGCAATGTAATGGCTAGTATTCAATGCCCTCCGGTTTCCAGTGTTGCCGGTTCGACTCCAGCTTAGGTCATCCGCGAATTGACTTGACGTGCAATGATGTCAAAAGGTACGAAAACAAACATGTACGAAAAGCAAAAACGGCGCGAATGGTTGGAAAACTGCTAAAGTGGGTAGAAAGATACGTAGTTTCCAAACAAATTCATTGAGCAACCCTTCTTTTACGAATTAATTGAAACATTTTTCCGACAAACGTACTTGGATCTTAGTGACAAGACGGATAAGATCAGGAAAAAAGTACCATACTGATTTGTGTATAAATTCTTTGTTCCCTCTTTCCGTCAGATATTGAAACGCATGAAACAGAGTCTCGCAGTTCTGTGTTATTTCCAGCAGAGTGTAGATGGCAATTTCCCAACACACATTGTTCTCCTTTTTCGTACCCGCCTATTTTGCCTTCTAGGAATGTTAATTTTAAATTATTTCAGTTTTTTTATTCATCATTTCCTATGGTAACTTGTTCCTACACCGACCCCCAATGTCAACTTCTCTCTCATTATTCCCAGTCGCTTGGAATATATTTATATTATTATTATTGGCGAATTCTCCCAATAAATGGAAGACGTTAAGCAAATGACCCAACCGAGTTTTCTTTGAGTTCTTCTTGTTGTTCCAGTAGGCTTTCATTCTTTCCGAGAAAGCTTGTTTGCGTTCTTCCAACCACTTTGGTCGGTATTGTTTTTGTTTTGGTTGCTCAGTTATAACTTCCCATTTGTCTACTTTTTGTCTGAAGATGTCTCTTTCTAAGATGTCTGTTGCTCCTATGTTTGCACTTTTAAGATCCTTCCTAATTTAATTCAGTCAAGGTTTGGATTTTTAAGTGAAGTTACATAATCTATTATCTATTTTGTCAATTGATTTTCTTGTAACCTCTTAAGGTAACCAAAGAATTTCATTCGCCTTTTCTTGATGTCAACTTCGATGTTTGAAAACTTTTCTGTTATTTTGTTTGATTGTAGTCTGTAACCATCTTTAGTGAGTCTTGCTTCCAGAATTTTTCTAATGATTTTTCTCTCTACTTTTTAATTCTTCAACGTCATGTTTTCTGTTAAGTGTTTACGTTTCACGTGCATAGAGGACTGTTGGTTTTACGACTGTGTTGTAGTGCCGAATTTTGGTCATGGATTTTTTGTTATAGAGATTTTGCACTAATCCTAACGCTTTTTTTTACTTTTTTGAGGCGATTTTGCTGCGAGATTTTCTCAAGGCCTGTCGGTTCGATGAATTCTCCGAGGTATTTTAAATATGGGACCCTGTTGATTTTACCGTAATTTGTTCTCAAACTTGCTATTTCTGTCTTTGAACATATTAATTCAGTTTTCTCGAATAAGATTTGTAACCATACTTTTTCTGCACATTCTTTGAGTGTCTCAAGCTGTTTGATGGCAGTCTCTTCATCTTCTGCTAGTATCGCCAAATCATATATATATATATATGTATATATTCGGATGATCGAATGCCTTCAAATGTAGCTGGCCGTGATAAACCTTATTAAAACAAGATGTGTTGCAAGTCCCCTCAATACCACTAAAATTCTTCCACTCTGTATAACTTTGTGTGATCTCTTAGAGGTCAAAGACCGAGGGTTAACAACCTTCTTGGGAGCCCTTAGCGCGATAAGCACTGCCAGCTAAGCTGTCGCTATGTCATTTCTGCATCGATGCGCTCCAAACAAGGCACCCCGCACAAAACAATAACTCAGGACCAGTGTCAACAGGCATGAAATCAAGGTTCAATCAACAATTATCATGCAAAAGCATTGGGACGTGAAAGAGAGTTTAGGGACAGGCGCAGAAGTTTCTCATACTACAGCCAAGCTGTGTGGTAAACAATAGTCAGCCAGTTTAGATGTATGCTCAGCGGTATGCGACCGACACCAGAACGACAAACCAGCAACAAGATCAGCGATTCGCTGCACAGAGTAAACACGAGAAATGCAGCGTCGCTTACGGCAGCAAAACGGCAGAACTTTGATCAGCGACGCGGTTTAGACAAATGAAATCAACAAGCTGCCCGCCTCATTGGCTCATGAGTCATGAGGTTGCGGCACCAAGATGCTTTTCGGAGCTTGACACGGGGTAGGCGAGTTCAACTTCTAGTGGTGGAAGAAATTTTCGTCATCAGCAATTGGCCGGCGAGGGAGGAGAGTGTGGATCAAAGTCATCCGTTGAATCTTAACATCTTCGCAGAGCGTATTGTAGATCGCGGTGAGTCGTCAGTCGGATGGAGACGTTAAGCATGGCGACCCCATGGTATTTATGGGAAGAGTAGGCCTGGCTCCTGGATTCATCCTCTCCCTTCCTTTAACTTTCATTCATTCTCATCGCAATCGCACTAGATGGGACATACACCCATCATAAGTCATCCAAACAAAACAACACCGAGGATGGTGGGTGAGTTGTTAACGCTCTGGCCTCCATTCGGGAGGACGCCGGTTCGAATCTCCGTCCGTGCATCCAGATTTGGGTTTCCCATGGTTTCCCCAAATCACTCCAGGCGAATGACGGGATGCTTTCTTCAAAGGGCCATAACCGAATTCCTTCCTGTTTTTTGTCCCCAGTCCCATCCCCCCTATAATGACGTCGACGAGGCGTAAAGCAATAAGTAAAAAACAGTAACACATACATACATACATATACCGAGCGTGGTGAGTGAACGGTAGCGCTCTGGCCTTGCATTCGGGAGGACTCGAGTTCAAATCCCCGTCCCGTAATCCAAATTTATGTTTCCCAAAAACATTCCAGATGAATGCTGGGATGGTTTCATCAAAACACCATGGCGTAAATCCTTCTCGTTCACTGCCCCAGTACTTTCCAGCTTCTTATGAGCTCGATGAGGCATAAAGTTGTAAGGGGTGGGGAAACATACACTTCCATCACTGAGGAAGGCAAGGAGAACCACGTCAGTTAAATTTCCCAGCCAACTCCCTCCAGTTCATCATGTAACTTCTGTCGTACATACAAAGATTCTGCTTCACCAAAGCTGGTACTGCCAACATTGCTCTATGGTTTCTACAGAGATTGTGGAGCGGCTCTATTCAGATAAAAATCTGTCACAAAAAAAGGAGGTGATCATATTGAGTACTAAAATAACCATTCCAACAGAAACATTGTCATATTTTATTCAGATAATTCACAAACAGAAGTCTTCTTATCTACACCATAAGGTTTGTCTTATGATTAATACCGGTATTCCAACACATTCTTGTGGTCCTACATGTAGGAACGAAATAGTGGGAAGTCTATATGACCATCTTTCTTGGAACCGTATGCAAGGGCGGATCCAGCCTTTGGGTCAGGGGGGGGGGGGTCACGTAGTCGAGGTCTAACGAGGACATGCTTCAAAATTATAATAGTACCTATATATAAATAAAAGATAAATTAATTTAATTGCATTATGTCAACATAATTTTAATTAAATAACAAAATCAATTATTCTCTTCTGAACTCTCGCGAATATTGTTATGTTGAACGAGTATGGTTTTGTGAACGTGCAGAAGTGCCGGTCCAGTAAGGTGGTCTTCTGCCAGTGATGCACGAAGTCGAGTTTTGAGCCTACTGAGGGGAGAAAAAGATCTCTCTGCCAATGGGACACATGTGGTAGTGTGGCTAGATTACACAAATATGTGTTTACGATGGGATATATTTTAGCATGACATTTTTATATTAGATTTGAAATCGACTTGCGGAATGTTCTGATTCCGTTGCCATTTTACTATCCACAGCCAATATTCGCTTATAATGACTGATAATGAGGTGCTTATCGTCTATTACCTGCTTATAATCTAATGCGAGTTGCTTAATTGTTTCAACGTCTTCATTAGTATAGATATAATTGACTTTCGGAACAAAAACGACTAGTTGAAATAAAGTATTTCAGGAGACAAATGGTCTTGTGGATCATTTATTATAGAATCTAGAAGTATGATGTATACAGCCCTACCGAAATACTCTTCAACTGATTGAACAGGTAGGTTATTGGCTCTATGCATTTATATCGGCACTGTTCTGGGGCATTAAAGTTCCATCGCAAATTTCTCGGCAAATTCTTTTGACTCTTCAAAACATTTGTTCCATTTTTTATCTCAGAACACTCATTGTATCATTTATTGCGTCAGGAGAACTTTTTTAAGACAATTGAGTTCGTCTTCAATACTCTGCTTAAGGATATAGTTGTACAAGTACCTGAAAAATAAAATAAGGTATATTTCTAACTAATTGAGTAATTAATAAAATCTATGTATACTATTATCAATCTGTGATAAACACGCGTGTGCCTGATGTTTTGAAATGGCACCACGCAAAAAATTCTTCAGCAATTAAGATGGTACTTTCAAATATTAAGAGCTTATGTTCCAAATTAAAATCTGCGAATACAGCTTGCGACTTGTATGTACTGAGGAACAGAGAATGAAATTATAACTATTTCTAGAAGGAGAAATAAGCGAGCAGATCACTCTGTATTCGATATGAGCATTCAATAAACACTGACAAAAGATCACACTACGATCAGGCTTAGATTCTGTTTTGTTTTTTCACTTCGATTATTTAGTTCTCAGTTTTGTAAACTAAAATAAACATAATACGTGAATCAAACGTAGTAAAAATCTTAAGTATAATAAGAATCTTAAAATGAATAGTTAGTTTGGGAAAAGTCATTATTAATTCGCATTTTACCATCACTAAAACCTTCAACTTCCTAGACAGTACTGTCAAATTTGCTCATTGCTTTTCAGAGATCAGAGCAAGAACATTATTACATATTCAATGATGCTATTCGTTTAAAAGCGTGAAAATTAATGCAACTGATAAACTAATAGCTCCGGAGTAGGAAATTTTGCTCTTACGGCAAAAAAGTAAAACGGTGATTACATGTCAGCTTGATACGAAGCCCGACAGAATGGAAGGTTTGAATACAGTGACCAGGGAATTTATTTTTCGTAGTTGCAGTCGCAGTTGTTATTAAGTAATGTTCATAACCTTGATTTTGTAATGTACATTTTAGATTGTAGATTAAATCTTCATAAAGTTCGAATTGCTTACGTGCTATTTGACGAAAGCAATAAGGAACCACTGAAATTAAAAAAAATCAACTAGGAATCCTAAAATCTTATGCTACATCACGCGAATTACAGAACTAAATCCATCGTGCCTTATACACCAACAAAACGTGGCAGCAATCATTCTGTCCAGGCTACATTTCAAAGTAACCACAACCTCGACTAATACTGCCGTTCGAAAGTCAAAGTTGCTTAATTTAATTTAATTTTGATTGCAATTGAGTGCACGCTCTGGTAGCAATTTCCTTACGCACGCTTCTTAGTCTTTTCATGCACCCACCTACATTTGCCCTCTCCAAATTTCAACTTTAAATTCTTTCAACTTTTTTTGTAAATTATTCATCTTTTCTCTTGGTAACTTATTCCAATCCCTGATACCCTTACCTAAAAAACAGAATATTCCTACACCTTTGTGCTGAAATCAAGTGTCAGCTTGTAGTCACGGTTATCTTTTCCCATACATGCATTACTTTTAATTCTAATGCCAATATCTTTCAATGCCGCATCATCAGTATACGGCTTGTAGACTATATCTTAATTGCATTTATCTTCATCTCATGTTTACCAACCCCAACTAGGTATCCTGTCCAGATCACCCTGCAGCTGTTTGCAGTCCTCTTCCGTTTTTATCCTTTTATATAGCATTATGTCATCCGCAGACAATACAAATTCTGGTAGTAAACCAACACAATTATTCATCAGAATAATGAATAGCAATGGTTCCAATACATTACCCTGTGGCACTTTCATTTTTACTTCCACTGCTTTGATGCTGCATTTCCTAAGCAAACTTTTTGTTTTTCTACCTTTTAAAAATTCTTTTACCCACCATACACTTTCTCATCCATTCCAATACGCTTTTACCTTATTTCCTATCATTTTGTGGTTCACTCAGTCAAAAGCCTTTGAAAGATCTAGTGCTACACTGTCAATTTGTCCTCCCTTGTCCATTTCATCCGAAATATCTTGCTTATATACCACCAACTAAGTTTCGCATGAATAATCTTCCTAAAGGTACTTGAAAACCACTTACACTCCGTGACTCCTCACATATATTTCTCCATTAATTTACCTACCACTGATCTCAAACTGATTGACCTATAATTTTCGACTCTATTACTTACTCCTCCTTTATGTACCGGCGCTACTATCGCACTTTTTCAGTCCTCTGGTGCGCATAAAGGATCCAGACTCAATTTAAATATTTCTAGATAAGGTACGATGCCACATCTGGCTATCTTTAAGATATCTGTTGTAATATTATCTACACCAGCCTTTTAAAAAAAATTTCAGGCTTCTTAGTTCCTTCGTGATATTCTCAGGATGAAATTCAAATTTTTAGTCTGCTCATTTCTAATTGTGTTTTTAAGCTCGTTATCCGATTTCCTCCCCAGCCCTCTCTCGTTCCTGATTCACTGTCCATAATGGTTCACTAAACTACTTATATTGATGTTGGGTTTTATTCTCCGTCTTAAAACATAAGTTAGGTCTATACAAGTCAGTTACTTATAATCTCTGCCTTTTTAAAATCTTCAGTAATTTCTTCTCCATCCTTATCTATAAGCGTCTCTACACCCTCCCTTCCAGTCTGTTTTCTAACATAGCCATAGAAATTTCTTGATGCATCAGTCAATGGTCCCACTGCTCTGACAATACTCTTCATAAACCCTTTTAGCCACCTTCTTAGCTATTATCAAGTACTTGTTTGTTGTTTTAAATATTCCCTACGACCCTGCTGCCCCTTAACTCTGTTATATTCTCTTCTTACCAACCTCTTAAACAACCTCACCCTCCCTATTACAGTACACTGGTTCACTACTTTATTTTTTGTTTCGGAATAAATATTTCTTCCCCCTTTTTATTATTTCCTTGAACTCTTCCCACCTTGACTCTACTGTACTTGTGCATTCCCTCCAATTGCTGAAACGTTCTCAGAAATATCTCTCACACGTGCATCAATACATTCTCTGTATTGTGATCGAAAGTTGTTCGGTTAGAACTAATTACTTGCGGCTGAAATCAGTAATGGCGTCAGAGAAAGCTTAGGAAATTAAAAATAAGTCCTGACGATCTTAAGTGATACCACGTAAGATTAGTTTTAATCCACACAAATTCTTATATTAAAGCAGAAGTAATTGGTGTAATCAATATATCGTCAAAATTAAACCAATATCGAAACAGAAAATAATTTGACTTTTTTGGAGGATAAATATATGGAATTGCTTTTTCATTTAGGACGTAAATAAATTTTCATTATTGCCGTATTTTTATTATTACCGTAATTATTGTTAAAGAAAACTCTTACACTATAAGACACTTCCATACATACGAAGTCGTGGGTAATTGCTAGTAAGTTATTAAATTTTTGCTTTCATGAATTAGTACATACATAAGGTAATAAATAAAATATTTAGGTACCTACCTAAAACCCCGCTCAAGCAGATAGATAATATTATAAAGTCTGAATTGAACAATGTTTGCAGTAAGCAACGCGCGTCATTAGCATTTTCGCTGTCTTGCCATGTAGAAATCTTTTCCAGAGCGCTACAAATTTTCACTGTCTCATGAAATTGTAGACGGCCATTATGCCTCTCAACCCAACGCGTCTCGCAGATACCTTGCATTGTAGCTCCAAATTCTTAAAAAAAAATTAATTCCTTTTAGTGGATGAATTGGCAATTTCATTGTGTCCTAGTTACTAACGGCAAGAAATGGCTGGATGACATAGATGACATGTTATTGAACAGATGCTTGTTCAGCATATAAAATTTGCAACATTTTCTGCAAGTTCCATATCGCCTAGATCGTTATCATCACATCTAGGCGTATCGTAAGCATCACAGAAAGTCACAAAACTTCCTTTATTATACCATTGAGTATGTATTTAAATGAAAGGCTGAGCTGTGAGATATGTGTTATGTTTGTTGTTTCATCGAATAAAATATAAAAGTATTTAGTTACATTCACATTCAGTAAAATACTTTCCTAAATGATTTCATTGCAAACATCAATCAAATAATTTTGCACAATTTTGCTGATGTATGTTACATTAGACTTAGAAGTCTCTAAATGATGCTGCTAATGCTATGTCACGAGTTCTACACGGAATTTTAAAAGTGCTTCCTTCATCAACTACTGTTGTTACTTGCTTCTTTATCGAAAAATTTGTCCTCATCGCGATGACCACGTAACGATATATCTTGATGAACACAAAAAATTATCGTTTTGGCAATTGGTCGTAAGCTTTACTTTATTTTCATTAACTTTTGTCATTTTTTGACTGCTAAATTTGGTTTTCAGTTTTGTGAAAAGCTGTTAAAAAGCTTTTTCCAGCTTCGACAGTTATTTCGTGGTATTTATTTCGCTGGTGAGTTAGCAACACACCATTTTTACCAAGAAAATCATCGAAAGCTATTAATGGTTCTTTTATGAATCGTTTTAGAGGTGTTTTTGACTGTGTGGCAACTCAAGGGCGTTACTGTAAATAAAACATAATATTTTCTGTAAAGGTCTTGGTCTTTATGCGATAAAGCAAGCCAGTGAAACTTGTCAATGTGTGACTTCTAAAATATATATATATATTACAACACAGTGTGGGAAAATATAAATTTGAGAAGGCAACTAATGTTTGTCGATCAATATAGCTCTTGTTGAAACGTCTAGGTATTTTCTTACAAACCATCCAATATCTGAGGAAAATTTCGATTGAGAAAGCAAACTTTTTATCTGATTAGAACTGGAAGTCGACGTACACGAAATCGGCAAGCATAGAACAGCTTCAGCAGGAGTAATATTTTCTTCTTCATCTAAGGTTAAATTATTGGTGTTTATCAATCTCAAACCTAGGTTTCTTCGTAAAAGAATGAATCTATCTTTCTAAATAAACGACTACATGCATTACGTTTCGACACACCAGCACAATCACATTTTTCGCAGCATCCTGTAGTAAAAAACACCCGTCCATAACTAAAATGACAATATTTATGTAAATACATCAAACGGTTTAGTGGAGAGAAGCGGTCGGAGCTACGCGGCTGTGACGTCACCGAACATCGGACGCGCAGCCTCGAACGAATAGTACGACGCGCTGCGCGACGCGGCAAAATCAAAAGTTCCAATTGCGTGCACAATATTCAGTTCACAATGACCGATCGGATACAACATCTATTAGTATAATAGACAAGATGTAGCGTTGTCGCACCTACGTCATGTCACGCGGTGACGTCAAACTATGACGTTGCCTATGACGTCACGCTTTACGATATTATTTGTGGGAGTGCGCGTTATTTAATATCATTTCCAAGCAACAGTGAATAAATTAACTCACGAGAATACTGAAATAAAAGTATGTATTGCGTTAAAATCGATATTTCAATCTTTAGATGCTTATTTACGTAATATTCTTTTGATATATTCAAGTATTCCTTAAATTCTTTGTCCATAGATATGTAAGATAAAAGCTTTGTATTTCGAGCATCAGTGCTGCTAAATGTTTGGTTAGAGTATAACTAGGATGGATTAGAATTACAAGTTTCATTTGACGTTAACGCAGAGGGCATGAATAATTTAGTATTTTTTTCAAAATAATATTTTAAACTGTGTCCTATTATTGAAATTATTAATTCGTTTGAATGGAAATAGTTGCACATTGATCGGGAAACTGTGAATCCTACACTACACTTAGAACAATAATACGTGGCATAATGTAAGTTCATAAGGTTGATTTTAATTTCCTTTGCTTTCACTGCCTAATATTACTGAGCCTATGAGTTCAGCAATTGTGTCAACCATTCAAACGTTTTACTACAGTCTGAATCACAAAAAATAAATGTGCAAAAACCCTTGAAGATTTTTGATTAAAATTATATCGCGATGCATTATTGCCACTAAAACGCGAAACAGTTCATGCATTATAAGCGTGAGATTGAAGTACTGTTTTTGGCGAGAAGTTAACGTGGTTAGGTTGGAAATGCAACTGGACCCTAATGGAAACTGAAACCTTTTGCTACAACGCAAGGCACGAGGAATTACACTAAGCCGTGAATTGTCAGAACACTGAAATAAAAATATGTATTGAGTTTAAATCGACATAATAAGTATTAGTAGATTTGATTTATTTAATAATGGATTCGTTTTATGTCAAAGTATTCGTAACCGTAAAGATTTTTGTTTTAGTTAATATCGTGATGCATTATTACCACTAAAAACCGATAAAGTAATGTATCACCACGCATGTGATTAAAGTATTGTTTCATTTATCGCAAGTTCAGTACGAGGTTAGGTTGAAATACAACCTGGACCAGAATAGCAACGAAAACGTTTTCTTACAGAGCAAAGCACTATGAATTGCACTGAACTATATTTTATAACAATTATATTTATTTAAGTAATTGCTAAGAAATGTAATGCTAGAATGGCATATTAATTAACATTAGTTTTTTAATGAACTCATTACTTGGTCTGAATGAAAGAAGTTCCAAATTGTTCGCGATGTGTGCTACTTAAACCACAATTAAAAATAATATTACGTAACATAGCTTAGGTTTTCAAGATTTTTTTAGCATCCTTTTTTTCACTGGGGTCATTATTTCAGGCATTAAAGCATGGACCTTCGTCATAGAAAATAAGAAAGTTGTATGAAACTGTGAAGATTTTGGATCAAGTTTGTATCGCATGATGCATGATTGGTATCGATGCATGATGACATTGACATGCGATACAGGGAAAATATTAATTCGCGTGTGAATTAAGTTTTGTTTTTCTACCGGCTATATTGGCGAAGATTGTTGTTAGGCTGAAACGTAACCTGGACCAAATAGACAATGAAACTTTTTGCTACGTAACAAGGGATGAGAAATTACAGAACATTGAGCTTTATTTCATTACAATTCTATTTAGGTAAGCAACTAAGAAGAAATCAGTTAATCCGTTAAACCCGTCATTTTTGACGGGATTTGTGGCTAGTAATATTATAAACAGCATACAGTCGCATTGTGACTGTCGTGTATGTTTGTGAGATCTGGCCATTCATTATTCAAAGTAATCTTGTTTAATTAAAATCAGTGAGATTAAAAATATTATCAGAGGCCGAGCCCAGGGGGGGGTCATGTCCCCCCGTGACCCCCCCCCCTTGGATCCGCCAATGACCGTATGTAACTTTAAATGTTAGTTACATTAATGCAAAAATTGCACTTCACATTAGAAACAGAAGCAGTGTTTTTTTTTTTTAACTTAATAATTAAAATTTCAGATTATACAATTCCTTTGGCTGTGCCAGAACTAATAAATATTATTTTATCTTTATACCATAATTCAATCTCGAGCGGCTCGTCATTTTTATTTATTTTAGTAGGCTAAATACCCTTCAGCCTGGGACATTTTAGCCAAGCAGCATCATATGTTGGTTCTTCCTTAACTATGACCCGTCGTGGGCTTCAAGTGAAACTAATGCTTCGAATTCTCATATCAGTACCTTGGAGTCTTTCTGTCTGAATCAGTCTGCAGTTCAATGCGCGTTACTTCTCTGCCGCACATCCACAGATTCTGCTACACCAAAGCTTGTACTGCCAGCATAGCTCTTTCGTTTCCACAGAGATTACTTGTGCAGAGCACCTTTCTATTTAAATAAAAATTTAACACAAAAAGATAATAAACGTTTAATGTAAAATTATAGACAAATTTAAGGCGTTACCTTATGCATTAAATCTTTGTGCTGAGACGTTTACTGATATCCTATGGTTTTTGAAACGGAAAATCGAGACCATACAGAATAGGAGAGAGATGGACCAGAAGAAAACCTCTCCGGTAGAGATATTCCACTGTTTTAAGTGAAATAATCAAATTCAAGTGGTGCTATTTTGCCCAAACGAACATACATACACAGATCCTGGAGGTAACTGAGGGTCCGTCCTGATTGCCGTTTTTAGTCGGATTTCCGTAATGATAAGGCGAATGCCGGGACGGTTCCCATCTCAGCCTCATGAACTACACGTTACACAAACAAAAAATACGCCCAGCGCACACAGAAGAAAGCTACACTTTTCGCAGACAAATGGCAACACATCTGCTTGCCCCTTTAAACTATGACAGGCCTAGAAAGAAGACAAAGAAGACTGCTTCAAAAATACAATAGCGGATCCAACCAATGGTTGGGAACTGCTCTAGAAGTGACTATTTATGAGCCCGCTTAAGAAATAAAGGCCGTTTTTCGCAGCGACGCATTTTTGCGCAGCATGGAACTGGTTTTGCCCTAATCACGTCGGCAGGAGGTCGAAACTTATTGCGCGGCGTAAAAGTGTTTTCCTAGGGCAACGTGTTGATCTATTCGGTTGACGTACGGACAGTGTCTCAGTGTGGTTAAATAGATCAGAGAAGTAGGAAAATTATTGTCATGCATCATGTAAACGATATTCAGAAATTTTTATCAATCCTATTAATTTAAAATCCGAAACTGTTGACTTGGTCGTTACTATGTGCTGTTACTTACACAACTTGCTTAGATATGAGTATTTATCTGAGTATCCCTTCAGAGCTGACATAACTGGAAACTTTCAGGATTTTCCAACGCAAAACCTGATTCCTCTAGCATGCACAGGTGGTTTTTTCCAAATATGAAGGATTTCGAGTGAGAACTTGATTCATTGAGTACTTCAGCACCAACCGTGACGATTCAGATTGAAGAAATACTACTATCACCACAGTTCTACATGTGAATTAATTATGAAACTTTTTTTTTATCACGTAGTAAAAATGTTGAAGCAGTAATGTAATCGATTGATTGTTTGTTAAAATTACTATACAAACTAAATCTAAATTAAATCAATTTAAATGAAAACTCTCCTCTTGTTTTTAGAATTTTCCTAGCTTTTCTGCACGTTTTTAGATTTTATAATCATAAGTTTTGAATTTTGGACAAAATGTGATGCATATCATGCAGCGTGCGACGCGTTAGACTCCTCTCCAGGCAGTCGGTCAAACGCGTTGAGTTTATTACGTCAACGAGTAACGTGTTGCGCTCTTTAGGAAAAAAGTCCTATTAAGTATGGGGGGACGTAGTAGACGGCGTAACACGTCGTGCACGGCGCAAAATACGCGTCACTGCGAAAACCGGCCTTAGGGACCTGCGATAGCAGAATGTTCTATTTCCCTTTGAATACGGAACATACAAGTTAACAGCATGGGAAAAAATTTGTTTTATCTAATTTTCTGAATAAATACTAAATTATAATTTAAACTGCACACCCTTCGTATATACACAAGGCTGGGCTGATGAACAATGCAGCAATATTTTCTGTTTTAGCAGTGTTTGCTCTTATTAGCTGCATAATAATTTCAGAGTGCCCGTGATTCATGAATCTAATTAATGTAATGGGCATATGCATCGTTTGGATGAATACGAAATTCTGTATTATGTATCTGTTTCAATAATGACCAAAGCAAACAAATCGGAAATATAAACAAAATGGGAGGTCGAAATTGCCTTTCAATGTACACAATGCTACACGGATCAAGAGCACCAACAGCTAGACGCGAAGTTTGAAAACAACAACATCTACCAATCATTGAAACCATTCGCCATCAGGCATTACAATGAGATTTAAATTGTATTTCTCACAGTTATAAACCTTAAAAATTGTTAGCATGTATGTTAAAATTCAGATTCTTGTTTATCAAGTTTCAGTTATCATGAAGGTCACGGACTAAATAAAGGAATTTAAATTAAAGGGAAAAAATTAACTGGCTCCAGGAAACTCAATGAGATTTGAAAAACGTCGATTCATCACTGGTAGAGTTGTACTTTGGTGAAGTCTTCCACAGTCTCCATTTACAAACTAGTCGGTACGGATTCAGCGGACTCCAAACAAAGGTCATATGGTTCAGTCAAATTGATTTTTCCAAAGAACTTTCTGAAGTCAATATTTACATTATCAATCGCATATCACATAAGAACGTTGGTAACTTCAATAGATGCACACTATCATCTCGATGAATCTTGCAATATACAATTCAGATCCCTATCTTGCCATCTAGGATTTGCTTTACATGATTTACTGAAACACTACAGAATGTTGGAATTGTTCTCTGGTGCAGACTATATCCTCCTAAAAAATGAATTAAGGTAATAATTCACTCGCATCCAGGAACACGAAATCACCGATCTTTCACCAAAAGAAAAACAGGAAAACATATAGAACCAAATAATTACTATCATCGCTGTATATACAAATCTCATCCATCTTAATGAATCACTATCACTTAAATACATGTACAAAACTTAAAACGGTCGTTTCCTAATGATTTCTTTGCTAAGAAATGAAAAACGAAACTACGGATTTGGATTTGGTTTTCGCAGATTGAGAACTTACGTCAAAAACTGTGGTATATCTTATAACCCTACATGAATAGAAGACGACACAATAAATAATAATAAACGTTCGTAACCTGAACAGATATCCTCCAAGATCACACCGCATCAAAGATAAACTCAACACTTTTGGATTCTGATAATATGTAACTTTGGTTATTTATTTCTTCAGTTTTCTAAAATGTAGTACTTTAACGTACACGGAAGACGTAATTCAAACTTGTCAGAGAGGTGGAGGAACCCGCGACATATCAAAGTAGATAGGATCACGGAAACTTCTTACACGATTTTTATTTATTTTTTCTTACCCTTGGTTAATAATGAGAGTAAAGCTTTGGGCAACAGTAATGATGTCGATAACATGGTGCTCATGAAGACATCCAAACATCTTTTTTTTTTTTTCTTATTTTTTGCTTCGTTTTTTACGTTCCATCGACGTTAAGGTCTTTAAGAGACGATGAAGGTATGTGAGAAAGGAACGGAAATGAATTGGGCCATGGCTTTTTGAAGGAACTATCCCGACATTCGTCCGGAGTAATATGGGGAATCAATAGAAAACCCAAATCTGGATGGCCGGATGGATATTCGAACCTGCGTCCTCCCGAATAATGCCATCTAGGTCCAAGCAGTTGAAGCTGTAGGTTGCCTTAATACATTCAATACGCACTGTCATTCTACTACTGCTAAATACTACAAGAAACTATATTAGTTCTCAACCACAACAAAATTGGGAATTATAGCTGTGCAAGTAATGTTGCACGTAGTATTTGGAGTACGGCATTTAACACACCAGTCAACTGGGGCACACAATACCTGTTAAAGAGAGTTTATAGATCGAATAAGAACCCAGGAATCGCATAACATTTAAGGTCAAACCGACAGTTGGTGTTAGAGAACCGGATTCAAACTACACAAGGCTTTGGATAAACGTTCCCTTGACAGGTACAACATAAGATGTTGCACAGGACACTGTAAGTGGTACTTCGAGACAACCACCATATGCGTATTCATTTGAACAATAATTCACAGCACGTTATGGGCAATTTACTTAACAACAGGTTAGTTAAACGACGGACGTTGCAACTTGACGGTGAAAAGAACGATAGACTATTATCCACGAAGTTTCAAGGTTCTTTACAATCAACATCGCATAGCAGGGAACGAAATATGGTTGCTGTTTATAGCCCATAAAAACAGCAGAGGTGTATAATTCTACGCTCATCTGCTCAACTGATGTTTGCTTATGCATATTTTCTTATCAGATTGGTTATAGCGTCTTCATTCTTTTATTCGTTTTGGTGATTTTTTGAAAAAGCTATCTTTTTTTGTCTATGGAGCCTCGAATAAAGTTTGAACAATCTCAAGGACGAGCTTAATGAGATTAGCAGTAAACAAACTGGATCTTTTCCACCATTTTTCTGTGGATTATACTGCTTTACTCATATTTCCGCCTGAAAAAAAAGAAAGATTATTATATTTCGATAGATTTAACTGGTCTTCCGACACGTTTCTGATTCTTCTATTAATTATCATCAGCACGTTCCTCTTCCATATATTTTCCAATCAGTTACAATGACGTAGTCTCACTTATATTCACTTTCACTCAATGCAGTGGTTTTATATTTCTTTGACATATGAATAATAAGTAAAACAATGTGTACTAAAATTCTACTTTCTTCCAAGAAAGTTCCTTTCAGTAATTCTGTATGTTACAACTCCATCTATAATTTTTCTCCTGTAAGTGCAGCGACAGTTCATGATCGTTGATACATAAACGTTCATAATGTGAAATACCCTTTTAACGTAAAACTGCACTGCTTGCTCTTTACAACTAACTTCCCAGAGCCAAATCACACAACATACTGATCACCGCACACACTAGGTAATCTACTATATAATACAGTATACCCTCTTCACTCCGAAATGGCGGTTCAAGGTCGTGTTCTCCTGTTCCCACTCTTCACCTCACCCTCCCCTCCATTACTATCTCTCCAAGCTAACGGCTATGTTCTACAGCTTGTATAAATATTCCGGACAGGAAGTACCAAACGCTTAAAAAGAGCAGTCAAGTTGCAGGAATTCATTTATTTCATTTAACTTACATATCTTCGGAACTGTAGCTGTACTCGTCAAACACACAAATGCACTAATTGTCACAATGAACTTGCAACCCCCCCATGTTTTTTACTTTCCATATGAACATAGGGAAAACGTGTATCATCGTGAGGGTTTAGTAGTCTCTGGTGTTAATATCTTCTGGAATCGTTTATGCTGATTGTGTGATCTCACTGGCATTAAATTAAACTTTCACCACTTTCACATCTAATTCAGATTTAGAGTTGAATTTTTGAAAGAGTATTTAACTTACTAAATATAATCACCACAGCAAGTGTAGTTTAGTTAATATCAGCAAATTTCAATGTTTATGTTACTCAGTTCTTTTGAAATAATTTGAAAGTATTAAGCAGATTTAATTCTTATGATAGAGTTGTAGTTTCATGTTCTATTTTAACATTAGTCTGAATGATGGATAATTTTTCGACTTCAATTACCTCTAAGGTAACTCTGTGAGGTTATAGTGTGACACAAGTTTTGAAAAAAAAAAAAACGAAATGTATGAGTGGTAAGAGATGAAAGAAAATGTTCATGGCTACAGTGGTCGTATTTCTGTTTGCAAAAAACATTCGCGTATTCGGGAGTTTGGATTTAAGTATTTTTAATGGCATATAGGAGATTATAATTCACTTTATGTTGTCTCACACCTAAATTGTTCTTTAGTAGTTCAACCCAATTCCCAAGGGGCTCTGACAGTATTGTCATGAAGACCTCTCCGAACCCTTTCGATGGTGTTTTAACTTTGAATCAGTCAAGAGGTCACATATAGTCGTGAGAACACTGTAGGAAGCCTTCTGAGGAACCGTTAACCACTTCTCAAAACAGCCAATGACGAGTCTCCGGAAGTGAATGAAGTTTTGCCTGGTTCATAGCTGAAAAAAGCCCTAATCCTCTTTTTTTTTGATTCTGGACTACTTTGGAACATGGGAAACCAATGGTTTACTAATTCGCCTTTTCCTCTCCTCCCAGTTTTTTTTTTTTTTCATTCTTTCACTGACGATCCTCCTTCTTTCTTCAAAGCAGGTGGTCTTGGAATTTGTACCTTGTTCCTCGAAACCCTTGAATTTATCAATTTTAGTTTGAAACATCCTTCGATTCTCATGTGGACGAATGGCAACTTTTTCCATATCTTTTACCGAGCGTGGTGGGTGAGCGATAAACGCTATGGCCTCTCATTCGTGAGGAGGCCGGTTCGAATCCCCGTCCGGGCATCCACATCTGGTTTTTCCATAGTTTCCCCAAATCACTCCAGGAGATTCTTCCTTCAAAAGATCATAGACCCCAGTCCCATCCCGCCTCTTATGACCTCGACATCGACGAGGCGTAAAGCCATAAGTCCTTATCTTTTCTAGTCTCTTCAACCCATTTTGCTGTCACCTTTAATTTAGTGTTATAGTATTATTGTTATTCGAGTATTGACGAGTGTTTAGAAGTTAGTTACATGTCTCTATAGATATCCATGAAGCGGCGGCGTTATGGAATGATGCCAGTGTTTGCCCCTAATGAACAGCGAGTGAGGCTGACCGTTGATGTCTGTGCCAGGTTTCAGTTCTAAAGCGACCACACTTGTGCAACCACCATCCGCTTACCGTCTCCGACTACATACACTGTCACCGCACTATGCATGACTGAACAGTAGTTGTGCCTATTTGCAAAAAGTCATGTCTAAAATTACGAGAAAAAAGTATTAATCACAACCAGGTACGGCAATAAAGGAACTGAAGAGGGACCAGGCAGTTTTTTAATTAAAGGCGACAAAAGAACAAAACAATTATGAAGAATCAATTAGTATGATCTGGTGCAGATATTGATCTTACGACAGAAAGAGTGAAAATACAGGGGAATCCTTAAATAGGACAAACGAAAAATTGAGAGAAATGGAAGTATTGGCATAATGAAAGTCGCATCTCAATGAACTGTCTAAGATCACTAATGTGTAATTAGCTCATATATGGCATGTTATTCCCTTAAAAGACTCCGGCACTACAGTGCAGGAAAGTTGCAACCGATGGACAAGGCAGCATATCAGGATGCAAGAGCATTTCGCAAGTAACTCTGACTGAGAAGAACTTCAGAATCTGTGAAGCGCGTACAAATACCATACATGGTAGTTGAAAATTAAGACGAATTAAGATGAACCAGATCTCACGAATAAAATACGATGAATAGCGAGATTGGTGGTTAGCAGTAGGTTGAAAGACGAACTGATTTGTAGCAATATCGTTGATTTCAGCTGATGTATACTATTCTGCAGCACCCTGCTTTGGCGTAAACACGTGAAGCTATCCTTTCCCGGAAGCCGAAGTGTTACAAACCTCACTGCAATACAACTAAATTGAACAAAACACACACAGTACATCCACATCTCTGAAATGTGCTGCTGCTGCTAATGTGATGAATAATTATGGACGCCAGCGAAGCCTAGCGGCTTTGCTCTGAACTATCTCATACGCGTGGCGTCCATAGATAATACTTTTGCCATTTAAGAGTCGAATTTCAAAAAATTTCTTTCTTAACATATAAATTAACCAAAGCGGATATCTTAATATTTAAATTGATACCTTTTTCACCGATTTAGTTTAGGCATCAAAGGAGATAAATGACTAGTGATAAAAAAAAAAAATAGAAATATTATGGAAGGGCAGGACAGATCAGGAAGTTGCAAGAAACAATTCATGACATTGCTCACTGTTATGTTAACCTCAAAACTAAGCGAAAGGATGGCAGTAGGAGGGTATCTGTGTCGTATGCGTTTTCCGAGACAGAGAAAGCTTAAGGAGGCCATCTAGATACGCAAGTGGAAGCTGCAGTAAGAGTGATATAGAGAAGACGGTTATATCCGCGTCGTACACAAACTATGCAGCAAACGAGGTACTTCTCGAAAAGTTTCACGTCACAGGTAAGAGTTAACATCATCATCATCATCCTCAACAGTTTCCAGCCACTAGCCGGGGCCTGCTTCATGCACAAGCCTCTCCATTTCCATCTTTCCACCCACCACCTCTCTGTTACCACCTTGTTCCACTCCCCTCTTCTCTTCCGTACCCATTCCTCCACTCCTTTCAGCCATCCATCTCTTGGTCTTCCTCTGAGTCGTTTACCATGCATCTTAATTTCGCGGATTTTTAATGGGATTCTCTGAACTTCCTTTCTCTTAACATGTCAATATTATCTCAGTCTGGTCCTCTCTACCCTTTCCTGTAGGGGTTCCTCTTTTATGGTGCATCTAATCACTTCATTAACATATTAGTATAAAATTTGATCGTACTCAATATGTAATACATACTACTCCTTAAAACAATATCCAGATTTAATCGCCACGTTTGATCTTCTCTGAAATCGTATGCGCGTCTTTTCCGTGTAGTCTAATGGGACAATGCTTTGGCCTGCCATTGGGTATACACAGATTCCATTGCCAACCATGCAATCCAGATTTTGGTCTTAGATATTTTCTCGAAATCATTGTGGGCGAATACCGATATGGTTCCCTCACAAGCACAATAGGGAACATCCGTTATGTTCTTTGACAATATTCTCTTCACCCACGTTTGTTTATGTGTGCACGGCACAGTTTTGTAATAACAGAAGAATCAAGAATCCTGGCGGAATGTTTCACAATTTCCATTTTGGATTCTGCTATTTCCAACTAACTATAATATCCGTTAATGTACGCCGTTTTTATTTAGGACTAGTGTAAGCCTGTGACAGTTTTTTGTGTATCATCACGGGTCTAGAATACTTTCAGTGTTAAGGGTCAAATGTTATAAAAGGTTGACCTGATCCGACAAAATATGTACTTGACCTGTGTTTTACCCTAAGGGTGAATAAAATCTCTTGACCTGGAAGAACTCAGAAGTCTTATTAAACGTAGGTATGAAACACGGACAGATAAGATCGTGCAATCGTATAATTGTTTCAAAGGTCGTGCTTAAATACAAACTTGACTTGAGTTTGACCCTTAAAGTTCACTCTGCAAAATTTAAAAATTTCCTGTTTGCTTCGAAAACATCACGTTGTTTTTTACTGAGACGGGGAAAACACTCATAATGTAATCTGTGGTCACAGTATCTGTAACGGCCAGAGAACTTAATACACGTTCCATATTATTAAACGATTACGCAACTCCGAAGAAATTAACTGCCAGAATAGTTGGAAACATATTTTGTCTGATGTCCACTTAATATAACCTAATAACTTACGTACAGCGAACATGAAGAAAGACCATTAACGAAAGTTGTCAGTAAAATACCAAAAAAGCAAAAATCCGTAATGCATAAACTTTGGTCAAGCAAGAACATTAGTGAAAGTTTTAATTAAATTAATTTATCCTAAGCAGTACTGACAGTTAGCATTCGTGGTTACAGCAGAGACCATGAGTAATTTAATTTTTTTAAGTTTTTTTAAGTTGCTTTCATTAGAAACATGTTACTCAAAAGCAGATCCACGTTTTTTCAGATGTAAAGTTTATGGATATTTTTAAACTATGAAACTTAATTAATGTATTATGGCAATTAATTTGGTAGCAGTTGCTTAGCTATTAAATTGTGGACATAACCTCGTATTTCTTCTAATGGTATCTCTGGTTGCTATTTTGCGAGCGAAGGCTGACACGTGACGTCGTTCTCCAGCCAATAGCTATTGAGGTGAGCGAATGAGTGACCTTATGAAATTATATAGCAGATTTCTTTTCAGTAACTAGAAAGAAATCACAGAAACTGGCAACTTAGGTAATAACCTCCTTGCCAATAAATTTTCTTTTAGCGTGTACTTACATTTAAATGCTATTATATTCATGCGATTGGTTAAAGAATTACTTTCGTGACACCTCTGATATGGTTTGCAGATTTTGAAGCTACATATTTATAATATAGTGAAAGCCTTCATTTTACGTTCATTACTCGTAACCTCAGTTTGCTTGATCACAGTGTGTCAGTGATAAATGAGCAATTAGTGGTATGAATACATGAGAAGAACACCGAAATAAAAGAGGGAGTATATAATTTTAAAACCGTTTTGTTCTCTCCCTCTTTTTCTAACATTATCTCTTTTAAAGTCAATACAAAGAATAAATTGTTAGGAAAATTAATAATTAGTAATTTTTAATTAGTGTATAGACATTTAGTAGGAAAAAATGTCTATAGTCCATTCATTTTGAATATGCGGCTAACTTTGTTTCATCCCCTCTCCGCGGCACCAAGACATGATTCTGCATGCGTCTGCCAACCGCCAGTACAAAGGATATCTAGGTTTTAATTCCTGTTAATGGTTAGTGGTTGTTTGAAGATTTTTATTAGATGTTACAAATAGAAGACGTGTAAGTGAACGGAATTTACGTTCGTAACACTAAAAAGGGGAATACTGGAGAAGAACTAATATTCAAAGTCTAGATTGCTATTGATTGTGGATCATCCTTTATTCACTGATTGAATAAGTTAAAAACTTTATTACAGATGTTATAGTAGAAGCAAACAGTTTAATAATACACTGCCCCCGAAGTGTTTTCCGCAATGACAACCTACAATATGCTAACAGAGTTGATATTACTTACAAAACAATCTTTACACAGAAAGTATTACACGATAGTATTACTGATAAGGAACGGTAAGGAAATAAGTCACAATCCTTACTGACCTACAGAATGGATGAGCTGGGTATCGAGCGACGTCAACCCGAAAGTTACTGTTCACCTACCAAGCTGCGTCGTTAAGTGGCTTCGCTAATACCGTTGCAGTCGGGTCTCACAAGTCACCGTTGTTAATTTATGCCCTTCCAAGGTAGAAAGAAACAGCCCTTCCATCAGGACAAGACCTCCCTTACGTCAGTCTCAATCAACGGTATTGTTCCCCGTCAGAGCGCTTGCCAAGTGCAGAGTCAAGCTTACTAACTCCCCGAGCATTACGTCAGCGTTTGGCATCTCAGTTTGGTATTTAGGATCTTTAACGTCACAAGAAAACTAATGCTCTTATGAAACTACAGGAGATCAAGCTATTTCTGAAGCAGTTTTTCGAGGAGAAAGTCTATTTTTCTGTCTGTCTTAACGTTTATCTATCTACTTGAATAAAAATAACTAGCTGCTATCTGCTTCTTCGTACGCATGGACTTAGAATTTTATTGCTAAAATTGAATGTAGGAAGCTGTAAGTTACGTAAAAGGTATTCCAAAAAGCAAAGAGTCGGGATAATGTGATGGGGAAGGAATATTGAATCTGTCTCATGAAGGGAAACGATTTGCAATATGTTAATAGCTGAAAAATGAGTAGTATTCTAGAACATTCTAGTCCATTTAAGAACATTTTAATACACTCTATAACATTCTAGAACAAATTGGTCGAAATATGAAAATGCCCTAGGTCGACCACTTTCAACCACCGTATCTCCCACACCCGAACAGCTACCGACCACCATAGTGTAAGATTGCATACTAGCGGACCGTGCACAAACTACGTGTCTCCTTACAGGGGGGAGGGAGGGAGGGGAGGGGTTGGCTGGAAGGCTACGCTAGGCTACGTGTTGGGAGGGGGGGTTCCGAGCCAGGCCACGTAGCTTTTCATAACATTTTTCACAGTTAAAATGAGGAATAGAACTCACAACAGCATGTGAATATTTATTTCCCTCAGTTAATTATCTCCGTATGTAATTTACAACAGTCTGACAAGAGAAAACAGTACAAAGAAAAAAAGCTACGTGCTACGTGGGGGGGGGGGGGGGGGGGAGGAGGCAAAAGCCACGTAGGGCTACGTGGGGGGGGGGGGGAAGGGGGTTCACAGGTGACCAAAATGGAGCTACGTGGTTTATGCAAGCTCCCTAGCGGCTATAACCACAAATAAACATGAGTGGTCAGCGCTGGGTAGTTTTGGCTGCAGAGCGAAATGTAGGGACCGATACGTGTAGTTAATATATATATATATATATATACGAGCAAATATTTATATACGATATATCTAGGTCGCGCGTAGTAGTAAAAGATTGAGTGGTCTAGTGGCTCAGCGGTTAAGGTTTCTGAGAGGAGTTCGAAAGGTCCCCGATTCGAATACCGTTCCCCAGATGGGGGGTGGGGAGGGGGATTTTCATAGCCTCTTAACCGCACATTCACATCCGGCATAGTTTGCTGTGTAATGTGAAATACGCCGGAATGTTTCAGTGGTTCGGATTCCCAAATCACTCCAGGCAAATACCGGAATGCATCCCTCAAAAGGCCATGGCCGAATTCCTTCCCATTCCTTGCCCCCCATCCTTTCCCGTCTCTAAAGACCTCGCTGTTAGAGAGACGCTAAGCAGACAAAAAAAAGGTTCGGATTCTACGTTAAAATGCAGGTGCTCTTTACCCAGTAAGATCACCGTGTTAGGTTAGGTAAGGAAGAAAAAAACTGGTCAAACTCCGATACCGAGTTAAATATACCTCTTTCGACAGCGTCCAACCAAACTTCGGATTGAATTCCAAGCTTAGCTCTTATAGTAAAAAATAACAGGGCGTGGAAGCCAAATGATATGGATATCACTTGCTTCCTGCGTCTATATCGATAACCTGCAATTCACAACACTGTGGGTGGTAGGGAGTGCTATGTGCTTAAGCTGTTTCCTCTCTGTGCATAAATATCTGCGACAACCCAACGGAAAAAAGGTACAGGTATTATTTCTATCATGTTATTGAACTGAGGCTGTGCCCAAAACACGCTAATAGAGTAAGTATTTCACTGAGGCGGTAAATGACAGTAGATTTTCCCATCTGAATCACTAAACGAAAGTATAAGCCACGCCAAACCCATATCAGTATTACAGACTCGGATCTTTAACCGTTCATCCACCAGAATCGGTCTTTACTGACAGATGGGGCAAGACTTCCGCTTTGTGCATAAAAACCAAACGTGAAAAACAAACTAGGCGCATTTCCAAATGTTGCTTTAAGTTATTCTCAAAGTGGAAGAATACAATTTTAGATTCGTGGTTTTTTACATTTTTATCATAGGAAATGGCGTTGGACAGTTATAAAACAATATTGCGTGCAGCAGCAAGCCACCGTCAGAAAAAAAGATTATGCAACAGCAATAGTTGGGCAGCCACATTACATGATTGGTTTCGCTCCATCGATGAGGCATATCGGCTGGGTGGCCTACATTCACATCTGACAGGAGAGAATATACCTCTTCAAATATTGTCCCCATCATCTGATTTATATTTTCGACACAACAATCGAAAGTAGAAACGAATCTATCAAGAGGCCGTGGCTGATTGCTATAAAGTGCTGTGCTCTATACATAGTTTTAATTAGTTCTTTCCGAGTCCTAGATTAATATTGGAAACTAAAAGATTTCTATTTTTCGAGAAGGCTCCTTTCGCTAGTGCTGGTCTGCAATTAACAACATTCTTGCTACTGAGTTAATATTCAACAAAGCATGAGGGTAAGTTTAAGGCGAAAAAAATAATTACGTGTGAAATTAGTTTTGTATGTATTCTGGTGATGCCAAAGGGATCACAGCATCAATGCGTTATGCTCGTGTGAGTACGTCAGTGTTTAGTCTTATGGGAGCCTCCATAAAACCCTAGCCTCACGTATCTTTTGCCTCTATTCCCCCCCCCCCACCCTTTTCCCTCGTGGCACGTAGCTTTTTTCCCTATTGATTCCAGAAGCCATTTTGTACTGTTAGACTCGTAAATTACATACGTAGATAATAAAATGACTGAAATAAATATTCACATACTGTGGTGTGTTCTGTACCTTATTTTACCTGTGACAAAGAATATGAATGAAAAGCTAAGTAGCTAGGCTCGGAAACCCCCGCGTCCACAAGCCCAGCAAACGACCCTGATGAACAAGTCAATTCATGCTATCCAAATCACATCTCTTAATCACGTCAAACTAATTAATGCATTCCATATACGTGATATAATAAATGGTAATTTTAAATGGTGCCTTGATGATTAATTCACATCCCTCATGCAAAACTTTAATTGATAAATTTATAATAAATTAAATTAACCATATACACTGCTGGAAATTGAAATAAGAACACATTGACGCCGGTGTGTAAGACCCACCATACTTGCTCCGGACACTACGAGAGGGCTGTACAAGCAATGATCAAACGCACGGCACAGCGGACACAACAGGAACAGCAGTGTTGGCCGTCGAAGGGCGCTAGCTGCGCAGCGGTTGGGCACCGCCGCAGTCAGTGTCAGCCAGTTTGCCGTGGCATACGGAGCTCCATCTCAGTCTTTAACACTGGTAGCATGCCGCGACAGCGTGTACGTCAACCGTATGTGCAGTTGACGGACTTCGAGCGAGGGCGTATAGTGGGCATGCGGGAGGCCGGGTGGACGTACCGCCGAATTGCTCAACATGTGGGGCGCGAGGTCTCCACAGTACATCGATGTTGTCGCCAGTGGTCGGCGGAAGGTGCACGTGCCCGTCGACGTGGGTCCGCACAGCAGCGACGAACGGACGCACGCCAAGACCGTCGCATCCTAGGCAGTGCCGTAGGGGACCGCACCGCCACTTCCCGGCAAATTAGGGACACTGTTGCTCCTGGGGTATCAGAGAGGACCATTCGCAACCGTATCCGTGAAGCTGGGCTACGGTCCCGCGCACCGTTAGGTCGTCTTCCGCTCACGCCCCAACATCGTGCAGCCCGCCTCCAGTGGTGTCGCGACAGGCGTGTATGGAGGGACGAATGGAGACGTGTCGTCTTCAGTGATGAGAGTCGCTTCTGCCTTGGTGCCAATGGTGGTCGTATGCGTGTTTGGCGCTGTGCAGGTGAGCGCCACAATCAGGACTGCATACGACCGAGGCACACAGGGCCAACACCCGGCATCATGGTGTGGGGAGCGATCTCCTACACTGGCCGTACACCTCTGGTGATCGTCGAGGGGACACTGAACAGTGCACGGTACATTCAAACCGTCATCGAACCCATCGTTCTACCATTCCTAGACCGGCAAGGGAACATGCTGTTCCAACAGGACAATGCACGTACACATGTATCCCGTGCCACCCAACGTGCTCTAGAAGGTGTAAGTCAACTACCCTGGCCAGCGAGATCTCCGGATCTGTCCCCCATTGAGCATGTTTGGGACTGGATGAAACGTCGTCTCACGCGGTCTGCACGTCCAGCACGAACGCTGGTCCAGCTGAGGCGCCAGGTGGAAATGGCTTGGCATGCCGTTCCACAGGACTACATCCAGCACCTCTACGATCGTCTCCATGGGAGAATTGCAGCCTGCATTGCTGCGAAAGGAGGATATACACGGTACTAGTGCCGACATTGTGCATGCTCTGTTGCCTGTATCTATGTGCCTATGGTTCTGTCTGTGTGATCATGTGTTGTATCTGACCCCAGGAATGTGTATATAAAGTTTCCCATTCCTGGGACAATGAATTCACGGTGTTCTTATTTCAATTTCCAGGAGTGTATTTTTGATGTCGCAATTAG
This sequence comes from Vandiemenella viatica, assembly GCA_031002005.1. Classification (NCBI taxonomy): domain Eukaryota; kingdom Metazoa; phylum Arthropoda; class Insecta; order Orthoptera; family Morabidae; genus Vandiemenella; species Vandiemenella viatica. Next base: position 227,270,987 of record CM061919.1, on the reverse strand, counting down.
TGTGATACTTCAGTCCACTTCCTTAGAATAGTCAGTACACTATCTAAAAATTCCTATTGAAACTGACTGGCGATTGAAAGGAGTAATCTGAAACCTGCCACTGAAACTAGATTTGTTTTCTCTGGAACATGTAAAGGATAAGAAGAAAAGCAATAAGTTATTTTTTGGGTACGAACGAACACACTTAATGCTGAATTTTATACAGAATTTAATTAACATTTAGTTAAGAGAGTTTGTATCAACGCCTTCTTTTTATATTTTGTAAAAATATGTTCAACTTTTTTATATTACATGTCGAATGTCAGATTTAAATCAAAAATTAAATTCTAGAAGGGGACATACAATTTTTAAAAACTCAAAGTTTTGCTCAGCATCTGTTCCCCCAGCCATAAACTGCTAAATCAAACTGTTATAGTGTTTTGAATGAGAGATCAAAGGAGGTATACAGTATTATGAAACTAGGTGTCGGTAGATTCTGTCATATCGCTATTCTTCCGAAGCAATGTTGCAAATTGAAAAAAAAAATGTTTTTTTTCAGCTTTGTGAAAAAAAAAAAAAAAAAAAAACATGAAAAAAAAACTTACACCCTTGTTTTTTTTTCTTCAGAAAACAATATATTTGATAAATTATATTTTCATTTACGGAACTTACATTTTACAAGTGTGTTTTAAATCTTACTGAATCATATAATGTTTTACATAATGATTCATAAATGTATCTATATAGGTAACATAATTTTATTCATCCTCTGTCAGTACCACATTCACTAGTATCAGCATTACCAACACTAGTTCAGTCGGTGTCGCAATTTTCTATTTCTTCTTCTGTCTCCTCTATACCCATAACTTCAGAAGTAGTTACATTTTCTTTTACTGGTTGTTCTTGTATTGTACACAAAAGATTTTGAGATTGCAATTTTAAATTGTGAGCAAAGTACACACTGTGCTTAAAGACTGCGCCGATAGTTCTGTATTACGGTCTTTTAAGTTTGAATTTAAATCTATTAACATACAAAATAGGAGCTTTATTTCTTTTCAATAGTTGGTTTACGCCAACAGTTGCAAGGAAACGATTCATAATTACTGACAATGACTCAGTATCAATATACGCTGAGAGTTTAACAAGTATACGAATATAAGGAAAGCACAATAAGTAATAAAAAGAGGCAAAAAACCGTAGATAAATTTTAAATTCCTAATTTTTTCAAAAGATCCATAGGTCTACAGATAAATTCGTAGGGCTAGCAGCACTAGTTCAAATAACGAGTATCAATCCAAACAATGGGGAACGGGGATTCCTTCTCGCGCAACCTAGCCTCTTCGGGAAGTCCCCGTTCATAAAAGAAACTTTCAGTCAATGTTGCCAATATTTTCGTTTTTTTTTCTACTAAACCAGAAAAATATATTAGATTTAAAAATTAAGAAAAGTACTTAGAAAAACTCTAAAACAGTCATATTAAACAATAAATGCCTTACAAATTTGAGATTTAGTAGTTATGAAAAAAAAAGTGTCCCAGAAAAAAAAATCGTTTTTTTTAAAGTTATGTTTTCATGTTTCTTTTACAACACTATTCCGAAGCAAAACTGCAAGGCCCCGAACTTTTAACAGAGTAATAACACCACACGCTCTACAGAGAGACCGAGGAATGTGGTGCACGATCTGGTAATCAAAAATTGTGTACCAACACCTTTTCTTTCCTGCTGTACTAGTACAAGGTGGGGAAAATCCCTTCCACCACAGAGTATCGAAACAGCTAAATGGGCTGCCTGTACATACCTAGCAACAACACTGCACATCAGTACCGACTAATAAGATCAAAAGTTTCAGAAAGTTTAAGAAAGTTTAGACTCAAAACAGCCACATTATTGTGGTAGTAGGCTACAGAATACTGGGCTCTCTGAATCCCTCGATGGCGCTACCTCCAACGTCGTCAGTTTTACGACCAATTATGTCCGCCATTGTCTGGTGCTGTTGCGACTGAATGAGCGATTCCCTGACCTCGATTTGCAGGTGACTCCAGTCAAAGGCAAGCCAGCCCTACTGTGATGCGATGGACCTACATCTTCCTCTACGTTTTAATGTTACCCAAAAACTTTGTTATGTCATCCTAACGTCAACGTTTTCTAGTAGTCTAGCATCAATTCTACATTGATGGTTTCGGCTAGTTTCTGATGCAAAGACTCTCTAGAGCAGTGATGTCAAAGATACGGCCCGCATCCGGCCCCCGGGCCCTATCAATACGGCTCGCGATCGCAATGTGACACAGAAAGAAGAATCATGTTTTTTTTAGTTTTTAGACTTCACTCGATTCCTCTACGGAAGTACATTTTTTTTATTTGAATCTGGCCCGCCTACACATTCTAAATTTAATATACGGCCCTCTGCAAAATTGAGTTACTACTGGACGGTAGGTAAGAAGGTACTGGGAAACTATGAAGATTTAATGTAGTGAATATTTCAGCTAAAACTATATTTATGATTATATATCCTTTACTAAGGCCTACTTATCACTGTAGAGCAGGAGAAAAGGCAACGATTGTAGTGAAAGAACGAGAACAGTCAAGATTTTTCTTATTAGTCATTATATGCCTGACTGATGGTTGGATATGCAACCGGAGCTAGTCCAGTTGAGCTGCCGATCCGGTCTTACATATTTCTTTAATCAAAAAGTTATCTTGATTTGCTTGCTGGAGTGGTTTCTAAATAATGCGGAGTTCTCTTTGATTCACAATAGCCCCAATGAGTAAGACGCCAACAGTAATGATAAATATGGCAATTCCGATACTATTATCTTTACATATTACATATTTTTCACAAAACAACGAAGAAGTTTTATCGAATACGGTATTGAACATGCCAATAATAGCAATCGAAAGATGAAATCAGCATGTGTTGAAACATCGTACTGCAAGGAAGCATTGATTCTACGTGGACAAATATACTGCAGCAAATAGAGTGGCCCCGTCAGTTTGTCCACGGGTTTTAAGTTCACAAAGTTAACGGAACCTCATCTTTTCCCTCCAATCGTGGCTTTCTTCCTAATTTCAGATAGCTTACGTATATTATCAGCCCTTAAGTTGTGTCTCTTAGAACGTCACAAACAATATCCTTGCCTTATGGGCGCTCTTCTAGGGAAGTCAGTGGTTAACTGAAACATCGCCTGCTACTTGGAAGGCATAAACTAGTATTTGTAGCTCATGTAGACATTTTATTTTTAGTCCAGTAACGCGGTAGTTTCACCTTGTTGTATGTCACGTAGAAGATTCTTTTTTTACTTATCTTGTATATATTGCTGAGAGTTTGCAGAAACCAAATTTTCTACCTCCGATACCCTCGGCACAATTTTCTGTGGCCAAAAAACGTTAAAATGTTGGTACTTATTTCAGTTTTTCATCTGTAACTACTTTCCAATGAGTCTAAGCACGAAATACTTTAGTTTTAATTTGAAACAGGACACACTTCCCTACAACTTTTGTAGTACAAAGTTTTTTCTAAACTCTAAGCGAGCTACAGTTCTTCGAAAATTAGCTAAATTTCACATTCCTAAAAGTTCGGTTTCCTCCTACGGGTCCCCTTGCATATATGATTCACATATATGTATTTCTGTATTATATGGTATACACTTTGAGTAATTCAATAATCATATGGCTTTGTTGGCCGGGAGATCCCGAAGAATAGTTCGGCCGCCAGGTGACAGTGTTTTCGATTCGCCGCCGCGCAATGCGGCCCTTTATGGCTATCTAATAACCTAACAAGGTAATCGTACCGGGTATGGGAACCTACATCTTAAAGTGGAATCCGAGCCACAGAAGCGTTCTGGCTTACTTCATATTACACAGCAAGCTGTGGCAGAGCTGGAGGCCGGGTTAATGGCCTTTGAAAATTACAGCTGAGACCGGGATTTCGATCTTCAGTCAGACGCCATAACCACTGAGCTACCATGCCGCTCTATTACTGATGGTAATAGAGCGGAAATGAATGCATAATGTTATGGCATAAAGATATTAAGTCATAATAAATTTAAAAAATTGTTATAAATGAATTTCTTTTCCTTTTGGATTGTACCAGATTGTCAATGTCCTCATCTGGATTTAAGTCTCATTCATCCATTGCATCAGGAGTAGCTTCCTAGAGGTACAAGAACGCTTCCTCTCTTTCAGTCTGAGGAGCAGTTTTTGAAAACAGCTGAACAGTGCAGTCCTGATTTGCGACAGCTGCATCGTGGAGTACCAGGTTTCTTGTATTATACAACGTTCGGGATAAGTTCAAGTGCAGCATCTTTTATTATTGTAACTGGAATAAGACTGGACGAACCTTTCCTTCATCCCCGTGGCAATGGGTAAATTTCTCGACCCAGCCATGCTTGGACATGGTGGTACGTGCTTATTAAGTGAAACGTTGCCGCATCTGATGTTGGTGGCAACCGTGCTAGGTTGAAGGCATTTTTGGGGCAGATTTCTTATCTGAGCATTCCAATGTTCCATAAGCAATTTGTTCATACCGTTCCAAGATCAGCTGTGTTCTCCAGATCCTAGTCTCCGGAGGCTAGGAGTTCTGAGAATTTGGTATGCATGTTACAAATGTGGTGGGTGTTGAATGAGGCAGCAGATTTTTTCTTATCCATAGCCGAAAAACGCTGGGATATTATATCACATCCTGTTAATACATGGATGAAGAGGATATGTGAGGGTTCAAACTTGAAGGGAGTGGTTAAGTACCATAGTCCTGCTTTCTTGCCTTTCCCTGGTTTATGGAAATACAACTTCTCGTAAGTGTTACCAAGGCCGCCTATAGACAGTACGAGAAAGCCAATCAGAATTCTCATCATGTCGGATTTTGCTGCTTGGGAAATAGCTGCGCCAACAATCAGTCCAGCTGCATCTTCTTTTGACTGTTGAACTTGCATGCCTCCGTTTTCACGGTTCTTGCAGTTCTCATTTGTTGCGTCCCTGCAGAATTTCTTTCCTCAGTTAAAACGATGTCTGATGTTTTCAAATGTCGAATCCTTTAATATGACTTTATTCCTCCCTGAGCAGCATCACTTCGGTACGCGTAACATATAACTGTGATTGGGTTCATTGTGCGTTCTCAATTAGGCTTACCGAGCGTGGCGGTATAACGGTTAGCGTTCTCGCCTCGCATTCGGGAGGACGGCGGTTCGAATCCCCGTCCGGGCATCCAGATTTCGGTTTTCCATGGTTTCCCAAATCACTCCAGGCAAATGCCGGGATGCTTCCTTCAAAAGGCCGTGGCCGAATTCCTTCCCTTTCATTGCCCCCAATACTTTCCCGTCTCTAAAGACCTCGCTGTTGAGAGACGTAAAGCAGTTAAAAAAGAAAAAAATTAGGCTTCATATTTTCCACAGATGGAGGCAAAGTTTTCACTGCGATGTGACATAACCTCATGCAGGAGGCATCCTCCATCCACAACAAAACGTTTTATGTTTGACGTTGCATCCTGAAGAGATCTAAATACTTTATATAGAGACAATTTTGTTCCCTTGAACTACGGAGCGAATTCAAATGTAAAACAGTTTCAAACGATCCAAACGGAAAAGAAAGGGATTTATGCCTAATTTTTTACTTATTGAGACTTTATTTTGATCGTGTAAATAAGTGAAAATAAACTTTGTGCCATAACATTATGCTTTCATTTTTGCAAACCCGTTTTTCAAACTGGTACAAATACCATCAATAACAGAACGATCTGGTAGCTCAGTGGTTAAGGCGTATGAGTGGAGATCGAAATCCCGGTCTCAGCTGGGATTTTCAAAGGTCATTAACCCGACCTTCAGTACTGCCACAGCTTGCTGTGTAATATGAAGTAAGCCAGAACGCTTCTATCTCGGATTCTGCCTTACGCTGTAGGTTCCCATACCCGGTACGATTACCTGGTTAGCTTAGATAGCCATAAAGGTACGCGCACACTACAGCAGGCCGCATCGCATCGGGTCGCATTACATTGAGCGAAAATGCTGCAACGCACATCTGGACACAGCGGGTCGCATTTCTTTTATTGTCACCGCCTTCGGTTCTCAACGATTATTCAGCCGCTTCTACACTGCAAATAGACACATCAGACAAAGGGCTCTCTATATTCATTGAAGAAGAAGAAAATTAAGCAGAAAAGGCAATGGGTTTAATTTAAAAAGGAATTTTCCGCATTTCTTAGGCACTTTAGATGGCAAACATGTTATAACAGTTCTACAGAATTGCGATTCTCTTAATTTTTAATGCAGAAAAATGAATGTTTTTCATGGTTTTAATAGCCCTTCAAGTTGCAGTTGTATTTTGGTCGCCGGAGGATTGGGAAAAAAAATAAGATGGCAAAACATTTAGCCACAACAATTTAGGTGAGGCAATGGCTGCAGGAAAACTGAATTTGCACGTTGACAACTGAGATAAAATGAAGTATGTAATAGTTGTGGATGAAGCTTTCCGCCTTTTGAGATGAGGCATATTCCAGAATATCAGATAAAATGAAATGAAGAGAAACAAACTTTCAATTACAGGCTCAATAAACTATGGAGGGTGATCGATAACTGCTTTGGTGTTATAGGTAGAAGGTTTCAAATCTGTGAAAGAAGAATGTCAGTGTTACCTAATAAGATAAATAAAGTAATGCTAGCCACGTGCTGCATTCCTAACCTAGATTACATCAGAAATCATTAAGATTTGGAATAATTTCACAAAATAGTTTTAAACAATTAGGTTAATTGGTAACACGAAGCTTTACAAGCCGCAATCAAAGAAAGTGATAGAAAATTATAATACATACGTAAAATAAACAAAAAATAAAATACGAAACATGACACTATACCTGGTTGTTTCCTATTTCCTCCCAAATATAGATATATTTGTTATTATATTTTGCGTCTTGTAAATAATAAAACTCTTAGAAAGTCATTACTGAGATGCAGTGCTCTTTATCCATTACGTTTGAATAGCTTAAGTTAAAACATACAAGCAAAGAACAAGTGATCATGACCTAGAAATTTTATAATTTTTTAATCTTTATTAAAGTTCATACAGTAATTAAATTTTTAGACTGTAATTACTTTTTTTTCAAAAATCATCCACCATCCTGTGTGAAAATTTGCAGCCAATTTTGTTGAAGTAATGCAGTTAATTCACAGAAATAGGAACATACAAGTTACAAAAGTCAGTCAGTACTTTTGGAGCACCTATCGCAAATCTGGTTGTGACTTGAGCGCATCGGGGCGCACAGGCGGAAAAAATACGCCTAGGGAAGTGATCCGACAGTGTGACGCGACGCGGCCTGCCCCGCCCCGACTCGACCCGCCTGTGGTGTGCGTTACCCCATTAGAATCAGTGTAAGCGATTGCAGACGCATTTCTGCGATGCGACGCGACGCGGCCCACCCTAGTGAGCGCGTACCTTAGGAAAAGTGTGAAATTTTGCTAATCTTCGAAGAACTGTAGCTCGCTTAGTTTTGAGTTTAGAAATTGTGTTCTCTTTCAAATTAAAAATAAAGTATTTCTTGCTAGGACTCACCAGGAAGGAGCTACAGACGAAAAACTGAAATAAGTACCACAATTTTGACGATTTTTGCCCACAGAAAATTGTGCCGAGGGTGTCGGAGGTCAAAACTTTGGTTTCTGCATACTCTCACACATATATATAAAAAAAATCTTCTACGTGTTATAATATTTGTGAGAGCCTCTTTTTACGACCCCGTTACTGGACTATATAGAAATAAAGGTGAATATAGTTGGGAGATGAATGTGGTTAAGGTAAGGGAGGCAGTTAGGTAATGGCCTTGCGCAGAAACTGTTTGGTAGTTTGCCTTACGCGATTGCGGGAGTTCGAAGTCTGGATAGTGCAACAGAGGTTGCAATCAGCGTGTTCCTGGACAGGCCCAGACATTAGGTTGAGGTCGGTGGCGTGCTCCGTTTCAACTCGTCACGAACACTTACACGAGATTCCTTATTCGGAAACTCGAACCTGTCGCTTCTTAATGCCTGACAGCCCCATTCAAAATAATAATAATAATAATCTCTTGACGGCTCTAGATATCTCCCATCACAACTCCCCTCCCCCTCCCACTCCAACTACCTACAGTTATGTTCCTGTTGGTTTTGCTTTAGTTCTTAATCCAGCTCAAACGTTCTTTTTAGCTCAATTTCGAATAACCATTTATGGGAGCTCACGTGATTTAGGCACGTGATCAGGTACGGAATATTTACGGGCCTTAAAACCTCTGAAAATGATAGGACGCTGAAGGTTCGGATTCCACATTAAACTATAGTTTCCGTTTAGCTGGTAGGATTAGTATTTTATATTAGGTGGCTACGAATGAGGCACATTGCACACGAAATTATTCTTATTTATCCCAATTTTAAGACTAATTTTGCTTATTACAATGCGTTTGAGACTCTAGTTAATCGTTTTATGATTCACCATAATTGTTTTCACATGTAAATGTTCATCCTAGTCATAAACAGTCAAATTTCTTGTAGTCTCGTAAAACCAAATATGTATTCTTTTGCCTTTTGAATTTTCCTAATAAACAACACGGTGCTCATTAAAGCCGAGAGAGGGAGATTAAATTTTAGATCGTGATACAATCAGCGTATTAATGCGCGCGCAGGAAGAGATTTGATTTTGGACCAGCAATATTAACGGAGTTTGTGGTTAGGTTGGACCATAATGACAACTGACGTATATCATATGGCACAATGAGAATACATTGTAAGTTGGACACTTATTTATAATTTAAGTTGCTTTTATGAGCGCCATATTGCTGACATAATGTTAAATAAGGATGGGAATAGTTCTACACGATTACTAGAAATCGAATACTTAAACATTTAATATTAATGACGCCATTAATTCAGCCGCCTGCAAGCAGTTCTACCTGTATCAGAATAGGTTAGGATTGCAGGCCGCTAATTATATAATTAACGGCGTGTTATGGGAGTTAGCCCTAGGACTCCACCAACACAGCAAGCCGTGCAGCTTTTTATGTTCAATTACTAGCACTTGATAATTCTCGTACTAGCAAACACACTCCCACTAATAAGGATTTATTAATGTATAGCTCAGAAATATTAACACTTTTTTTTTATTAATTTTGACGATTAGTTTAATACTCTTAACTTGGAAACTCCACATTATATAAATTTAACAAAAAAATTACTCCCAGAACCACATGCACGCTTTCCCGCGCCAGCATGCGACCATGGAGTTCTTTCCTCCATGCATGCGACCACACCACCTCTCAAAGATTGTATTATTATAAGACTTACCAACTAAGATACTATTGCTTCCCCGCTCACTGCACTAGCTACCATCTGTGGAACCCTACTTACATTTTATTAGAATTATTTGTGTTAATTGTAATCAGAACATTATTAAACCTATATAGTTAATATCAAATTAATTATTTAAAAAATAAAGATAAACTATTTTACAAAAAGGGTTAGACATATATGTCACAGGGTGTAGGAATCGTAATTGGGTGCACATAAATCCGTAGAAATTTTGGTTTCTCATTCAGGCGAATGTTAAAACGTTATTTTAATACGAGCCCATGCAAAGTTTCATAGAAGCAGCTAAACTCAACTTTAGATTTTAAATATAAAACTGTGGTAAAAATGTTACACAAAGCAGCCACATGTGTTTAAATCAAAGAGTACCTCCATTTCTCGATAATTCTTATTTCTATCAGGTTTTCTAAAGCTAAAAATTGATTGAACAATAAATAAGTCTATTATAAACTGTTTTGATTAGTGAATATTTTCAAGACGCGTTACGTTCGTGTGATATGGAAAATCGTCAGTTGCTGTAAATGTACATAGTGTTATTGCCACAGTTGAAATCTTATATATATATATATATATATATATATAAAAATAGACGTGTGTTTTCATATATTTCACTTTTCAGCCACCACTACCAAGCACAGATCACTGGTCTTTGTGTGTGGAAGTAGCATGGAGTTTCCTGTCGTGCACAACGTTGGCCGAATGTCTATAGCTGTGGGGATGTGGGAGATATGATGATTAAAGTTGACCAATGCAGGGCGTTTTCATATTTCCACCAAAAATTTGTGTCTACATATACTTCTCTTTCCTGCCACAACTTCATAGCATAGACCATTGGTGTTTGTGTGTGGTAGTAGAAACGTGTCTCCTGTCTTGCACTATGGTTGTTAGATGTCGGTAGCTATGGGGGTGTGGGAGATATGGGGGTTGAAAGTGGTCGACCTGCGGCAATTTCATATTTCTTCCAAAGCCGCATGTGTCATGGTGTATCACTTTTCAGTGAAAACTATCTATCGCAGATCACTAACGTTTGTGTGTGGTAGTAACACAGAGTCACCCATCGATCACAACGTTGGCCGAATTTCGGTAATTGTGGGACTGTGGGAGATATGGTGGTTGAAAGTGGTAGATCAAGGATATTTTCGTATTTCATCCATGACATGTGTGTCCGTAAATAATACTCTGCTGCCTGAACTATGTAGCGCAGATGTCTGGCATTTGTGTGTGGTAATAGCATCGCGTCTCCCATCGTGCACTATGGTGGTTAGATGTCGGTAGCTGTCAATACAAATTCTTTACAAACACGAACGAAGTCGTGGGTACCAGCTAGTATACGTATAAATCACAATTCATTGTTCGTATATACACACTCTACTTACAAACACAATGCAGTAATACTATGTACTTACATTTACAGATATTGAGGATATCCTTTACTATTAGGCCGAGATGCGTCTGTAGAATAAACATTAGTGAATGCTATTGTTAATAGACGATATTTAAATCAAAAACATTTAAGAAGCAACTACAGAAAAATTACCCACAGCTTAGATATTACTAAATCTCCAAAACAATGCTACAATATCAATTAGCTCCCTAATCGAAACTAATAATGCTTAAATGGGATATCTATTACTTAAGGCATATAATAACGCCACTTTATAGCTTGTTATGAAACTAAAATAATTCCACAAGACTGAAAACCTATTCGCCAAACCTGATAGAAAACTGGTGTCTCACAGCAGTGTCGTATCTCGTAAAACCTTTATGCCTCCGTATGCTTAAAATTAGTGGCAATTGTAGCTAGGTTGAAAAGCCGAATGGAGCAGAAGAAACAGTTGCGTAATTCACATTGCACTTTATTTTCATCTGCGAAGTTGGTTGCATTCTGGAATTACAGATATTGGCTGCAACTACTTCCACCGGTATCCCATATTCGTCACTCCTGTACAGCCTTCCGCAAGTTGATTGTAGATCCCCAAATTTTTCCAGAAAAAAAACCCTAGTATTATCATGCGTTGAGGATTCCGTAAAATGGTTATGTATCAAATTGAACGCACACGAGAGTAAAAACTTAAAAAAGAATGAATGAAAAATGATTTTTCCAAAAATTTTATAATTATTTTGTAAAATCTTATATATATATAAAAACAGACGTGTTTTTTTTCCTATATTTCAGTTTTCAGCCACCACTAGCTAGCACAGATCACTGATGTTTGTGGGTGGAAGTAGCATGGAGTTTCCTGTCGTGCACAACGTTGGCCGAATGCCGATAGCTGTGGGGATGTGGGAGATATAATGATTAAAGTTGGTCAGTGTTCAGTCTGCCAGTAAAGGCCCCTGCCAGGCAGACCTCACACACAACGCGCCTGCAAACGGGGATACATATACGACTCCAAACAGGCGCAGAGGCATCAAAACAAACCAGGAAAATAAATAGAATCATCTAGAGGCTAAGTGGGACTATTTCTTACAGAGGTCGCCGTACTACCACACAACGGAATTCCTGCGCCAGGCCGCCTATATAAGCGTAGCCGGCCGCTCCACCGCCAGTTCCAGCCTGACCGCTGAACCAGCGTCAACTACAGAAGACCACCGGAAGTTCGCGAGAAGTAGAAGCCGTCACTCTACCCCGGATCAGGACCAGGCTGAAATTCTCGACGGTCTTCTGATAACTGTACCCACATTTGTTTATGGTTTACCTGTTGTATTGTGTACCGAGTAATAAACTTCAAGGAACTGTTAAGTGTAGTTCACTTCAGTGGCGACAAGGTTGGGATAAGAACTCTCGACCATCATGGCTACGCCAGCAGCACCTACGGAATGGCAACAGTTCCTCCAAGGACTTCTACATCAGTTCTTCGAATCTCAGAGACAACTGATTGCGGAAGTCAGGAATCTCCGCCAACCCAGCCTCCGTTCCCAGCATTCAACGACGACGTCGAGGAATGGGAGACCTACGAGAAGCGCATAAGACAACACTTCGCAATTCACCACATAACCAAAGAAGAAACATATTTCCTTTCCTGGAACCAATCGAAGATGTATGTCTTGCTCACCAAACTTCAGCCACAAGACCCCGACACCCTCACCTTCACGACCATCTGTACGACACTGAATGCATACTACAGACGCCGGTACCATGTCGTCGAGGCCCGCGTCGAATTCTATCAATGCCGGAAGAAGCCCGATCAGACATATCGCCAGTGGGCGGCCGAACTCCAAGGCCTTAGCAGAAAATGTAAGTTGTTCCCACGAATCCTACGCCGACGACATGGTGCGTGATCACATCATACAGGCTGCACCAGATGCCGCACTCCG
>CM061919.1:227098558-227257380 GCA_031002005.1 Vandiemenella viatica | reverse complement strand
TTTCCACAGATGAAGCCAAAGTTTTCACTGCGATGCGACAAAACCTCATGCAGGAGGCATCCTCCATTCAGAACAAAACGTTTTATGTTGGGCGTTGCATCCTGAAGAGATCTAAATGCTTTATATAGAGGCAATTTTGTTCCCTTGAACTATGGAGCGAATTCAAATGTAAAACACTGTTTCAAACGATCCAAACGGAAAGAAATGGATTTATGCCTAATTTTTTACTTATTGAGACTTTATTTTGACCGTGTAAATAAACTTTGTGCCATAACATTATGCTTTCATTTTTTGCAAACACGTTTTTCAAACTGGTACAAATACCATCAATAACAGAACGATCTGGTAGCTCAGTGGTTAAGGCGTATGAGTGGAGATCGAAATCCCGATCTCAGCTGGGATTTTCAAAGGTCATTAACCCGACTTTCAGTACTGCCACAGCTTGCTGTGTAATATGAAGTAAGCCAGAACGCTTCTGTCTCGGATTCTGCCTTACGCTGTAGGTTCCCATACCCGGTACGATTACCTGGTTAGGTTAGATAGCCATTAAAGGTACCCGCACACTACAGCAGGCCGCATCGCATCGGGTCGCATCACATTGAGCGAAAATGCTGCAACGCACATCTGGACGCAGCGAGTCGCATTTCTTTTATTGTCACCGCCTTCGGTTATCAACGATTATTCAGCCGCTTCTGCACTGCAAATAGACACATCAGACAAAGGGCTCTTATTTTTATATATTCATTGAAGAAGAAGAAAATTAAGCAGAAAAGGCAATGGGTTTAATTTAAAAATGAATTTTCCGCATTTCTTAGGCACTTTAGATGGCAAACATGTTATAACAGTTCTACCGAATTGCGGTTCTCTTAATTTTTAATGCAGAAAAATGAATGTTTTTCATGGTTTTAATAGCCATTGCAGTTGCAGTTGTATTTTGGTCGCCGGAGGGTTAGGAAAAAAATAAGATGGCAAAACATTTAGCCACAACAATTTAGGTGAGGCAATGGCTGCAGGAAAACTGAATTTGCACGTTGACAACTGAGATAAAATGCAGTATGTAATAGTAGTGGATGAAGCTTTCCGCCTTTTGAGATGAGACCTATTCCAGAATATCAGATAAAATGAAATGAAGAGAAACAAGCTTTCAATTACAGGCTCAATAAACTATGGAGGGTGATCGATAACTGCTTTGGTGTTATAGGTAGAAGGTTTCAAATCTGTGAAAGAAGAATGTCGAGTTACCTAATAAGATAAATAAAGCAATACTAGCCACGTGCTGCATTCATAACCTGTTGATTAACGATATTTGAATTCGGTTGCTGAAGGTAAGAACAAAATGACAACAAAGAAATTTCAATACTTGACTTACACAGGTTTCTAGGTTACATCAGAAATCATTAAGATTTGGAATAATTTCACAAAATAATTTTAAACAATTAGGTTAATTGGTAACACGAAGCTTTACAAGCGGCATTCAAAGAAAGTGATAGAAAATTAAAATACACACGTAAAATAAACAAAAAATAAAATACGAAACATGACACTATACCTGGTTGTTTCCTATTTCCTCCCAAATATAGATATATTTGTTATTATATTTTGCGTCTTGTAAATAATAAAACTCTTAGAAAGTCATTACTGAGATGCAGTGCTCTTTATCCATTACGTTTGAATAGCTTAAGTTAAAACATACAAGCAAAGAACAAGTGAACATGAGCTAGAAATTTTATAATTTTTTAATCTTTATTAAAGTTCATAAAGTAATTAAATTTTTAGAATGTGATTACTTTTTTTTCAAAAATCATCCAACATCCTGCGTGAAAATTTGCAGCCAATTTTGTTGAAGTAATGCAGTTAATTCACAGAAATAGGAAAATACAAGTTACAAAAGTCAGTCAGTACTTTTGGAGCTCCTATCGCAAACCTGGTCGCGACTTGAGCGCATCGGGGCGCACAGGCGGAAAAATACGCCTGGCCAAGCGATCCGGCCGTGCGACGCGATGCGGCCCGCCCCGCCCCGCCCCGACTCGACCCGCCTGTGGTGTGCGTTACCCCATTAGAATCAGTGTAAGCGATTGCAGACGCATTTCTGCGATGCGACGCGACGCGATGCGGCCCACCCTAGTGAGCGCGTACCTTAGGAAAAGTGTGAAATTTTGCTAATCTTCGAAGAACTGTAGCTCGCTTAGTTTTGAGTTTAGAAATTGTGGGAAATTGTGTCCTCTTTCAAATTAAAAATAAAGTATTTCTTGCTAGGACTCACCAGGAAGGAGCTACAGACGAAAAACTGAAATAAGTACCACAATTTTGACGATTTTTGGCCACAGAAAATTGTGCCGAGGGTGTCGGAGGTCAAAACTTTGGTTTCTGCATACTCTCACACATATATATAAGATAAGAAAAAAAATCTACGTGTTATAATGTTTGTGAGAGCCTCTTTTTACGACCCCGTTACTGGAGTATATAGAAATAAAGGTGACTACAGTTGGGAGATGAATGTGGTTAAGGTAAGGGAGGCAGTTAGGTAATGGCCTTGCGCAGAAACTGTCTGGTAGTTAGTCTTACGCGATTGTGGGAGTTCGAAGTCTGGATAATGGAACAGGGGTTGCAATCAGCGTGTTCCTGGACAGGCCCAGACATGAGGTTGAGGTCGGTGGCGTGCTCCGTTTCAACTCGTCACGGATACGTGCACGAGATTCCTTATTCGGCAACTCGAACCTGTCGCTTCTTGATGCCTGACAGCCCCATTTAAAAAAAAAAATCTCTTGACGGCTCTCGATATCTCCCATCACAACTCCCCCCCTCCCTCTCCAACTACCTCGAGTTATGTTCCTGCTGGTTTTGCTTTAGTTCTTAATCCAGCTCAAACATTCTTTTTAGTTCAATTTCGAATTACCATTTATGGGAGCTCACGTGATTTAGGCACGTGATCAGGTACGGAATATTTACGGGCCTCAAAACCTCTGAAAATGAAAGGACGCTGAAGGTTCGGATTCCACGTTAAACTATAGTAAGGTATGCAAATAATTTTCTGCGACACAGTTACTTTAATAAATTATTATTTAATTTATTTTATTATGCGTGACGCGTTTCGAGAAATTATTCTCATTTTCGAACATAATGTAGTGACGAAGTGCAAGTGTGAAATTCTGTGAATGATACTTTGGAATATCCTTCGTAAAATGTAAGTTTTATTTTAAAAAAATTATTTATTATTCCACTCCATATTAATTGCAATAAACTGTTTAGTACACAATCTAAAATATCAATTTCAGGAAATACAAAGTAAAATCCGATAACGTCAAACAGAAGATGACACGAGCACTCGTCACACCAAAAATGTAATAAAATAAAATAGCGTTCGAAAATGAGAATAATTTCTCGAAACGCGTCACGCATAATAAAATAAATTAAATAATAATTTATTAAAGTAACTGTGTCGCAGAAAATTATTTGCATACCTTATTATATTAAACAGTTACAGACATTCACAAAGTCCATATATCATGGATAAAGTAAAAATTAAACTATAGTTTCCGTTTAGCTGGTAGGATTACCATTTTATATTAGGTGGCTACGAATGAGAGACATATCTTTGAAATCACACGAAATTATTCTTATTTATCCCAATTTTAAGAATAATTTTGCTTATTACAATGCGTTTGAGACTCTAGTTAATCGTTTTATGATTCACCATAATTGTTTTCACATGTAAATGTTCATCCCAGTCATAAACAGTCAAATATGGTAGGCATAAACAATTTCTTGTAGTCTCGTAAAACCAAATATGTATTCTTTTGCCTTTTGAATTTTCCTAATAAACAATACGTTGCTCATTAAAGCCGAGAGAGGGAAATTAAATTTTAGATCGTGATACAATCAGCGTATTAATGCGCGCGCAGTAAGAGATTTGATTTTGAACCAGCAATATTAACGGAGTTTGTGGTTAGGTTGGACCATAATGACAACTGACTGTATATCATATGGCACAATGAGAATACATTGTAAGTTGAGACACTTATTTATAATTTAAGTTGCTTTTGTGAGTGCCATATTGCTGAAATAATGTTAAATAAGGATGGAAGTAGATCTACACGATTACCAGAAGTCGAATACTTAAACATTTAATATTAATGACGTCATTAATTCAGCCGCCTGCAAGTAGTTCTATCTGTATCAGATTGGGTTAGGGTTGCAAGCTGCCAAGTATATAATTGACGGCTTGTTGTGGGAGTTAGCCCTAGGACTCTACCAAAACAGCAAGCCGTGCAGCTTGTTTATGTTCAATTACTAGGACTTGATAATTCTCGTACTAGCAAACACACTCCCACTAATAAGGATTTCTATGAGTCGCTCAAAAATCATTACAATTTTATTTTATTAATTTTGACGATTAGTTTAATACTCTTAACTTGGAAACTCCACATTATATATTCAACAAAAAAATTACTCCCGGAACCACATGGACGCTTCCCCGTGCCAACATGCGACCACACCACCACTCAAAGACTGTATTATTGTAAGACTTGCCAACTAAGATACTATTGCTTCCCCGTTCACTGCACAAGCTACCATCTGTGGAACCCTACTTACATTTTATTAGAATTATTTGTGTTAATTGTAATCAGAACATTATTAAACCAATACAGTTAATATCAAATTAATTATTTAAAAAATAAAGAAAAACTATTGTACAAAAAGGGTTAGACATAAATGTCACAGGGTGTAGGAATCGTAATTGGGTGCACATAAAGCCATAGAAATTTTGGTTTCTCATTCAGGCAAATGTTAGTACGTTATTTTAATATGAGCCCATGCAGAGTTTCATAGCAGCAGCAAAACTCAACTTTAGACTTTAAATATAAAATTGTTGTAAAAATCATACACAAAGCAGCCACATGTGTTTAAATCAAACAGTACCTCCATTTATCGATAATTTTTATTTCTATCGGGTTTTCTAAAGCTAAAAATTGATCGAACAATAAATAAACAAAGTCTATTATAAACTGTTTTGATTAGTGAATATTTTCAAGACACGTTACGTCCGTGTGATATGGAAAATCGTCAGTTGCTGTAAATGTACATAGTGTTATTGCCGCAGTTGAAATCTTAGTTATATATAAAAATAGACGTGTGTTTTTTCAATTTTCAGCCACCACTACCAAGCACAGATCACTGGTCTTTGTGTGTGGAAGTAGCATGGAGGTTCCTGTCGTCCACAACGTTGGCCGAATGTCGATAGCTGTGGGGATGTGGGAGATATGATGATTAAAGTTGGCCAATACAGGGCGTTTTCATATGTCCACCAAAAATTTGTGTCTTCTTATACTTCTCTTTCCTGCCACAACTACATAGCATAGACCATTGGTGTTTGTGTGTGGTAGTAGAATCGTGTCTCCTGTCGTGCACTATGGTTGTTACATGTCGGTAGCTATGGGGGTGTGGAAGATATGGGGGTTGAAAGTGGTCGACCTGCGGCAATTTCATATTTCTTCCAAAGACGCATGTGTCATGGTGTATCACTTTTCAGTGAAAACTATCTATCGCAGATCACTAACGTTTGTGTGTGGTAGTAACACAGAGTCACCCATCGATCACAACGTTGGCCGAATTTCGGTAATTGTGGGACTGTGGGAGATATGGTGGTTGAAAGTGGTAGATAAAGGATATTTTCGTATTTCATCCATGACCTGTGTGTCCGTAAATAATACTCTGCTGCCTGAACTATGTAGCGCAGATGACTGGCATTTGTGTGTGGTAATAGCATCGCGTCTCCCATCGTGCACTATGGTGGTTAGATGTCGGTAGCTGCAATACAAATTCTTTACAAACACGAACGAAGTCGTGGGTACCAGGTAGGGATTGCAATCCAGCAAAGCGGGATCCCGCAATCCCGCGGGATCCCGCATCATTAGACAGTCTGACGGATCCCGCACAAAATTAAGCGTATCCGCAATCCGCAAAATCCAGCGGAAACGCGTGTCAGTCTGGTGACTCGCTGTCCCACTCGGTCTCTATCGGATGTATTGCACTGTTTGCCTGTAACCTTGCAGTTGTCATTTGACTCATGTGAACAAGCGTTTGTTTTAGTCAACCTTCGTCATTCGTAAGTAAATAAATACACTTTAAAACTTCAAAACTTACGTTTGTTTCGAGTACACCTTTCAGTAATTTGAGTTATGGTGCCTATTTAATACGATTTTCTAACTATATAATTATTTTTTAAGTGTCGCACACGGTATCTGAACTACACGGTTACAGCTTTTTATTCACGGTTTCACTATTACCATTTTCTGTATTTGCAGATAAAGTAATTGTGACAATTTCCTAATTTGCGGCTGAAAATTTGATTATTCGTTGATATGAAACTAATGTTAACGTAATTTTTATTAACCTATTTATTTAACAACTATCAAAAGGAAATTGTATATCCTTTGACTTATTATTGTTTTAGCCGCTGCCTCAATGCGTTTCTTTGACGAAAGCCACCTGCTTACTTGTGCCGCTCAGGCTTTCGATTAATCCCTCTTCTTGTTATTATTTCGACTAAAGGTAAAAAAAGTTATAATGAAATTTTCACGGGTGTATCGACGAATTGTGTTGTAGGAACACCATACTTCGACGGCTGCCTCCACCGTCTTCCTCACGTGTGTAATTTCGTGTGTTTGCAATGAAATCCGAAGATACAACCTATGAGGACTTCATTGCAATCATTCGCCGAGAAAGTCTCCTTTCTTACTAAAAAATAATAATTTCCACTCTAAAACGTCGTTACGCCACATACGTAAATCTGAAATACTTGACAGTTTACGTGTTGGTGAGTAGTTTCTTTTAATAACATTGAATCAACTGTAATATCAATCAAGGAATCAGGAGATATAATAATGAATCACGCAAAAAAGGCCAAGTCTAGTGCTTGTGCAGTGAAAAAAAGTTATGAGATCTTGTTCTGAGTCAAGTCTACACCTTACAGAGTATATTCACTTCACTTTGTGAAATGGAATGCTTTTCTCGGTGTTATGGAACGTTTATTTAGAATTAAAAAAAAAAAAAACAAAAAAAAAACTCTGGTTACTTGGCCATTATGCACACCATATTTTTAAACTTATATGATGTATTGTAAAGCAGATAATATGACCTAAGACTCAATAATTTACATTTTTATTATTTATTTAAAAATTCGTTTAGATTAAAAAACAAAAATGTAAAACCTTGAAATACACTTAAGACACACTAAAAAGTTTTAATATCATTTTACCAATCAAAATATTGTTAACAGTTAATTTTTATCATTTAACTTTAAAAATTATTTATTAATTTAATTATTATTTAATTTATTAACGTTTTAAGTAACTATCTTTTAAACATATGCGTTAAAAACTGTTTGTACCAATCCCGCACGGATCCCGCGGGATCCCGCGGGATTGGCGCAAATCCCGCGCGTATCCCGCGGGATTGAAAACACTGCGGGTTTGCAATCCCTAGTACCAGCTAGTATACGTATAAATCACAATTCATTGTTCGTATATAGACACTCTACTTACAAACACAATGCAGTAATACTATGTACTTACATTTACAGATATTGAGGATATCCTTTACTATTAGGCCGAGATGCGTCTGTAGAATAAACATTAGTGAATACTATTGTTAATAGACGATATTTAAATCAAAAATATTTAAGAAGCAACCACAGAAAAATTACCAACAGCTTAGTTATTACTAAATCTCCAAAACAATGCTACAATATCAACTAGCTGCCTAATCAAAACTAATAATGCTTAAATGGGATATCTATTACTTAAGGCATATAATAACGCCACTTTACAGCTTGTTATGAAACTAAAATAATTCCACAAGACTGACAACCTATTCGCCAAACCTGATAGAAAACTGGTCTCTCACAGCAGTGTCGTATCTCGTAAAACCTTTATGTCTCCGTATGCTTAAAATTGGTGGCGGTTGTAGCTAGGTTGAAAAGCCGAATGGAGCAGAAGAAACAGTTGCGTAATTCACATTGCACTTTATTTTCATCTGCGAAGTTGGTTGCATTATGGAATTACAGATATTGGCTGCAACTACTTCCACCGGTATCCCATATTCGTCACTCCTGTATAGCCTTCCGCAAGTTGATTGTAGATCCCCAAATTTTTCCAGAAAAAAAACCCTAGTATTTTCAAAAGCGAGTTGTTCTCATGCGTTGAGGATTCCGTACAATGATTATGTATCAAATTGAACGCACACGAGAGTAAAAACTTAAAAAAGAATGAATAAAAAATGATTTTTCCAAAAATTTTATAATTATTTTGTAAAATAATTATATAAATAAAATATTAGTTCAAAAAATTGAACCTAAAAATGTATTAATAATTTTCAAAAAATGATTAAAGCGACATATTTATTAAAAATCACGATTTGTTGTTAGTACTGATACACTATTAACGAACAAAATGCAGTAACGCCATGTACTTGCATTTACAGACACAGGATATCCCTTAGGTGGCATCCATTAATTACGTGAGGTGAAATAGGGGGGGAGGGGGTCCGGCGAGAACTCACGAAACCTCAACAAGTGGGAAGGGGAGGGGGGGTCAACGGAAATCTCACTTGAGGTTTTGAATTCTGGTAGGGCTGTAGAGCTAAAAAAAAAAAAGAGGTCTACAAATGACGCGAAAGGGGGGGGGAGGTATTTGGTCCAAAAACCGACCTTAGGGGGGGTATAAACTCCCTTGGAAGCATGAGACTAAAAAAAAAAAAGCTCTCAAAAAGTTACGTAGTCGATTAGTAGAGAGGTGGGGGGGGAGGTGTCTCCGTCAAAATGTCACGTCATTTTAGAGGAGGGGGGTCGGACCAGATCTCACGAAATCTCACCAGAGAGGGCGGTCCGGAATTCCGGAAAAACATCTCACGTAATTAATGGACGCCCCTTACCACGAATGGCGAAATGCGTCTGTAGAATAAACGTGAATGAAAAAAACATTGTTTGTAGACGGTGTTTAGTTAAAAAACACTTAAGTTAATTGAGATGGAGCAGAGGCTCTAGTGACAATTATCCTACACTGCGGAAAAATTGACAACAGCTTAATTATTCCTACTACTCCACAACAATTCAAATAATTACCTTGGCATAACGTTGGGTAACAAACTAATCTAGACAGGACACATTGGGCAAATAGTAAGAAAAGATTTAAAAATCATTCACTTGTTGGAGAAAATGATAAGTGAATTGGGTAACAAAATTTTGGTCATACCATTGCTTGAATATGGTGGTGTAGTACGGGACCCACATTTTGTGTATTAAATACAGAAATTTGGAGGGGGTGCAAAGAAGAGTTGTTAGATTTGCCTCTAGAAATTACCGCACAACACAACCAGTAACCGATATGATAAAGGAGCTGGAATGGGATTCACTGGAACACAGGCGGAGAGTGTGATGGGAATGCCAAAGGCGTATGTTGGTGATGAGGCTTGGAAAGGTATTGGTGGAAGAATTATGAGAGGGGAAAGGATGACCATGACGACTAACTGGCACTCGATTTCAGGCATAAGGGTATGGAACATTTTTTTTTGTTGTTGTTGTCGGTGAGGAGGTCAGGGATTGAAGGAAAATACCAAAAGAACTGATTAATTTACCAAAAAGAATTTAAAGTTGAAATTAGTAGAGGGCAAAAGTAGGTGGAAAAAGAAAGGGGAAAATGGGTGTATAGGGATATTTCCACCCGAGCAAGCGCTGAATATCAATGAAATACGTATAGGAGACTCCTAGGAATGCCACACCTTCTTGAATGGTGGATTAATAAGGTAAGGAGTGGAGGCAAAGTGGTGCCATCTGTCTGCGAAACGTTTAACTTCTACATGAGAAGTGTAGTTTTGTTTGTGAGATGTGTAATTCGTAAGACGGAAGCTTGGGACCAGCATTCACGTAGGTGCTGGTACATGGGGCCTGGGATTTAAATCTGGACGCATTGTACCTTCCTAATCCCGTGTAGTGGCGCGCAACCAAACGAACAGATACATTTAGAGATATATTTTTTCCTTCAACCCCTCATTTAACACCCTGTAATTAATCTCCCTCTCCACCCCGCAAGAATTATCCAATTTTACGTTACTGTCGTGTTAAAGTTATTAGGAACGAAAGAAGTGTAAGGGTCTGCGTGGCTCTCTCTCTCTCTTATAATATATATATATATATACATGGTACCAACCTCTTGAAATTTGGATTAACTGCTCCGATAAAATGTTTTCTTCGCGTTCTCCATTCACATTATTATTATTATTTTTAAAATCGTCCCACATTAAATTCAAAAATGCCGAAATACGAGTACTGCACGGCAATCAGATGCCACCGCCAGTGCTGAACAATTAACACAAATATCTTGAAATGTTGGTTAATTCCTTTCTTGTTATCTGCGCTTGGAAGTTGTATCCGTTGTAAAAGTCGCATGAAATTTACTACAGAAAATTTTTTCACACTGTCGTAAACACATGTCAGTCCATGTTGAATCGACAGCGGGAATATATTTGTTTTCGCTGTATACAAATACGATATTTACAGTCGGGCTTTACAGTTTAAACCATAAATTACGCGGAAATACTTTATTTCTGGTAAAATACACAATTTATGGGATGGAATGCCCTCAGGGGCGGATCCAGGGGGGGGACTAGGGGGCTCAAGCCTCCCCCCCCAAAAGTATCTTGGTCCACCCCCGACATTGTAATTTTTCAGACCTTCTTTTTAGCTCTACGGATTTGAGGCCCGTAGAGGCTATAAAGACTACCCCATGGCCGACTCAAGGCCCCCCCCCCCCCAAAACGAAAATCCACTGAAGGCAAGCCCTCTGAACCAAAATTCACCCAAGCCAAGCCCCCCCCCCCAAACCAAAATCCTGGATCCGCCCCTATGTCCTTGTATTAATTTATTTGTAAATATAAATTTAGGAGGGGGTACCATCTATAACATTTTGAAATGGAACAAAAAAGTAGTATCTAGTTCCATGAACACGGGGTAGAAAAATGTATTTTAGGCATTAAATACCTAATTCTAAAAAATACTTTTTATTTTCCTCTTCCAAAGTAAGCTGCCAACCGTAGATGGAAGTTACAGAAGGAATTGTCTGGCTCTTGCAAAATTTTTATCCCGATCCAGGATTCAGTATTTGTAGTAGCCTTTGAAGTTGCGTACCCGTCTCATAAAACGACAATTTTATTTTGTGGTGGACAAATGAACGAATCTATTAAGGTTCCGTTTTTCAGTCAGAAGATACGATTTCCAAGTTTCACGTTTAAGGTCAGACTGTACAGCACTGATATCAAATACAGACATTCGCTAAGCGAAGACACGTGCACTCCGGAGCTAAATCTCTCAGCGTGGAACAAAAACAAAACTGTTGTGGGAAGCCCACTGCCAGTGTTGCAGAGAGGGGAAAGGAAACAGCGCAACAGCTTGGCCTGTGACAATGCAGTGGAGGAAGAGAAAAACGAACGCGACGGCGAGGCACTGACTGCCCAGTCAGCGAGTTTAATTGGCCGCGCACTCACCCTCTCTGCAGAGCTCCTGCTCGCTGTGTACTCTCTGGGCGTCGGCGGTGAACTGATCTTCCCGCCAGATCCAGCCGCCGCGCCAAACGTCATCTGCGCATGCGCCAGCATTGTTGCGATCCGCACACTGTTGGCACACGCCGGCAGCTTTGATGACAGACGAAAGGCGCCAAGCGGTGATATTTACTGTACGAATAATTATTGACAGTTGACATTTTTGACAGTTATAGCGTCTGCAGTTACTCGATAACTGTTCATAAGGTGACCAATTTTTTTTACAATGAAAAGGAGGACGAAGCAATTATTTTACAATGAGAAGGAGGGCGAAAAAATTTAAGAAACGAGTACAAAGTAAATAAATGAAACATTTTATTAATTCAAACAAAAATACACTAATTATGCTTACATCCCTCTTAATTATTTAATTAATCAAGTATTTTTCCATTGAATTAATGTTTGCTGCCAATAAATAATTTTTTTATAATATATTAAAAACATTTTGAGCAAGAAATATCCTACATCTGAATTTCAAGGTTAGTGCTGTAGCTAGAGTATCAACTTTTAATCTTAATTTCTCACTTCTCCAAAATATTGCAGAAAACAATTCTCTCTCTCTCTTTGATGTGAGGAATGGAAATGCTGTGGTCACAGTGGATGCATGCGAAAATGTCGTGCGCGCTCGTCAGTGTGGTTGTGGTCACAGTGTATCGGAGTTTGTCGTGCGCACTCGTCAGCGTAGCTGTTGTCACAGTGGAAATCGGAATTACTTGTTCATTTCATTAAAAATGTAAGGTGGATGGATGTTTTTAGATGATTCTGTATTTTAACAACACGATGCAAAGATTGCTATATCTAAAAAAAAAAATTAAAAAATAAGGTTATATATACGAAATGATGATGATATACAAGAATATTATTCAAATATTCATGATTTTTTTAATCCTAATATATTTAAGTTAATGTTGGACATCCACATCTCTCATTTAATTTTGATACGATTCCCTGCCACAACTTCTTCGGCACGTCACGGTTATGGTACTATTTTGAGGTCTGATCCCACAAAGCTTTTCTCTCACAAACTAAAGAAATCAACCTCTGTATTCATTTTGGTCGTACGTGCACGCAGCAAAAAAACCAGACTTGCTTCCAGATTCTGGTCGTGCGCGCGCGCGCGTCAAAAGACGTCGTATCGAAGCAGTTCATCCAAGTTTCAAAAGGTTACTATCATTTTGTTGATCGACGCTAAAAGTAACACAGCACTCGAAAATTAATTTTCCTTGTCATCATTCTCTTGACTGGTTTTCTCTTTTTGTACACCAAGCTTATCTCTTCATCGCAACATGCCCATTACAATCTAAGTGCTCAACTAAGTCCTTCGCTTAGGCTCTAAACTTTTTTTTCTGCAGTTCATTTATTCCCTCAACAAACAAAGTAACCAATCCTTTTTGAATAGTGCTCTACCAATGGTACGGTATAGTTGGAGGCATTCTAAGGTACACATGAACGTCCGCCATTTCAGTGTTTCTATTATGTAAGTTTTGTATTTGTGTGTATGACTTAAGTGTAGGATATTGTTTCCGAGAACCGACAAACGAATCACCATCTTCAGTATCGTGTTCCCTCATTTCATATGCGTTGCGGAGAGATTTGAGACTTAAACAGCGCTTTAGTAAGCGATTATGAATCGTGTACTACCGCCTCTTCAATCCTGCTGATCACGTCCTAAATGGGGAAAATTTCAACATCATCGGAGCTCAAAGCAGGGTTGCCAGCTAATCTGAAAAAATATCTTTGAAAGACGAAAATAAAAACTATATGAAAGAAAATAAATATTTTAAAATTTAGTTATTTATAGCCTTAAATACAATTTTTTTTGTGCTTATGGAACTAGCTACAAATTTTTGGTTCCCTCTTTCAAAGAACTCCATGTAACACAAATATACTGACGTCACAATAGCACAACGCAGGCAGATAGCAACACTCGCACTTTCACCAGTGCAGATAGTGTCTTGAAACTCAGTGTTAAAGCCTCCACGTTGAAAACATGTCTCCCGTTAGAATCTCCGTCCCGACATCCAGATTTGAGTTTTTCGTGGTTTCCCCAAATCACTGCAATACAATGCCGGGATGGCTCCTTCAAAAGGATATGTCCGAATTCCTCCCCGTTCTTTGCCCTCAATCCTTTCCTGCCTCTAATGACCTGGACGTCGACGATGCGTAAAGCCAGAAAAAAAGATAGGCATTCAGAAGTAGTATGGGACAGGAAGAGGCGTCTCACCAGCAGTGGCGTAGCTATCGGAGGGCTAGGCGGTGCCGTGCACCGGGGCCCCTAAATTCAGGGGGCACACAAGCTTACCTCAGGGGGGCCACCAAGTTCAGCTCAAGGGGCCCATCTGTCCTGAGGGCCCCAATTTTTTTTTTTTTTTTTTTTTTTTTTGCACCGGGGCCCTTGTTAACCTAGCTACGCTACTGCTCACCAGGCATGGAATAGAGTCTCGCATTTAGCAAGTTAAGTGCTGTCATATCGCAAATATTAACGTATTCGTTATCCGTAGCAAGTGTCAATGGCTGCCCAACCGATTTATGAGATGGGCCACATTTCGATTCTAAGTTATCCTGCGGGCCACATAATATTCGCTTATAGTTACAACAGATATTTAAATATAACAAAGATGTAAGTGAAACAGTTTAACTACAGTCAAAAAGTAAAAACCATCAACGATACCTATACAGAGATTTTTTAATAAAAAAAAAAATCAATGAGATCTTTGCAGAAGTTTTTGAGCTAGCATATTCTCGACAGCTGCAAATTCAAATTCGCTTGTGGACCACTCGCAGCCTTGGTCTACACTGTATGATTAAAGTTCCTGGACTAATTACCCCGGAGGGGCAAAAAAACATGGAGCGTTCATGGCACACAGAACAAAGTTTGACAAAGGTGAAAATCAGAAATTCTTGTCCGATCCGAACCTCGAATGGGAGATATGTTTTCACCATGGAGGCTTTAATACTGAGTTCCCAGACACGATCTGCACTAAGCGTGTTGTCATTTTTCAGCCAACCGTGTAGCCGTCTTTCTATTGTGTGTTACGATAGTCTATTTTTTGTAACATAGAAGTTGGGTGCGGAGTTCTGTAGCTGTTTACTTTTTGATTTCTTTGAAAACCTAAGTAACGAACATGAAAATTGTTTCCCGGCGTATGCTTGAAATGAAGTCTGCACGGGTGTTCCGTCGGATAGTGTAAGACACTTTGCTGGACAAGTTTAAGTGGCACTCCAGCAAAGATATTGCGTTACGATCGAGCTCACAACGGATGTAACGAATGCACTCCCTAAGAAGCGCAAGGCTAGCTCGATGGAGAATCCTTCCGGCTTTGGTGCTGTCAATGAGATGGCTGACCATCGCAAAACGTGGAACAATGTCACTTCCCCGGCATCTTTGGAAAAAGGCCAAGGAGCATAACAACCTGGCTTTCTTCTTACCTAGCTTTTCCAAGTACCTCACTTAGTGGTACATCTCCTCCCCGTGAAGGTGCTTGATGTAAGAACGGAGATTTTCCCGGCGTATGCTTGAAATGAAGACTTCACGGGTGTACTATCCGGCGAGACTAACTCAAACGAAACTTTCATGACAATTGACCAAACGATTCTTATAGAGTGATGCAATACTTACTGTTAATTTTTATTCAACTCGTGGATAATATTAATCAGATTTTCAATATACTAATACTTGTTCTTTTTCGACGTAGATAGAGTTTCTTACTTCCAAGACCACGTAATATCTAAGATGCTCTAGAATAATTTTCATCACCTTAAACAATACAAATTTTGAATCAAAACGTTTCTTTAATGCGTTAAAACTGTATACATAACATAAACATCAAAAGAAAATTTCTTTCTCTGTAAGTTTACACCTAAACAAATCTGTTTCACCAATTTCAGAATTTAAAAAATATATGAATTTATGAATGAGCTATTTAAGCCTATCATTTTAGTCAATTGCGCAGTCAGACGTCTAAAGCTACACAAAATTTTATTACGTGGCGTGAAAATCCAACAGTTTGGAAGCAGTGCACGCGATGATGACCAATTAGCTAGCTCGGACAGCGCAGTAGAGGGGGGGTAGTTGTCGAGGCCAGGCGACCGGTCACATTATTAAAACGTTCTCTTCTTTTTTCTTGTGGTCCTTCCTTTTTGTCGCCCCGTTGGGACGGGATATTGGGAGAGACCGGCCACATATCTGTGAAGGAAAAAGATGGTAACACGCCAGGCGTATTATAAGAGGAATGCGGGCTACCCAGCACGACGTGTCTGACGCCTCACTAAGGTACATGCTGCTTCATAAACCTCTACCAGACGTACCCTACAGACCATCCTCGCAGTTCCGTTATGATGAAACCTTCATTTGTAGTGGTAATTGTAGTAGCAGGTGGAGATTTCAAACTAAATGGATTACCCCAAGGCACTGTGCTATTCCCTGTTTTATTTAATATCTATACTAATGAGCAACCCGTGCATCCCAATGTAAAATATTTCCTGTACGCTGACGACCTGGCAATCGCTGTGCAGGATCCAGTGTTTCAAAGAGTCCAAGATCAGTTAGAACAAGCCCAGTCAACCATGTCCACTTACTACTGTGAGCTTATCCTGAAGTGGTAGCCATATGTAAGTTATCCTAACACTGGATGACGACGTGTTATTTAGAGATCGACCCAAATTCCCCTATTTCAACACATGCAAGCCGTTAGCTCGGATAAACAAAGTTAGAGATATTTTGATATAATCTGGAAATTAAAAACTCACTGTTCTTGTTAAAATGTTATTGAATTTAATTAATAGCGTTCAGTGACACAACTTCTAAGACACTTATGTCACATTAACACAAGCTACTTTAGCCGTGTTCGCGGCATACAACCATCTCCAAGCGTCACGACACACCAACTGCCTCGCGCCCTGCTCTGCTGCAGCGCAGGCGCACAACCAACAATTTCTGCAACACATCTGTGCTGCTCCGTCAAAGAGTGTTATACAACTTAAAAATCTACACTACGCTACCCCGGTTACTAAACAAACTACAGACTGTGGAAACCGAATAATACTATAAATCAAGTTAAAAATATTAATATAGTTATTCAGGATATTTATAGTTAATAAATGTTACTAATTCAATATTAATAATAATATTAAATTAGTAATAAAAATTATTGGAGTGTTAGTGATAATGTTACACTACAAAGGCAACTCTTTGAAACCAAATCCATCCAAAGCTCAGATTTGCACATTCCTCCTTCGTTCCACAGACTGAGTGTTATATATCGATCGCATATTTAATACACCGTAGAAAAAGACCAGAAGGAATTATATTTTAGTTGTTTTCATACTTCGAGTAATTACTCGATCTTGTTTTACAATTGCTTCTCAGACACAGAAAGTATTTACGCCACAAAAATATGTTTTTAGCATAATGCGTGTTTCGATTCCAGAGATATCGTTTGGGAAGGATGTACCAGTAAGTTATGAGCACAAGGCTATGTATCCCTGGTGAAGCCCCTGTTAAGTGTGGGGACTTGATATGAGACGCATATTACGGGCATCATTTACATGAGTTGGAAGAAGTGCAACGGGAGATACCTAGATTCCTCTGTCGAAATTGCGGCAGAACATATGAAGGAAATTATTTGGTAAGCGAAGTGATATCAGCGTATGAAGAGAGAAGTTGAAAAGCAAAGAGAAAACTGCTGTTTACATTTGGTTTACAAAAACCCAACTTCAGAACTTATATTTGCAGCCCCTGAGCAACGCCAGGTAGGTCAGCTAGACCTTTACACAATTAAGTTTGAATGATTTCAAAGTGTTTGTGATGATAAAAGAGAGAAACCCTACGCGAGATACACTACACGTAATTAAAACTCCCATGCCATTGGGGGGACTCGTAACGGAGACACTCTGTCCGTGGAACCGGATTGCTAGCTTCAACTCTTCCGGGGCTAGCAGTCCAACAGCTTAAACCAGGAAGAGCTGGACTGGCTGAAATATATGACCTGGTGTATTTAGAGCGGTGTAAACAATGAGTTAAAACAGCTGCTCCTAACTAGAACGAGTTTCCTCCACAAAAATTAATGAGGAAACTGCTGCTTACATGTAGTAGGCTGTACGTTTACAAATGTTGCAGCCTTTATATATATATATATCGTTGTGGTTCAGATGACGGCATATGCTTTGACCTACTGAAAAAATTCATAAAACAGTAAATCAAAATTCACTGGTTGGATACAATTCTTAAAAACAATTTGATCCCCTACAAATATTTTTTTCACTTCTTGTTATTTCAGTGTGTGTGTATCTGTGTTTGGAACTGTTTTTTTTGGGGGGGGGGGGAGTATTTGCCTGTAGACTGTGCTTCTTCTCGTTAGAACCGACAGCAATATGTCCTTGTCGGTGTTTCCGTCCGCCGTCCTTTGTCCGATAAGGACTTAAGTCACGTGCGGCTGACACTTTTATCACTCTCCTATCGGAACCAACTGACATGTGTCACACAGATGAAATCGTCTGGAAGGTTCATTTGGTCTAGACACCTTCATTCTGAGGAAGACGTACGACATCTAAAAATAATCTGACAATGATGTATCTTCAAATAACTGGTGGAAGCTTGCTGAAGATATTTTTCACCAAATTGCTATTACACGGGATATTTTATTGCTACCGAGTAGAATATAAAAAGGTGTAAGTTACGTGAAAGGTGAAGGTGATGACATTCAAATTTCAGAAGACGAACTGCTTAAGACATTAAGAACAGGAAAAAAATGGCAAATCTCTTGGGCCAGGTGGAATCAATTTGGAAATTATGAAATATGGTGGTGATAAAGTTGTAAAGCTTGTGACAAAATTGTTCAATAAAATATTACGTGGAGACTCAATAGCTAAGGAAATGACATTAGGTTATATTTCACCAAATTTCATAAAGGATACCGCAAAGTATATTCAAATTATCGTGGGATTTGTGTTATGAATTCATTAAGGAAAATTTTTGCCTAACTAATAAAATACTGGAGGGAATGGTAGAAGGAAAGAGATATCGAGGAAGATCACGTTTAAAATGCATCCAGCAGATAATGGAAGATGTTGGCTGCAGGAGATATGTAGATATGAAGAGGAGGGCAGAGAATAGAGCTGAATCGAAGACTGCCGCACACCAATCCCAGGATTTTTTTTTTTTTTAAATAGTTTAACGTCCCTTTTTAACAACGTGGTCTTTAGAGACGGGAAAGGATGGGGGCAAGGAATGGGAAGGAATTCGGCCATGGCCTTTTGAAGGAAGCATCCCGGCATTCACCTGGAGTGATTTGGGGAAACCATGGAAAACCCAAATCTGGATGCCCGGACGGGGATTCGAACCGCCGTCCTCCCGAATGCGAGGCCAGAACGCTATCCGTTACACCACCACGCTCGGTAATCCCAGGATTGACTACCGCAGAAGAAGAAATAAAAAAATAGATTAGAAACAAATTATAAGACTGTCCCAAGAAATATGTTATGGAAAGCATTACATATGTCACATATAGATTACTCCTTAATTAAAATAATACAATAAATGTACATAAATAACACATGCCAAATAAAAACTGGTCATGGGTTATCACAAAAATTTAAAACAAGTAAAGGTCTGCTGCAAGGATGCCCTATGTCGCCAACCCTATTTAAAATTTATATAGATGTTAGTTTGAGGACATGGTCTCAAAAGTGTAATAGAATGGGTTTAGAAATAATACATGGAAAATATCTACATCATTTACTATTTGCTGATGATCAAGTCGTCATAGCACAAGATGGTGAGGAGGCAAATTACATATGTAATCAACTGTCAAAAGAATATAAAAAATGGGGCTTGAAGATTAACTACAAAAAAACAGAATATCTTACTAATGATCTGGATGAATTGTATATTGATGGAATAAAAATTAAAGAGGTAAATAATTTTTGATATTTTGGTTCAATTTTAGAAATAGAAGGAAAATCGAATATGGAAAGTAATAAAAGAATTACTAATGGCCGAAAAGTAATCGGGATGCTCAATTCACTTCTATGGAGCAAGAGTGGTATGAATAGAACAAAAAGAATTATATTAAAATCATTATTGGAAAGTATAGTCTTATATGAATCAGAAACCTGGACAATCAACGAAAAACATATCAAGAAGCTGAAAGCATTAGAAATGGATTTCTGGGGAAGAACAGCAAGAGTATCAAGAAAAGAAAAAGTAAGGAATACCGAAATAATAAGGCTAATGGAAGTGAAAGAAGAAATGTATGAAGTTATAGAACGAAAACGACTGGAATGGTATGGCCATGTAAGAAGGATGGAAGACACTAGGATACCAAAACTGATACAAGAATGGGAAGTTAAGGGGAGGAGGAAAAGAGGACGGCCCGTGATTACCTGGCTCAAAAGTGTACAAACAGCAATGAGAATACTTGGTGCAGAAGAGGAAGATATTACATGATCGAAGTATCTGAAGGAATATTTTAAGAAGATGAAGTCAAGATCTATGTTCCGAGTTCTTTATTGTTGTGTTGGAGAAAAACCTCTGTAGTGAGGAAAATCTCTCAATAATAATAAAAGGAGCTTTCGTTTCTGTTCGAGTAACATTTCATGAAAAGGTTACTGACGATCATAGTTTCACTGCTAATATTGTGTATAAATGTTTTTTTTTTTTTTTTTTTTTTTTTTGTAATTTCAATTTTTAATGCAAACATTTTGTAATGTTATTTACATGTAAATTGTAATGTAAATTACATTTTATTTTTATGTTGTAAATTACTTCGAGTTTGTGCCATACGTATGTTTAACGTGTCCAAAGTGTTTTCTAATTTCGTAAGACGTTGAAACTGTTTTGCTGCGTACCTGTTTCAGTTGACAAATAAGAAATTGCTGCAAATGAGCTTGTTCTTATTTCATTCTACTACAAACCACCAACCTCGCCATTCATCGTATATCATTCGAGAAATTTTTGCATGGGCCACCTAGTTTGACAGTAATTTTAGTCGAGCTTTAGAAGCTAGTTAAGGCGTTATACAAAGACTTTCGTTTAAAAATCATGGCGTTTATCGGTGTTACAGTTTGATACTGGTGGAGAGGTCTCGACGTGTTTTTGCGCAGCACTGCATTTCTGCAGCTGGATTTATACAAATAAACATAATTAAGACCGCACCAAGATGTTAGCAAAGAAAATTGCATGCTACTTGAGGAGACTGAAAAGACGCAGCGGTTCTGTTTTTGGAGTGAAATCGGTTTCCTCGCAATTGTGACTATTGTTCACCGTGCGACGCATTTCAGCTGTCTCAAATTATTATCAGAGAAGTTGAAGAGCTTGAGAACATTGTTCTGCGCGTGCCAGGATTATAAAACAAGCGGAATGAAGGGAAGCAGTCACCTAGATTCAGAAAGTCTCATACAGCAAACGACTGAAGACCGATAGACGTCATTTTTGTTTTCTATTCTATTTCGCTATAGGCATATTTTTTAAATCTATATTTTTAAAATTTATATATACATATTTTTACTTATGGCTTTACGCCTCGTCGACGTCGAGGTCATTAGAGGCAGGATGGGACTGGAGTCAAGGAACGGGAAGGAATTTGGCTATGATCTTTTTGAAGGAAGCATCCCAGCATTCGCCAGGAGTGATTTGGGGAAACCATGGAAAACCCAAATCTGGATGCCCGG
This sequence comes from Vandiemenella viatica, assembly GCA_031002005.1. NCBI lineage: Eukaryota > Metazoa > Arthropoda > Insecta > Orthoptera > Morabidae > Vandiemenella > Vandiemenella viatica. Next base: position 227,236,119 of record CM061919.1, on the reverse strand, counting down.
AAGGGGATTCGAACCTGCGACCTCCCGAATACGAGGCCACAGCGTTAACCACTCAGTGAACACTCTCGGTTTTAATTTATTTACATTTAAAGTTATGTGATTACTGCTAATGAGTATTCATTGAGGAAATTATGGTCAAACTGTAACTTAAATTTAGCTTTTAATAAGAGAATCAAATGTTGAAGATGGTAGCACAATCTGATATACGGAATCAAATAATAGCCTTCATTCGCACAGGCTAGGTACAGTTTGTGCAAGCATAAACTCATCTATCTGATCTTGAATCTTGTATATGTCCTACATGATGCTGGATCTCAAAAAGGATAAGTGATGCTGTAGATTTTTATAAATAAAATGCCGTTTACAAGCAACAGTTGTGGTGAATTTTTATTTCGGAGGCGCGTTTCGCCGTTATTGTGTAGGACATCCTCAGTGGAGATAAGGTAATAATCCTCACATGGCTTTCTGGAACAGCACTTCATGCATTTTTACATCTAGCGCTACTGAGCACTTTAACAGATGTTGATGCACATGTATACTAAACGCCTCTTATTTACCTGTGGTGTTATGATTGAAAACCTAAAAATATTTTTCCGTATGGTATGTGAACACTACATATTTTCAGATTCTCTTCCACGACCGACCATTGGCGTCGCTATTGCAACTTTAATTCCAGTAAAATTGATTTTAAATAGTGCGTAAACCATCTGCTAAAAAGCAATGCATTCCGAATTATAAACACTTTACATAAAATAACCTGAATACATAGAAAACTAACGACAAAATTGCTGGCCATTAACGTATTTATTTTCCAGTAAAAAAATAAAAAAAAAGGTTCAAAACAACTATAGCCCTGACGGAAGAGTAAAAAAAATAGAGACTGGGAAGATGTACTCATTACATGGCAGGCCACTGGCCACGTGTCCAGATTGCAGATATATTTAATGCAGTGTTTTGTACAGTAATAAATTACTCTTATTGGTGTCCATTTTGATCTTAGTTGTAATTCTTAAGGCTTGCGATGGTAAATAAATGTTCGTAACTTTCGGTGTAGTTGTGAGATGTTGCATCCCTTTAAACTTGTCCCATCACTTTTATATATCTGTTACATAGAAGGAAAGGGGTTCTTTATAACATAATAGTAGAAGGATGGATAAGAAGCCCGAAACTTACTAACTTACTATAGCAGAAGGTACGGCGTTAATAAATAAATAAGTAAACTTAAAAAATAAAGGCATACAGTAAATTTTGTAACATCTTTTGTGGTGAATGATATGTAATATTATAATAAACAACTGCTGGTCACCTATGACGTCTTCTGTCACGTCATGCCGTAACTCTATGACGTCACGCTATTTCGTCACGGTTTTTTTGGTCAAATTTACGATCAGATATGTTGTTCTAGGTTATAAATAGACGTAATTTAATAACAGTTCTATTTAGTTAAGCATCAGTAAATAAACTAACTGTCAGAACACTGAAAGAAAAGTACGAATTTCGTTTAAATTGACATAATAATTATTAGTTGCTTAAGTTAAATTTATTTAATATTGGTTTTGTGTGAAAGTATTCGTTAAAATATTTGGCCATAGATATGTAAGATAAAACCTTTGACTTTAAAGAGGGCATAAGTAAATTATTTCTAAAATAAAAATAATAATTTAAATTGTTTTCATTAATGCCTTGGTAGTTAAATCATTACTTCGTTTGAACGAAAGTTGTTCCACACTGATCTCAATCTATGTAGCCTGGACTACAATTAAATCTAATATTAACTGGCATGACGTACGTTGTTAAGATTTTTTAAATTCCCTTTGCTTTTACTGATGACCTGTTTCAATCGTATGTAACTGCATTAGCCATTCAACCGTTGTAATATCGATCTGAATCACTGGTAACTTGAAAGACAGATGTAAAAACCCGTGAATATGTTTGATTTAGCTTATATCGCGATACATTATTGGTTACCGTTAAAATGTGATACAGTATATGTATTAATATTCGTGTAATTGAAGTATTGTTTCTCTGGTGGCGGCGTAGTATGTAGTTAGATTGAAATGCAACCTGGTCGGATAGCAACAGAAACCTTTTGTTACAGCGCAGGGCAATAGGAATTACATTATGCTTTATTTCTTATATTTATTTAAGCAATTGCTAAGAAATGAACTGCCAGAACACCGAAAGGAAAGTATGTATTTCGTTTAAATTGGCATATTAATTATCACTTGATTTTTTTACTGATACAATTTCTTGGTTTGAATGAAAGAAGTTCTAAATTGATCGCGATCTATCAGGGCTAAACCACAGGTAAAACTAATATTACGTGGCATAACGTAAGTTGTTAAGATTAATTACTAGCGTCCTTCGCTATCATTGGGGTCATTATATCAACCGCATGTAAGCTGTGTCATCCGTTAAAACATCGATCTTCATCACAGATATTAAAATAGAAAGTTGTAAGAACACGTGAAGAATTTGGATCAAGTTTATATCGCGATAAATGATGACACTGAAATGCGATACAGGGAATATACAGGGTGTTACAAAAAGGTACGGCCAAACTTTCAGGAAACATTCCTCACACACAAACAAAGGAAATATGTATGTGGACATGTGTCCGGAAACGCTTACTTTCCATGTTAGAGCTCATTTTATTACTTCTCTTCAAATCACATTAAACATGGAATGGAAACACACAGCAACAGAACGTACCAGCGTGACTTCAAACACTTTGTTACAGGAAATGTTCAAAATGTCCTCCGTTAGCGAGGATACATGCATCCACCCTCCGTCACATGGAATCCCTGATGCGCTGATGCAGCCCTGGAGAATGGCGTATTGTATCACAGCCGTCCACAATATGAGCTCTAACATGGAAAGTAAGCGTTTCCGGACACATGTCCACATAACATATTTTCTTTGTTTGTTTGTGAGGAATGTTTCCTGAAAGTTTGGCCGTACCTTTTTGTAACACCCTGTATTAATTCGCATGTGATTGAAGCTTTGATTTTCTAGCGGCAATATTAGCGGGGATTGTGGTTCGGCTGAAATGCAAAGTTGACAACAGAAACTTTTCGCTACGTCACGAGGGACTAGAAATTACAGCAAAATTGAGCAATTCTATTTAGGTAAGCAACTAAAAAGAAATTAATTGCCCGAACACTCCGTCAAACCCGTCGTTTTTGACGGGCTTTGTGGCTAGTTTCTTACTATAATTATTAATATATTAATAAAAATAACCTAAAACAAGACCACCCAGAGCATCACATTTAGTAAGTTATGCATTTAACAAAACCTTAAACCGAACTATGTAAATGTGACGCTCAGGAACAGGACTAACCCATCGCAGTGGGAAAAACAATAATAGGAAACCAACGGATTTGAAAGGAAATAAGAGCACTTTACAGTAAAAAAGGACATCTAAACAAAGCACTCTACACCAGACACCTAAGACTTGCCACACAATTAAACAATCCAGAAATACTGAGAGATATTAGAGGAATAAAAATAACATTCACCACAACAATTGTTCGTAGACGGTGTTTTACTTATAAAATTTATTGTTCAACAACTACCAAAAAATGGTTTATAACCAGATTAATAAATCTGTACAAATATATGAAAATTTCCGCCACATCTTCGCTTCAGGAGAAGGTATGGTGACAGTGCCACATCACTGCAACGTCTGATGTAGGATACAAGGGGCTGGCTGGTTACGAAAGGTGTGCAGAATTCTTTCAGAGAACTAAGTGGTCTGTGATGTGTAAGACGGGGAATGGAGGGTGTGAGGTAAGCGACCTCACTAATTGTGAGATTTATTATTATAAGAATAATTTGTTATTAATTAATTATGATGTGTACAGTAACTTTGAACTTTTAAGTTTCAAGGTCAGAGAGTGTCGAGCCTGAGAGAAGAATATCTCTGGTTACGAGTGGGTGTTGAAAAGAAACATGGCTTGAGCTGTACGAATAAACAACGTTCCAAAATCCTGGCGAGAGGAACGCAAAATTATAATTTGATATTGGGAAAGATAAGCCCGAGGGCAGAGGAAAAGTATAATTGATCAAATGAACTGTGACTATTGTCTTCAAATAAAATAATGTTTGTAAACAGGATAATAAAAGATATGTGGGTAGTAATTGTTATTGTGACAGTGTAATAGACTATTTCAGTTGATATTTGAAAAATAATTGATTTCATTTTAAGATAATTCACTTTCAGCCGTGGTATTAAACGCAGTAATGGATATAGAGGATAATCAAAAAATTGTGTACTACTGATCCGATACTGGAAATTGTAAAATATAATTGTTAGGAGGAAACCTTATAAGGGCAGGAGAAAAAAGCAGAGGGATAGGGAAAGACAGAGGGAGTGTGAAGAGAGAGTCTAACTAGAAGAGAATGAAGAAAGAGACGGAGAGATTGAGAACAAGATGTGTAGATACGAAAAGAGAAGGAAATTAATACGACACGTGAAGAAAGAGAGGAGCACAGGCTATTCGAGACAAAGGCTTGGTGGAAGTCTGGTACTTAAGATATGCTTTTTTTTAATTATCTGAGTACAATACAATCATTTTCCATTGATCCCAATATAAGAGATTGCCTCTGTGGGATATGGAAAGTTGTCAATTTACAAATAAACAATTGCATAACAAAATAGATAAATACACCAGAAGTTGCAGTCACAGCATACATTATTATATTGTCTCTGGCATACATTTATTAAGTCTACAACAGTTACACAAACTACTGGCAACAAGGGCGTATCCAGGATCAGAACTAGAGGGCGGCAAGATTTGAACTGGTGGGGGGGGGGGGGGGGGCGCAACTCATATTGGTTTCGAGGAAGTGAGGGGGGGGGGAGGGGGACTGAAACATGGCGATTTGTTACAAAATGAAACTCAAACCTATTCAGGAAACTATTTTTATTATTGATTAATATAGTAATCCAACCACTTAATCAAAGAACCTACTATGTTGTTAATTAAGATCGTAAGTCAGTTAGTTTTTTTTATGTAAACATTAATCGCGTTGAATTCTCAGAAAATTTCCAATAACTTTGTTTACCAATATCTCACGGAGTTCTTTCACGAAATTTCGATGCACACTCATCAAGCATAATCCAGTCAATCTGTCCTCTCCCAAAGTGCTTCTGAACCAGTTCTTCACCCGTTGAAGCGTACTGTAGGCAACTTGATTTTTTTTCTAGGGGGGGGGGGGGGACAACAGACCCCTCACCTGCTCCTACTGCCCATGACTGGCAATTATTTTGCTCTCACCTAACCATAGGGGGGCATCCGACCAAATCTCATCAAGGAGGACGGGGAGGGATTCGGTTTCCGAACAAAAACCGTCGAAAGATTTTTGATCGTTGTTTTCGCTGATTGCTACTTGATGTCGAGCTCATTAATGTAAATATGGTAGTCATTGTTAACTGGTATGCCAGTTTCCAAAGTCGGAGTTCTGACGGACTGATATCTCCGGGCAAACTTTTTCTGACTTTGAATGTGTACCAATACTCAATATGCACAAGTTTCGTTATACGACGGAAGCGTATTCTTGCAGGACAAACGCTTTCGTAAAAGTAATCCGCTTATTACCCTCATGGTTTCTTTACCTGACTGACTCCAGGCGGTTACCTGGTCAAGATGTGCGAGCTAACTTCCATTCCGACACACCGACTCCGTCTTAGCCGACCTCCAGGCGCCTTATCGCGTTTCGCAGGTCGTAAAGACGGATCTGCGGTTATCAGAGCCCTAAACACCCACCTGCTGCAGGGGGACGCTGAGGCGCTATCAGGCCAGCGAAACCCAAGGACTAGCGTGGGCAGAGCTGCGCAAACAGAAGTGCGGGAGATTCAGCCACGTCCTCGAGGGCAACCCGATTAGGAATAGATTCTTAACCGAGCATAAACTACTCTGCAGGAACAGGATATGGAGTAGGATAACATCGCTTTCAATCCGTCACGATGGATGCTGAATTTCCGCAGAAAGCTTTCGATACATCAACAAGGATTCGCCAATCAATGAAATTACGTCTTAATAGCAGAGGTATTATAATGTGGTATCATCGTAGAAGCACTGAAAAATTACTGCTGCTCTTAAATTTTTTGGCAATGGTGCTATAAAGAATTCAGACGAATCCGTACCCATTTGGTACGAAAAGTGACATGGTAAAATACACGTAAATACAAGTTATAAATGATGTATATACTGACACTGAAACAGGTATAAATACAGATTAAAGATATTACGTCAGATGTCTACATCCCGTACTTACAGACATCGTGTTGATTAGAGGTGGGAGGAGACGGAGGACAAAGAACGAGAAGGAATTCGGCCATGGAAATTGGAAGGAGCTATCCTAGGATTCGCCTGGTGTGATTTCTGGAAACCATGGAAAACTGAAATCTGAATCGCCGGACCGGGATTCGAATTCGCGTCCTCCCGAACGCGAGGCCCAAGCGTTATGCGTCCAGCTGTCGCATTGTGTCCGGAGTGCATTGTTAAGCCTCTGGAATTCTTCCGAGAATGAAACTATTTATTATTATTAACTCAAACTATCTGATATAAAGATATAATTACATAATTAAATAAGCTAACAGTGCTACATTTAATCTCATCTAGCCATAGACTATCGGATTTGTAGTCTTAAGTCAATAAACGGCTCTGTTACATGATGTATTTGTTTTATGTACCTCAGCTTTTACAGTTAAGCTGTAAATAATGTAGTGCTGGGTATGTCTTCATATCTAATTTCGTCTCTCCTAATAGAACCTTTAATTTTACGCTGTGACTCATTTCCGCTGTTTGTAGTTTTTTTTATCTCTCACTGGCAATCGAAGACCCTGTAACACAATTATACGTGCTTGGGCTTAATTTAAAATTAATGTTTCATATGCTGTTACGTGCCACTACTAGTATAGCTGTCTCAGCTTTTACATGCTTACAGATTCTATTGACCCGGTCCCCAACGAAATGTGGAATAAACCATGTTTAGTTACTACTACATGCTACAGACGAAAGTCGACAGACACATGTAGTTAATCACGGATCACAAAAGTTTTGTTAAACTCAAGAAACATTCGCCAGCGCTAGTCACCACTTTTAAAACTTCTTCTCCAAAGTTGCTAGGTTCGTGAAAAGGATTGATAAAAATGAGTCGTAGCCCCAGTAAAAATTTACATGAACAGTGATTAAAATACAGTTCTGTTTCAAACTCTGGGCGATCTAAGAACGGCGCCAAAAGAAAGTTATATTCACTCGCGATTCAATCATCCTAACTCTGTACAAAGTATATCTTCTCTCTTCACACTATTTTCCCTTAAATGTCCCGGTTATAACGCGACAACGCTTACGGTTTACAATTCACTTTCGTGCGTACACCCACGACCGACTCTCCCGATATAACAAACAAAATCCCTGCCTTCAAGTCCTGCGATATTGTTCATCGCCCCTGCGATATCATACACTCAGAAATTTACAGATATTTATGTAATTTGCACTGTGGCGTTACAACCCTCTACCAATAGTAAACGCCACTATTTAATAAAATTTTATTTCGATTTCATTCCTTATTCGTTCTTCAAGCTCCTATTTGTTCTACCACAAACTGACTGAAAACAGTTCACTGAAGGAAAAAGTGGGATGGTTCCAGGAAGGTGAACGCCTTTCATGGTATAGCTAATTGTAGACGATGAAAGTCGAACCCCCGTTGCCTTCAAGTTGGCACACTAGGTCTAAGCGAAATAGAATCGCAAAAGGAAATCACAAACCTGTGGATTTTGGCACTTTGCAAATGCTTAGTTATGTCTTGGAGTACAAAATGGATCATCCGAAATCTTCGCAAAACATATGCGGATGTAATGAATGGTAAACAAACAGGTTACACGTATGATAAATGAGGTGGTATTGCTGGAAGAACTAAATTAACGATATGTGATGTGAGAGGTTACGCGATAGCAGTTGACTTTCTCCACCTGTTGGTTGGCTGTCGGCTGATTTCCATTTCACTGCCGACCTCTGCCCTCGGGAATGCCGCTAAACGACGCAGTGAGGATCTCCACTTCCCCTTTGGCCTCCTCGATTTCACTTCAGTGTAGCAGGTTGAGCATAGGCCAGGAGTCAGTGTGAATACTCCACGCATCTCGTTAACATCTTTTTATCCTCCTGAGCTGTTATGCTCGTGGGAACTTTATCTTGAAAAAATTAGACTTGGGCGGTTTCCCTTGCCTTCCTCAGCGATTTAAGTGTATTTACGTGTTTATTGTTTTGTGTGGAAGACTATAGTTGGTGTATGTTCGGTGTGGTGTCTTATTTGTGTTGTGAATTAAAGATAGATTAAAGAAGCCTTTTTATTTCTTATGGCTTTACGCTTCATCGACGTCAGGGTCATTAGAGGCTGGAAAGGACTGAGGGAAAGAAACTGGAAGAAATTCAGCCATGGCCTTTTGAAGGAAGCATCTCTGCATTCGCTTGGAGTGATCTGGAAAAACCATGGAAAACCCAAGCCTGGATGGCCGCACGGGGATTCGAACCCGCATCCTCCCGAATAGGAAGAAGGGAGAGGGTAAATCCATTTCCAGCCCATTCAAGCCTACTTTTCCTAAGGGCACCATCGGGCCAGCCAGGCTTAATGTCCTCATCAACAGCGTCGTATGCCCCAGTCGATACGCTCTGGTGCACAATCTGGTGATTAGGAATTGTGCACCATTACCTCTCCTACCGTGCCAGCCAGGCCCCGATAATGAAACCTCTTCCACAATTAGGAAACGAACCGACGACATCTGAGACCAGCACAAAAAATAATCTCATTACATTGAGAAGGCCGGCCACGCTGGCTTAGGTGGTTGCGGCACCGTTCATGGTATCCGACGCCTGGCACGATGGTAGCAATGACGGGAGCTTAAGTGTTACCATCTATGTTTTCCGTTATATGTGTATCATTGATTTATTTGTTTGATAAATGTGTAGTTAATGCGGCAGAAATTGGGAACATTATTCTAGGTGACTGCGAAAAAATCCCTAAAAATCAGGACTGCTGGTACGCGGTGTCCAGGACTCGAACCTGGTCCCATTCTACCTCCTCGAAAAGTTACCGAGCGTGGTGGGTGGATGGTTAACGTTCTGGTCTCGCATGCAGGAGGACGCGGGTTCGAATCCCCGTCCGAGCATCCAGATTTGGGTTTTCCATGATTTCCCCAAATCACTCCAGGCGAATACCGGGATGCTTCCTTAAAAAGGTCAAAGGCCGAATTCCTTCCCGTTCCTTGTCCCAGTCCCATCCCGCCTCTAATGACCTTAGCCGTCGACAAGGCGTAAAGCAATAAGTAAAAAAAAAAAAAAAAAAAAAAAAAAAAAAAAAAAAAAAAAAAATCGGTTAAGTGTGGTGGCATCTTAATGCTCGCAAGCACACTGACGGGGCAAATTGTCTGTATATTGTATATAAGAATACCTGTTTACCGTGTTTTTTTGTACCGGCAGTTTTTCTACTTGTAAAAATGCCAAGTCTACTATCGTATTAATATTTATAGTCATAGTTTCTGTCCTATTCAAAATTGCTGCCCCGCTAAACCATCCATATGAATTTCAATATTTTGGTAATTTCTCATTTATTAAACACACCACTCCAGAAACCTTGGTGATAACTTAAGTAAAAGCCATTCTGCATCTAACATATGAGAAATGTTGTGTGTCGTTCCTTTTAACACTACAGCTAAGCTAAAGTCGCCCTGCGTTCCGTATTCTACTAACAACCACGATTATTCAATGTTTCTAACATTACGAGCTGTGATTGGTAGAAGATTTATTTCTAATTTATTCTTGATAACTGCTCTCCGAAATTCAAGAATTACTCCTTATTTATAGAAATTACTTCTGTCTCACTGTATGTGCAACTACAATAAACGGCCGCAGCCACAAAACAGTTTAACAAGATTCTCCGTTTCAGGACAGCATTGCATGGCGAGTGATTGCAACAGATACTTGTACGAAGCCGCAATGTTGGACCTGACTTGTGTCATCAGGTCAATCAAGGGATATGAGTGCCTTAATCTCCAGTATGCGGTTGTGGCCAACAGATGCAGTGAAAGTCGGCGCTATAATCATTTAGCAAACACAGTGTGCGCAATCAGAGATCGCTTACGTCTGTTACGCCATGCCAGCGATTAATACCACGAAATGGCCGTGTGCTGTCGACTCTGATTGGCAACGCGGCCGCATGTAGTCATCTTGCTGCTACTAAACTATGACTCTGTTATCCAAGTCTGGTCTGACGCCAGCAATTACAGGCATCAAACGGAACGGCGATACACTTAGATTTACAACTTTACCAAGTATTTCTGTATGGAGTTATGAAACGTACAGTCTGCCACTTAAGCTGCACTTCGGGTTCGTAAGTCTAAACGCTTGTTCTCGCGACAAGTTGCTCGAGGTTCGTACTTGTGGATTTTAAAGAGGAAAACAAAGCAACGCAAAAGACATTGGTGGATGGTGTTGTTGAATAAAGATCCAAGAAAGTAATTATAATAATACTGAAACTAATAAAATAAATTTTAAATTATGCCTTTTAAACAAATTTCTTTTTTTTTTTTTTTTTCAGATACAATGCCGTTGATATACTGAGTGATGTAAGAAAAGTATTATCTGACAGATTTGAAGACTTTTGCCGAATGTCAGCAGCTGATTGTGAATATTTATTGAGTAAAATCAGACCATTTAAATAGCGAGACGAGATATAAACATAATATCCCCATTCAAAAGAGGCTAGCTGTTACATATATTACTTAATTATACCACTCAATAATAAGCTACTTGAAAACTGCGATTTGAAAATTCTTAGTACAAAATTGAAACACACGTGATTGTTTCCTATTACAATTTTTTGTCTTGAACAGGCCGTGGGAATGGGTGCACAAACCACACGAAGGCTTCTTGTCATCAGTCGATTCACAAACCTTTCACTTTTCTTTATAGTTGATTTGTAATTTAAAACATAATGAACTGTTACAGAAACGTATTCTTAATTTTCCATAATAAAGACGACTATGGATAGAGAGTGAAAATATCTCTTTCCGCCAACGAAGTGTAATAGCGTGACGTCACAGTGTGACTGACCCTTTTTTTAAGTACTGACCAGGTTCTGTTGCTGAAGGGTCGATTACTTTGGGACACTATCGACTTTGAATGCTGACCTCGTGTGCGTTGTTCAGGTACCCTGGCGCTCGTCTATTGCGTGGGAGCACCTGTCCACAGATATTACGCGCTCTGTTGGCTGATCGGTGCCTGATGAAGGTTTACGGCGCCGCACAGCGCGCCCATTAAAACTGATTCACGTCGCGGCGTTACGCTATCACGTGATTAATCAGTCCCAGCCAATAGGAAGCAGGTGACAGCGGACGAAAAGGCTTCACCCATCAATCACCAGGCTACAATCCGTCAGGCGCGAACATTGCCCGGATTTAAGAACAGATCAGATAGCGAAATTGGAGATGGGCTGTTTTATCTCTGTCTATACTTATAATAAAACTGTAACACTGGAAAATCTGTACATTAAGTATATTTTGAAAAATTTAATTGAAGGAAACATTACTAACGATATAGAAGCAAAAACAGCATTTATAATTTTGTTTGTTTGTCTGTCTGTCTGTATTTCCGTACGTATCTTTGAAACCGCATGACGCTGAAAGTACCAGATGGATTTGAATGAAACCTGGCATTACTATAACAGATACTATGGATTAACATTTAGAGTACTAAAATCTTCTCGGGTATCCAGCCGAATGTTGGTGTAAAAAACACGACGTTTCGACAGCTGACTCTGCTGTCTTCACCAGGTATCTTGTGGTTGTTCTCAGCTGACTGTCTCTCCCTCAACAACTACAAGATACCTGATGAAGACAGCAGAGTCAGCTGTCGAAACGTCGTGTTTTTAAACCACCATCCGGCAGGACACCCGAGAAGATTTTGTGGCATCGATACGCCGGGAAAGTCTCCACTCACACATTTAGAGTACTTTTCCCCCCAGAAAACGATCATTCGGGAGGACGCGGGTTCGAATCCCCGCCCAGCCATCCAAATTTGTGTTTCCCATTGTTTCCTCAAATCACCCAGGTGAAAATCGGCAAGGGTCATTTAAAGGGGAGGGGGGTGAGGCAATGGGTGGGACGGAATTCGGCCATGGCCTTTTGAAGGAACCATCCCGGCATTTGCCTGGAGTGGTTTTGGGAAACAATGGGAAACCGAAATCTGGATGGCCGGACGAGGCTTTGAACCATTGTCAACCCGAATACCAGGTCCAAGCGCTACCGCTCATCCACCAGGCTCGGTATTTATCATCTGTCGGTGTCGGTAGAATTAACGGTAATTCATACAGAGGAGAATATTAACTGATTCAGTCAGAATTTCTGACACCAAATTACGCCCAAGTTCTCAAGCGATTCAAACTCATCAGAAGACTTACAATTAACATTCACAACTCTATTCTTTTTGATCCTTACCTTACAGTTTTTGCAGTTTAAGTTGTCATTAATCGTGTCTTGTGGAAGCAACACAACTGGCACTGAATTTCCAACCAATCGTTAAATACTTTACTTTCTTGTAGTTAGATGCACCATCAGCAAACTATCTCAGAATGCTGTTAGCATTTAACATAATATTCTCTGGTGACTAGCCGAGGTAACGTCGTATTTTACATACGATATTCAGGCGGTCAAATCACTGTCGTCATCTTCTGGCAAGATATTGCCAACTTGGCTAGTCACCCGAGAACGTTATATTAATTTTCAACACCGAGGAAAATTTCGTTCTTACGTTGTTAGCACTGTCTCGATGATCACTGGTTGTTTGCAACTGACATAATGCAATATAACAGGATGAAAACGGTAGAGGACTGTAAACAGCTGCAGGATGATCTGGACAGGATACGTAGTTGGGTTGGTAAACATGGAATGGAGATAAATGCATAGAAGAGTCAGTTTATTAGGTACACATATAAAAAAAACTAAAAGTTAATGGTGATTGTAAGGTAGGGAAAGAATTGCTTTTTGAAAACTTGAAATGTAAATATCGCGGCATTACATTTGATAGCAAGCTCAACTGGGCAGGACACATTGGGCAGGTAGTAGGAAAAGCTTTCAAAATGCTGCACTTGTTGGAGAGAATGATGAGGGGATGTACCAGAGAAGTAAAGGAATTGGGTTACAAAACTTTGGTCAGACCATTGCTTGAATATGGTAGTGTAGTATGGGACCCACATGTTAGGTGTCAAGTACAGGAGTTGGAGAGGGTGCAAAGAACGGCTGCTAGATTTGTCTCTGGAAATTACACAATCAGTAACCGAAATGATAAAAGAGCTGGAAAGGAATTCATTGGACGACAGGAGAAGGGTGAAGAGAGTCATGGGAGTGTACAACGCGTATATTAGTGATGAGACATGGGAAGATATTGGCGGAAAAATTAGGAGGGGTGCAGGGAAGGGAAAAGATGACAATGACCACAAATTGGCACTCGAATTCGGGCAAATGGATGTCGGAAGATTTTCTTTCGTAGATAAGGGGTCAGGGAATGGAATAAATTACCAAGATAAATAATGAATAATTTGCAAAAAAAGAATTTAAAGTTGAAATTAGTAGAAGGAAAAAGAATGTTGGAAATCGAAATGTGAAAAATAGGTGTGTAGGGAAATTGTCATCGGAGAAATTTAAATTAAATGAAATCAAATTTTGGAACATTAAATAAAGTAGGTACTATTACACTTCTAGTGGTAACTCCAGTGTAACGTTCCGCCTATAAGAACGATCAGCATTCAGCGTTGCGTCGATATCTGTGCACAGTGTGTTTGCCCGCTGGGGAGAGAGTTGATTGTCCCGGACGCCGAGGGTGGTGGAATTTCTTGTGTAGCGCCTGTGATGACTAACTCCCCCGTGATCAGCGCTCCCCCTTTAGTTCATTACGCTTTGTCGACTCGCCCGGGGCACAACAAGTGGCGGTACACAAATAACAGCTCTCGTTAACAGTGGGTGTATTCACATTCTGTTACGTCTACTCTACCTCCAAACATGGCCCCTCAAATCACTTACTCTACTATTTCCGAACAATCATAAATCATTGATGTGATTACAAACATTTATTGTGGTTACATCATTTTACATATTGTCACATGATTTTACAGTCATATAGAAAAAACATAAAAAGTTTTCTTTGGACAAATCGCAAATCTATATATATAAAGATGAATGTATGTATGTTTATTTGTTCTTCATACAAATCCACAGTTTTCATCCTATCTCGATGAAACTTTGCACACTTATCCTTTGAAACAAGGAGAAAAATACTGTCTACATTTGGTTGAAAAATTATCTGTATAAATAATACATGTTGTCTGATAATTTCGATATACTACTGAATGGCGATAGACAGACGCGTTGGATATGGACGTCTGTATACTGCTTTTTTCCGTGTATCGGTCAGACAGTCAGTGGTTAAAGCGCTTGCTTACGGATGTTTGGGTCGTCGTCTCCTGTTCAAATCTCCCTGGAGGCTAAGATTTTTATAAATTGTTTTTGATCGTAAGAGTGACGCCTGGACCGTAGGTTATTCGGATTGAATGTTAAACTGTAGATATCACATAGTTAGGGGTGCAATGCGAGGCAAATCGTAGGTAGTCTTGCAATGTTGTAGGTGTACACTTTTTTAAGTTATAATGATTCCTCAGGGGTTGTTCGCAGTCAGAGTGAGAGAGAGAGAGAGAGTCAATTCTGGCAAAAAATTCTTAATCCACGCGTACGAAGTCGCGGGTACGAGGTAGTGTTTTATATAAGTCCACTTACTAATTCTGCAAACATCAAGTTGATAACCAAGTTCTTACGACACTCTGTTCAAAAGCACTATTGATGCCAGCTCGCAGTTCTGGTAGGTTTGTTGGTAGAGAAGGTTTAAACACTAAATCTTCCACATAACCCCCCCCCCCCCCCCATTCCACACACACACACAGACAAGAGAGCGTGGGTGATCATCATCCCCACCATGACCGATTCATCGGTTTCTGAGTCTCCTTTTCAAGAATTCAAGAATATCGTGATGAAAGTTATATTGATGAGGTTCTCATTACATTTAATCACTAATTAATTTATTAAAAAGGACAAATACAGCCAATTCTATGAACATCTGATTATTAATGTTATTCATTATTCGGATGCGAGATATGTACGGCGAGTTGGCAGAAACAGTTCGTACGAGGGAAAGGCAATATTCCAGGATTTCAAACCTGGGCAAGCATTGTTCGAACGGTTGGGTAGGGTGGCATTCAGCTTGCCAGTCGCAATATCCATGAATGGGCAGCAGATAGTCGCCGAAAGTTGGTAGGGGTTCAAAAGAGAGCAGCTATTTTTCTCTACGGAATGCAGTCAGCAGCTAAAATTAAGGAAGGAGCTTGGCTGGAAGTCATTGGATGGCAGAAGGTGGGTGAAGAGAGTGTTTGGATCGTTCAAGGCTCAAAATCGCGATAATATAATATAACATTTAATTAAATTGCAATGGAACGCGCACTCTGGTGGCAGTTTCCCTAAGCACCCATCTTCTTCCTTTCCTGCACCCACCTACAGTTGCCTTCTGCAAAATTTAGCTTTAAATTCTTTCAACGCTTTAGGTCATTTATTCATCATTTCTCTTGGTAACTTATTCCAATCCCTGACACCCTTACCCAAAAAAGAGAATCTTTCTACACCCTTGTGCCTGAAATCGAGTGCCAGCTTGTGGTCATGGTCATCTTTTCCCTTCCATGCATTACTTTTAATTCTTACACCAATATCTTTCCATGCCTTATCACCAAAATACGACTTGTACACTCCCATGACACTCTTCACCCTCCTCCTGTCTTCCAATGAATCCCATTCCAATTCTTTTATCAAGTCTGTTAATGATTGAATTATGCGGTAATTTCCAGAAACAAATATAGCAGCCCTTTTTTTGCACCATCTCCAACATATACGCAGAATGTGGGTTCCGTACTACACTACTATATTCAAGTAATGATCTGACCAAAGTTTTGTAACCCAATTTCTTTACTTCTCTCGCACATCCCGTCATCATTCTCTCCAACAAGTTCAGAATTTTGAAACCTTTTCCTACTACCTGTCCGATGTGTCCTGCCCAGTTAAGTTTGTAATCAAACGTAATGCCAAGATATTTACATTTCAAGTCTTCAACCAGTAATTCCTTCCCCACTCTATAATCATAATAAACCTTTGGTTTTTTTATTTGTGTATCTACTAAAGTGACTCTTCTTTGCATTTATCTTCATCCCATGTTTACCAACCCAACAAGATATACTGTCCAGATCACCCTGGAACTGTTTACAATCCTCTATCGTTTTGATTCTTTTATACAGCATTATGTCATCTACAAACAATCTAATTTCAGATAGTAAACTTGTGTTTAATACTGAAGGTGAATTATTACATGATAATTGTTTTATTCCTTAATTATGAGAAACAATGTGTATATGCCGCACGCGTCACTGTTTAATCGAAACAAAAACAAATGCCAGGAGCCTCCTATCACATTATGAAAAAAAAAAAAAAAGAAACAGTACTTGAAGTAAAGTCGTATTGTGCCGAACTGTGTACGGGGGATATAATTATCAAATATCTGACTCTAAATGACATCGGTATAGACAAGTCAGTCATCGTGTTGTGTGTGTGAGGAGCACACAGTGTCGGTTCGACGGTCCAGATGGCGGAGCAACCCGGAGAGCGCGTCTGTCCCACGCGGTTACGTCAACGTGACGTCATTCCCGGTACATCCGCGTGCAGACAGCTTTTGTTTGGCCAGACATGTGGGGAGCCTCCAGGCGGTCACAAGAAACCAAACACGGAGTGCAACGGCACCGCTCCCTGCAAACACCACTCCCATCGCCAAGTTTCCAAGACACCACTTCCTAGATGCAGCCTAGGAGAGGACTATACCAATATCCTTTCCACCATCCGCCAATTTCAGTCACTTACAATTAAAATAGTCTCAGCTGGGTGAAATAATTCGGATGCAATCACAATTGAGAAATACTTATGGATAGCATTAATGCTCAGGAAGTTTTCGGTCAAATGAATCAGGAAGTTTTAATAAACTTTTAATGCCGGGCATACACGTAACGCTTTACCGGGGAGATTTACCTGTACAGGTGAACCGCAGCGTGTATATCAGCTTCGGCAAGCAAAATTACGCAGGCATAGCAACACATCTACACAGTCGATCGGAGAAGAACGAGAAAATAATATTTTAAAACCGCGCAGGTACGCTCACCGGAGCGTGTGTAGGACTTATCGAATGCCTGTACAGTTTTAAGTTCAGTTTTGTTGCAGAAAGCGTCTGTAGTGTTTAAGTCTACCGAGTTTATTTGGGTTTATTTTACTAAACGTCGTGAATTTTTTGCACATAATGTCAGGACAGTGGTATAATGAACTGACAGATGAGTTTATCTAAACAAGTAAATCTGAAGCCGGTCTTTGGTGAGTAAAAAGCAAAGACTTTCATCACCGCGAAATGAGAAATGCCACCTATGAAAAGTTGGCAATAGAAGATTTGGTGCTCGATGCTACGAAGTAGTGAAAATAAAAAAATAAGAATTTGAGAAGTAGCCTGACAGGCGTAAAGAGAAGATACATGATAACCATGATAAATCAAAGTAGTCGACCAATCTTTCATCGGGAGAAATAGCAGCTCTCCTAACTGTATTGTTCTTTCTGTTAGACTTCCTCGTTCATCCGGTTGTAATTAGGGTAATCCACTGCATCTGAACTTAACTCTTTTAGTAATTTTGTGTGGTTGTATTAAGTCTTCTCCAACAGCCAATCTTTACACCAGGTGTTTTTTCTTTGTTTTATACTATATTTAATCGCCATTAAGAAACCGCCAGAAGCGTGATCTCGACGTCGACAAGGCGTAAAAAACGCGAAAACGTTATGAACTCTGCGTTCCAGACGCCAACTATGGTATCGCTTTCCTTCCTGCAATCAACGATCCGTCGAATTTGAAGATCAAGCAGTTGAAAGTCTCTTGTAAGATTCTCCAAATTTATTTATGTCTAGATTTTGCCAGAGACTTCATCTCAGTGGAACAGAGGAAACGTCACCGCCGTGTTCTCGTCGACTTTTGAGTTATGATACCCAGTTAATTTAGCCACATTTTTTAATTAAAACTGATGAGGAAAAACGTTATGACCAACATCTGGTGACTTTGCTACTATGTTATGCGGTAGAGAAAGTATATAAGCGGAGCTGAGAAGCATAGAGAGTCATTTTAGTAACGATAGACCGACCTGGGGCAAATCCGAAAATTCTATGACGTAAGGAACAGAATGCCCGGCGCCTGGGAAAGAGCAACTCTGAAGCGGTGAGGCTGGTAGTGAGCATCTATGGAAAGTAGTTGAAGGACGAGTAGGCGACAATGCGCTGGACGCCTCATAACAAAATGTGTAGGTTGAGGCCTTCCCGTTCTGTAAAGCAGGATAGGGGGTGATCTGTGGCAGATCTAGTGGGAGAATACAATGCTGGTGCAGGCCAAAGTGTTTCGGAGCACACATTGTTGAACATAAAGCTCCGCTGCAGACGGTCCTGGCGTTTTCTCATGTTGACCCAACCTCATTGTCAACTACGAGTGCAGTGGACACGAGATCATCGAGACTGGACCGTGGATCAATGGAAACGTGTCGCCTGGTGGAATGAATAACGTTTCTTGTTACATCATATCGATGGTCGTGTCCGCATACTCGAACGGCTATTCGAAACATGCACCATAGGCCACTGGAGGCAGTATTTTGCTGGGCTTCCATGGGACCTGTGGTAGTGATCGTAGGAATCATGACAACTGCACAATGTGAAAATTATTGTGGACCACATGCAGCCCTTCGTGATTCATATGCTTGGCACTGGCGATGGCATATTCAAAAAATCAAACTGTATGTGTCAGAAGGCAATAATCGTGTTACTCCGGTTTGAGGACCCACAAACCACCGGGACGTAATTTAAGGTAATTTGGTGTCTGTGCTTACACACCTGGTGCCAGATGTCTAAGAACTCGTGGAATCCATGCCGCAATGCTACATCGAGTTCCAAACACTGAACACAATGCTAAGGAGGTGGTCATAATATTTTAGCTCATCAGTGTGTAAAATATAATTCAGACTTAAAACAAAAATTCGAATGAGAGACCTAATTATTTTTTTTTATTTTTTTATTTTTTTGAAAAAGGAAATGCAAAATCGTAATCCTATAAGATGAAAGCGTAAGCGGCATTTAAAGCAACTCATTTTATTGATGTTGATTATTTTAAGACGTTTTCTACCTGGAAGGACTTAACCGAAAATGTTAACGGTATACGAAGTTTTAATGTTTTGAAAGGTTTTAAATTTCTCACTCCGTTGCCATTTGGAGGTATGGGGACACAAACCTATTAATTTGAGCTTTCTTACTGCGAAATCGTCTAAAAATCTGTTCTGTTTTTGAACGGTGCCAGAATAAAAAGACAAAATTTTAAAAGCAATTATTTTGGCTTCAGGACCTCCAAATAGGAGTAATGTTTGTCCAATTAGGCTTTGTTCTGAAGTTCTGTTCGTGATATAATCGAAGCGACATAAAGGAACGACAGAAATTCTCAACAAACCACACTCGTGAATGACGTTGCTATATTGACCAAATCACGAGGAAAAAGTAATGCAGAGATCTATGATCGGAATAATATATGGAATGTGCGGGACGACTTCACGGCCGCGCCTGCGCTGTGGCTGTTATGTCACCCGCACATCACCCGTGTAGACCTGGTGACTGTTCTAACGCCTGGCGTCTGGCTGCAGGAATACTTGCTCCTGTCTCTATACCATAATACCGGACTAATCTAATCAACTTCACCTTCCCACTCAACATATACCTTCAGTTATTTAGTTATCATATCTTCCTACTCAATTTTTATTCTAAAATGTGACCCACCAGCTTGTTCTTCTGTATTTCATAAAATTCTTTTATCTCCCATAATTTAAAGAAAATGTTGATATCATATTTGATGCATGCAATTGTTTTCAGCATCGTGGCATAGCTCCACGTTTTGTGTTTCCAAATTTTCATTCTATCTGGTGCTCTAAAGTGTAAGCTTTAATAATATAAAGCTCTGTGCATCAACTCATTCAGTTTTGGAAACCTACTTCGGATTCCAGAGTTAAATATCCGTATTGAAAACTTTCTCATTTTGAAGAAACTTTTTTTTTTTTTTTTTTTGCTATTGCTAATTTGCTATTGATATCACTCTTGCTTTTTTAATAGACTCAAAAGTAGACCTATTATACTTCTCCAAATACAAATATTTTATGTTTACTGTCAATATTCTTATGACTATTGTTGTTAGTGTGGAAAAGCATTACAAACAGCTGATTATCCGTTTCTGTTATATGTTAATTTGTTAAAGAATTACTAATCAAACGTATACCCTACAACTAAGAAGAAAATATATAAATATATATAAAAATCTGTAATCTGACCATCAATTTTACTTTATAGTTTCAGTTATTAAAACTATCGATGATTGTAAATAATATCGCAGGCAGGACAAGATCTCTGAAAGAAAGGGGGTACAAAACATTATCATTCGGTCAAATTGCCGGTATGAGTAAAACACGAAAGGCAGCATCGAGTAACTATCGATCTATCGTGGAACAGATCAGCTCGACGTAATTCCAGTTATGTGTTGAGATCTTTAGTGGCTGCCTTCAATTTGTAATAGTTCTTTTTTCAGTGTCTTTGATCTACTTGCTATAATAACTAGAAGCATCGATTTTTTCAACTAAGCATTCACTGGGTTACTCTAAAGCTCATATGCTCATATGATCTGTGATTCATAACTGAGAAAAATTATTAACAATTCGAAGACACAATTCTTTAACGTATAATATTTGACCGTATAGTTTTCAGTAACGATTGCCGTTTACTTAATTGTTTTCAGAATATCATCTATGTGGAGTGTAACTGAATATGGAGAGATGTGCCCTTAATTCTTCTTCCACCTCTGATGAATATTGGTACCAGTGCTTAGTGGTGTGATTCGACATTAATCTGTCTGGGTTTTAGAGGAGATATGATTTTTTGTTGTTTTCATTTATGACGTCTAATCAGTCAAAGTGTGACTATAGAAGTCAGGGGACTTGTTCTCTGCTTGTTGAAATGATATTTTGGGCCAAATTTCAAAAGAAACGAAGAAACAATTGCAGTGTAATGAAAGTTTTTAGTAGGGACATCTTGGTCATGGTCACTGAATAGTTTATGGTGTCACTAATTCTTCTTACAACTATCGCCTAGATCGCGTACGGATTTTGTAAATGGACGTAATATGGGATGTGTTACCTTCCCCAGCCACATAACACCACATAACGTTATACTGTAGTATTTAGTGACTAAAATAAAAGCTTCTAAAAGAATCTCATTAAAAATGTCCACATGCTTTGAATTGAATAATATTTAAATTAGTGCTTTCATTTTTATTACTAATGTATCAACTGTCTCCGCTCTTTGTACTAAGGCATTTATTCACACAATTGAAAACACAATTCTCAGTTCGTGTAGTTTTCACAAACTATGTATGTACTTCATTCATAATCATTAATAGATTAATGTATTTATTCCTGGTCTTTATCACATACACTATTCGTTTAATTAGTTTTTATAAAACAGCAGTCCATAAGATTTCAGTCTTCCACGAACGCAACAAACTCTCTGACTTGATAACCAGCGACCATCTCTGCTACACGTTAGCCAAAGATACTACCGCTCGCCAATTCAAAGAAATTTATCAGACACAAATATTTAGTTGAAACCGTTCTGACAATTCGCTCACAAGACGTGGACTGTACCTCTTGGTTGTCCCTGAGCGCTGTTCCCCGGCATTCCTCGACCAATTACCGCGCTCCCCCACCGCACCGCGTGACGTCAGCACGACCCCGGGCCTTGACCCCTGAGTCGGCACCAGGTAGTCAGTCGCCCGACTGCTCACAACACGGACCACGTATCCAGGAGGTACAAGTCAGCACTCACTTCGTGCATGTTAATTACTACAGGGCACAATTTCGACGATTTTAAAGAGTCTTGCGGCTATTTTGGGTTTATATCAGGCACTGGTTAGTACTTAAATGTTCTAACATAACATAAAGACTACGCTGCGTAAAATGAGAAGTGATGAAGAAAATATCTTTTTTTTCTCTCATTACGAGTAACCTTCAATGTGTTTCCTTATATTATCTGGCCGGGCTTTACATCTGAAAGTTACAAAATTTGATTCCACATTTAAAAACTAGCTGTATTTCTTGTATTCATTGAACCTATTGTAATCTTAAAGCTGCTTGGTTTATCTCTTAGATTGGGATTTATGATTTTATCTCCTTATGACTTTACGCCTCGCTGACTTCGAGATAATTAGAGGCGGAAAAGGCGTGGGACAAGGAACGGGAAGGAAATCGGAAACGGCGTTTTTAAGGCACCAACCCGGTATTCGTTTGAAGCGATTTAGGAAAGCATTGGAAAACGAATATCTGGATGGCTAGAAGGGGATTCGAATTCGTGTCCTCTCGAATGGGAGGCCAGATTGTTACCGCTTACCTAATACGCGTCGTGGACGTAGAGAACTGACTTGTGGAAATTTGTGAATACTTGTTAACGTTGGAATTAGAGGCAGCTGTTCTAAATACTTTTATACATTATAGGTGATTCTGAGAGCACGGCAACAAAACAGTAAGAAAATGATTCCTTACTAATATTTTTTTTTTCAACTGCATAACGTCTCGTAACAGCGAGGTCTTTAGAGACGGGAAAGGATGGGGGGCAAGGAATGGGAAGGAATTCGGCCATGGCATTTTGAAGGAAGCATCCCGGCATTTGTCTGAAGTGATTTGGGAAACCATGGAAAACCCAAATCTGGATGCCCGGACGGGGATTCGAACCGCCGCCCTCCCGAATGCGAGGCCAGAATGTCCTTACTAATACTACCTCTATGTAGGCCAAGTTTTATAGAAAAGATGTTAAAACCTTTGAGTGATACATCTGTAGTCGTATCTAAGAAACCCACAACTTCCAGTACATTAGGAGTGCACACATCAATCTCAGAACAGATTAAAATCAAGATATTCAACATGGATGTTTGGTGAGATGCTGGTCCAAATCAATTCAACATAAATGAAGAATAGTGTGCTGAGAGGACCAATTCCAGTCCTGACAAACTATCAGTAATCAAAGACCCTACAAGACCTCCTGGGCTTACTCTCCCTAGGAAAACCTGAACAACATTGTATTTTGCGAGAACGGGCCATGGTAGATGCAATTA
Organism: Vandiemenella viatica; assembly: GCA_031002005.1. Classification (NCBI taxonomy): domain Eukaryota; kingdom Metazoa; phylum Arthropoda; class Insecta; order Orthoptera; family Morabidae; genus Vandiemenella; species Vandiemenella viatica. The sequence goes on along the minus strand of CM061919.1, from coordinate 227,212,768 downwards.
CTGGAAGCATAAGTGGGGAATAATAGAGAATCCTTCTTGTGACCATAGTAGCCACCAGCAAATTGTCGCCGTGGAATGCCCTCTTAGAAGAGAAGATTCCGTGGAAAGATCCAGCAGCTTCGTGAAACGAACATAGAGGCAATGGAATGGCTGAAACCTTTCGACATCCTTGCCTTATTCCATCTATTGTAATTCAGTGTAATTACTATCTTTGTAGCCTTGTCTCATACGAAATAAATAAAAATACATGTATCTTTACCATTTACCTGTTTCTGCAAGTGCGAAAAGCAATGCTTGGATTTTTTTCTCCTCCTATCGTAACTCTGTTGTCTGGTTTTATGCAGTCGTCCATTTCTTTCTATCTTGGGCTAACCTGTATATCTCAGCATATCCATTACAAACTAAATCCTCAGTTATTTGCTTCAGTTGTTCCGATGATTTCCTTCGTCTACAATTCGTTCCTTCAACTGTTCTTCCGCTAACAAATCAACCAGTTCCGCATGTCCTAAATACTGAGCAAGTATCAAACAACAACTGAGATAGTTTTAATTTTAGTTTACAACACACTTCTTTCTTGTTTTACTTCGATTTGGTTTTATTGTGCTGTGAATCTGTGTTGGAAACAATTTTGTATTATTTATATCAAATGGAGAAACCTGCAGCAGGCTATGATCTTCCACACAAGACCTGGAAAGCGCTGAATAGACAAATGCAAATAAAATCTGAAGAAATGGGATCACATGCGACAGAAAAAACTCTGTGAATGCGGGGAACTGGAAGACCCGCAACTCCACCTGAACTAGACGAGCCCTGTACACTCCACGGTCTGTTCACTGATAATGACTAGGCCATCCAGGCTGCCAGTCCTCGGTATACGACAGAATTGTTCAATTTCTTTGTATAATTGTGTGTTGTAATTGTTTTACTGTCTCTGTGTTAAGTTTGTTCCCCTAAATTGTAATAAAGTGATGTCTTGGACACGGAAAAAGAAATAATTAAAGATATACTAAGTCACGGATTGCCATTTTTTTCAGAATAAAAAATTAGCGCGTTTTGTTTCTTGTAGCCTTTCACTCTAATTCGAATAAAACAATTCTTTCTAACCATGTCTGGAAATATTACATCGGAAAAATCTCTTATGAAACGAAACTAGCTCACCGACTTAGTGTGTGAGTGGCAGTGCTCTAGACTGTCTTCAGAAAGACGCGTGTTCGAATCCACGTCCGGCCAAGAAGATTTTGGTTTTTCAAGATTTCCAGAAATCCCTTCAGAAGATGGTTCCTTCAAACGGCCATGCCTGAATTCTTCCCAGTTCCTTGTCCTAAATCCTTTACCTCCTCTAATAATGTCTGCGTCGACATAGAGTAAAACAATGAAAAAAGAAGTAACTTTGTATTTCATTACCTAACATTTCCTACACTAGTGCTTTATAATCTGCCAAAACCGTGTGTTAAATTGCCACTCTGAACTTAGTTGTGTATTTATTGGTCTGTGAATGCTGTTAGTTTGCAGAAAAGTTGATCAATTGCTATTATCTAAGCGGGAACGGGATAATTCCATTTGAGCATTCGGTAGATGATAAACGTTCATTATCAGGATAACCGAACAGAATAAAACAGCAAAAGTGCGTCATTTTAGGGATATGGATTTGGCAAATAAATTGTAACAAGATTGATGTTCAGTCGGGCTTTATGCTCCTACATCTCTTCGTTTTCAACATTATTATTTCAGATGTAGGAATTTAAATTATTATCAGAGAGGTAGATCAATATTCCATTAACCGAAACAGAGGCTGGGAAGCGGTAACATATTTTCCCCTTCTCTTAGTTAAGCCTGTATTTAATCGTTTATCGATCATTACTTTTCTAAAATTGTTTCCAAGAAGCGAGAAACTTTTAACACAATCTAAATATCATTATCGTGAACTACGTTTGTGCTGGATAATCTGAAGCGTACACAACATGTTCCTATCTATAAGTGAATGGAATTCTTCCTGCTCGCAGGGACAAGTTATGTTTACTAGGGCTTTATCACTCGTCTATATCTATGTCGCTTGATCCGGCAGGGGACAGGCGAAGAAATGGCAAGCAATTCTACCGTGGCATTTTGACGAAACCATCCCAGCATCAACCAGGATTGATTACGTGAAGCGATAGAAAATCAAAATCTGAAATGCCAGACCTGGTACGAACACTCGTCTTCCTGAATCCAGATCTAACGGTTGACATCTCACTTTGTAGATTCTGGGCAGCGACCAGAAAGCTGACAAGTGGAAACTAAGAAATGTATAAATATAGCGATAGCTTTAGCATTCATATTTAATTGAATTGAATCTCAATTGCGCTGGAAAACACACGCTCTGGTGGCAGTATCCATACACTCCCACCTTCCAGTGAAATGATTTTCCACATACTCATGCACTTTCTGAATTCCATCTTTCAACTCCTTCAGTGTTTTCGGCAACTGGGTAATTTATTCCTGTCCCTGGCTCCTCTAGCTACAAAAGAAAATTTCCCCACTCCATTTCGCCTCAAATCAATAGCCAGATTACGCTCATGGTTAGCTCTTCGCTTACTGGTTGAATATGGTGGTGTATTTTTAGGTCCACTTTTTGGCTACCAAATACAGGAGTTGGAGGATGTGCAAATAAGATCAGCTAGATTTGTTTGCGCAAATTATCGCAGTACCCAGTCAGTAATTGATATGATGAAGAAGCTGGATTGGGAGTCATTGGAGGAAAGGAGGAGGGTGAAGAGAGTGCTGGAAATGTACAGGGAATATGTTGGTGATAGAGCTTGGAGGGATATCGGTCAAAGAATTAGGAATAGTGCATGGAAGGGGAAAGACGACCATCACCACAAGCTTGTGCTCGACTTCATGCATAAGGGAGTGCGAAAATTTTCTTTTGTTGGTAGGATGTCAGGGAATGGAACTAATTACCAAGTGATGAATAATTTACCAAAAACGCTGAAGGAATTTAAAATTAAAATTCGTAAATCAGAAAAGTAAATGGGGGAGGAATTTAACACTTCAATTATAAAAGATAATTTAAAAAATTAAAAAAAGGGGTATTTAGATGATTAGGGGAATTACCACCGCAGTGTTAGCTCCATCGGCATTAAAAATTAATAATAATAATAAAATTCCTAATCCTTCTACTAATATCCATCCACGCGTCATCGCGATTATAAACCTTATACAGTCCAAGCCCTCTCTACAACCCCCTTCTGTTTTCCAATGAACCCGAATCCAGCTCTTTTACCATATCAGTTACTGATTGCGTTCTTCTGTAATTCCTACATTTATATTTTGTCTACCGGTTTGGAAATTTTTTGAGCAAAATGTTATAGTTAATGCCAGGCAATACATGTGTGCCAGTGAAAAATGTCAAATTTAGGGTGTGGTGATTTCGCGTAAATATTATTGGCGTTGTGAATGCCCCGTTCCATATCCCCGAGACTTTTCTCAGACAGGATTGAAATGGACATTCGTAATACAATTCAATCGAGAAGCCAGCGGGTCCATGACTCTATCTGAGATTTCTCAGCTGTCTGCGTTCCTCCTGCATCCGGCGCTCCTATTGGTCGACCGGCTGCAGGTGCTGCGTGTAAGACATTCCCGCATAAAAACTCTTCCGGCCTCTGTACTTCTGACCCTCACCACCGTACCTGCATTCCCCACAACAGGTGGCTGACTACAATCACCTGTCTAGTAGCTTGCACGGAACAGCAGTAATAACGTCTCTAATCGCGCATTCCGTTTACTAATACTTAGTCCCCAATCCAAAGGTTGGCTGGATCCTCCAGAAGGAGGCATACTAAGCAATTGCGCCAGAGGTAGGACGACCAGTTCTTTTCCTCCGTAACCTACAGTTTAACGTGGAATGCGAACCACGGAACATTCTGTCGTAGTTCATATAATCAAACAAAACTCTTAAAACTTCCTGTCTCCACCGGAACATGAACCCGGGTATCCCGAGAACGTTAGAAAGTAATCTGTAAAATAGTAAGCCCTTAAAATGAGACTGTGGAAGAGCTCCATACATTTAGACGGAAATATAATTTTATAAATAATAGCCGTAATATTAAGGGAGTAAATAATAGTAAATGATGATTGATGTAAGTATAATTAAGAAAAGAAATGTGTATATAATTATCAGGCAAAAGAGTAGCAGATAAGGTAGCGATTATTTGATTGGATTCATACGTTCAGAAATATAGTATCTTTGGAGTAGTCTAAAAGTAAGTAACGTTATGAACGAAATTAAAGAAAAAAAAGGCAATTTTGATTGTAATGAAGTTACTGTTGAATTAAAGTCAAAAGAAGAAGGAGAGAAAAGTAGGGAGTGAAGCTGATATAATGGAAAAGTGCGATTTATATGTTTGGTGTAATAGTTGCTGAGATGAAAGTTAACTGATCGATCCTAAGTGGACCTCGCAATCGTTCGAATCGGAACGTTGTCCGAGTATTTTTAACACGGAATTGTTGGTAGCGGAGGAACCGCTGTGAGAAGATAAATAAAATGAATTAAATTTTAAAATATACAAAGGTTATTTCTATATCAAATCTGTAAGTACTACCGTGCCCACAATCTTTCCTGGAAATTAAAGAGCAAGCACAAGTCTACAGCAAAATATGAATAAAAATATATTCCGATTCCAAGAACTAGTAGTTTACTGTATTTAGATTGCAATAACCTTATAAGCTACAACCACAAGCAACATTGCAACAAAGCGCCTTAACCATTGAGCGAACAGACCGTTCAATATTACAATTTTTGGTTAAAAAAAATATAATTCTTTAAATTTGCGTAACTATAGACACATAGTTCAATTTTTTCTATTATATTCGAAAAATTTCGCAGTAGTTAACGAAATTGTTGTGTAAGAGTTTTGTATGTGTTGACGGTGCTGATGTGAAGAGTGTGATCTTTCCACTCAATTATTGTAGATTAATCAGCGGCTGAATTACATAAATAATTAGCATTTCCACACCAATTGGGGAAACAGCGTGTAATGGACGAGAAAGGCCCACTCTCACCTCGAACACATGCCAGCTGAATGCTCAATTTTGTTTGTACTAATCGTAGTTAATGACTGATAACCCCCCAAAAATGAGAGGTATCGTTGCCAATTGTAGAAGTGATAGTCACTGTTCCGAATGGAATATCGCTTAATTTATCTAAAACAGTTCTTTGGAATTAACATTTTATCACTCTTCTTGTTTTTCTACAGGCTTCTAATATATCTTATATCATATTACAGCTTTCATACAATGAAACTCGCATCATACGATATTTATAGATCGGTCGCCGAACATTCGATATAATGGACCGCTCAGTTGTTACTAGCCATAGCCAAAGATTCTTATAATTCTAACTAACGATATTAAAAATAAGCTACCCAAGACTACACAATTTATAACTTGTGGATTCCTTTCAAAATACAAATCAATTTACAATTAACGATATAATTTTACATAAAACTTATAGTTAAACAAAGCAAAATAATTAAAAAATAATTGGAGGGTTGTGAGATTATCACAAGGGGAAACGCGTTACGAAGCATTGACAAAGTTGTCTGTTGTCTGACACATTCGAATACATGTAATGGGCTCAGTTATTGTAGTTGTGTATTGTGTCCATCACTAAATAAAAAAAAATTACTCACGGGCACGAGTGATTATTTCACCGTGGTCCACCGACAAAATTTAATTTAATTTAATTGCGATGGAGCCCAGGCTCAAACAGCAACTTCCCTACGTACTCATGTTTCCCCTTTTCTGTACCCACCTACTTTTACCCTCTTCGAATTTCAACTTGAGGTGTACTCTCTCTTGGCAAGTATTAAATTGCTTTTTGTTGCCATAAATTATTAATAAAAATATTATTAACTAGTGTAAGCCCGTTACCGTTTTCTGCGTATCGTCACGGGTCTAGAGTGGTTCCAGTTTTAAAGGTCAAAGATTAAGATAGGTTGACGTGATCTGTTCAAATACGAACTCGACCTGTAATTCACTGTTAGTATGAATAAAATTTCTTGAGCTTGAAGAACTCAGAAGTTTTCATAGACGTAGCCCTATTAAACTCGGACGGAGACGATCGCAATCATTTAAAAGGTTTTGGTTGGTAGACTCGAACGTGCTGAAATACAAACTTGAACTGTATTTAATCTCTAAAAGTTCACTTTGCAAAATTTGAAGTTAAAGGGAGTGAGCAATTGGTTCGAAAGCATCACGTTGTTTTCGATTGAGGCGGGGGTAACATTCATAATGTTTGGTCATAGTGTCTGTAACGGGCAGAGAACTTAACACAGATACCAGATTATTAAATTGTTGAGCAACTGCGAAGGAATAAATTGCCAGAATATTCGACTCGGTAACATATTTGGTCTGATTTCCACTTTAAATAACCTAATAACTCACAAACAGTGAGCATGAATGAGGACCATTAACGAAAGAGTTCAGTAAAATATGTAAAAAGCAAATAAACCGTAATGTATAAACTTTGGTCAAGCAGCAACCGAAATTTTTAATTAAACTGTAATTTAGCCTGGGCTGGGATGACAACTGGCATTCATGATTTCAGCAGAGACCATGAGTAATATTAGCTCTTAAAAGTTTTTTTTATATATATTTCTTTGATTAGCCATATGCTACTGAAATGCAGTTCCACGTTTTTTCAGCAATAAAGTTTATCGCTATTTTTTTTAATATAAAATTCTACGAAAAGCAAACATAATGAATGTATTATGGCAATTAATTTTATAGTAGTTCCTTAACTATTAAACTGCGTACATAACCTGGATTTTCTTCTAATGATATCTCTGGTTGCTGCTAATTTGCGAGCGAGGGCTGGCGCGTGACGTCAACGTTTTCCAGCCAATAACTCTCGAGGTGAGTGAGTGAACTTAGGAAATTATATAGCAGATGAATGAAATTGCTGGTATGAAGAATCTCGATGTTGCTTTGCACACTAACAAGAACTACAAGTGACACTAATATACGTTTATTACAAAATTATGCTTCACCAAATGTATTAAAATAGTATGACCCAATTAAACAAACATCTTGAAATCCAACAATTTTAGATCATTTCTCAGGGTTTTCTATATGTCCATTCATTAAGTTCAGCGGGGTAATGAGATTTTCTCCAGGGCGACACTGAGTTGATCAATACGATAATGATTTGCGGTGATCACCATATCGGCGGGGTTAGCATTTAGCAGAAGGCGCCGAGTCTGCTGCCCGCAGTCGTCCATCGCGACGGTTCCATTTGCTGTTTGCCGCCGGAAACCCATGTTCACTCAGATTACGACATGGAATACAAGAACAACCACACACCGCACCGGCGTTAATCACCGCACATCTCTTTCTGCAGGCTGGCCACGCACCCACCATACAGCTCGCAATCCACTGTACCATCCCCACCGCGTGACCCCAGCGGCAAACTGCGTTCCTTCACTGAGGGACACTCGGCCCAAGGTTACATTCCGGAAGGCAGTCGTACCGCTACCATTGTTGTTCTCACCGTCCATCTGTGCGAGCTATGGGTCCAGCTTCTCCCAGATATATTTCGATGTAGTGTAGCAATACACTATGAACTTTATATTCTTCCTGCATTTTTGGTAAATTATTCATCATTTCTCTTGGTAATTTATTCTAATCTGTTAGCTCCTTCCCTAAGAAAGAGAATTTTCCCACACTGTATACCCGATATCGAGTGCCAGCTTGTGGTCATGGTCATCTTTTCCCTTCAATGCACCTCTCCCAATTCTTACACCAATACCTTTCCACACCTCACCACCAATAAAGGCCTTGTGCAATCCTATGACTAACATTACCCTGTTCCTGTCTTCCAATCATTCCCAATTCTGCTCATCTATCATATCGCTTACTGATTGTGTTCTGCGGTAATTTCTAGAGACAAATCTGGCAACCGTTATTTGTACCCACTACAACTCCTGTGTCTATACAAGGGCTTACAGCTGGTCGCTCCGAGAACAAATAGAAGGGACTGGGTTCCTTGTATTTCTCCTGTGGTTCCTAACAGTGGTTGCTCATGTGGGACCGTTACAAGACGCATTGAAACACAACTTTTCTCCCTTGCTAATAGAGACTGTTAATGCACAGCATATTCTTATGCTGGCATTGAGTATGAGGAACTTATACCGGACATACATCACGCCAACGTTAATGCATATGGCAATATTAATTAATGTTTATTACATGCATGATTTTGTATGAATAACTATGATAATACTATTGTTGACAGCAAGGACAACAGCGGGCCATAGGAGAGATTGTATTGTAACAAGTGAGAATGCACGGAAAAAGAATAATGCAAGAAATGAATCTTTTGATAGCGGTGATTGTACTGCAAAAGAATGTTGATTAAATGGACTTACGAGTCTTGGAGAAGTGTGTATTTTGAAATAAACTGAGTGCTGCATAATTGTATAAGAAGCTGTTGAATAATTCTAAAATTTAGAAAAAATCGAATTGTATAATGTTAGTGAACAAATGTACAAGTAGACGAGAAAAAGAAAAGATGGAATATGGTTATTTCCTTTCAGGTAAAGAGAAAAAATACTGTTGGTGAAAAATACTACCGAAGAGTCAATATCAAAAATTTGGAGGAGAATGACAGAAGGTGCAGAATATTTTTTGGTAAGAGGATACAGGAAAAGCGATAAGCGATGATGTGAAATAATTGTAATTGTAGTGAAACGTGGTCTAGAATGAGATATGCAATGTTTCAAAGGATCTTTTTTATTTTAAAAAAAAAAAAAAAAAAATTAAGCGATAGTAGGAACGTTACAAACTACAGTACCATATTGTAGTGAGATATAGTGAAGAGAGTTCCAAATCCAGCCTGACTCTAGGGACTAATTAATTACCTAATCTGACGACAGAACAGCCAATCTCAGAGTGAGTGAGCTGCAGTTGTTTTTTTAATTACTGTACCACTTTCGCCGGTCCCATTGTTTGGAGACGAACCGCCGGCGCCGTGTTTGTGTCGTGTGGTTTCGTAAGTCCACTTCGCAATGGCGCGGTCGCATTCATTCTTCTGACGGCTAAGTGGAGTGGGTTGCACAACCAGAGCTGCCACTGACCTATGGCGTTACCGGCCGAAATTTTTCTTTCGTAATTAACGGGTCCAACAACAGCGTAGCCTCGTTAGAACTACATTCCTTTCGGGTACTTTGCTTTATGGCAACAGACTTCGCGTATTTTATTCCCTTTAAGGGGAGGGCTAGGCATTTGGTTTGCCCTGTCATTACTTAGGAGTGATGTGTTTTTGTTGTCGATAGATGGAACACAGATTGGGAACTTCGTCCATAAACTTACCGTGGTTGGTGAGCAGTAACACTAGACCCTGACATTCGGAAGGACGCGTTCAAATCGCCCTGCAGCCATCCGTGTTTTGGTTTTCTAAGGTTCAGTACTGGCGAATGCTGATACGATTCATTCAAAAGGTCATTGATCTTTGTCTCTAATCGTCCCCGGCCTTTAATGACCCCGACGTTGATGAGAGGTAAAGCCCCTCAAACAAAACATTGATAATCTAATAACCCGACGATCTCAAGAAAAGCACGGTATTCGTTTTCCAACTATTCTAAGTGCTCACTAGAACCATTGCCCGACAAAAACTTAATCATGGTTATTTCAGAAAATACACTGGCATCTGCCATACGAGGTTCAGGATGCGAATCACTTGTTTTTACTATGTACACGTAACCAGCCTCACGTGGATGAGTTACTGAGACTAGTGTTACTAAAAGATGTCAGTGAACGCGACACATCTACCGCCATCCGGCCAACCTGCTGTGTAAAGAATATTGCGGTAACAGACCTGAGGATATAAACCTTGAGCGAGACTCTGAGTCACAAGAGAATAAAGACGACACCAAGGTCTATGCCTTGCAGGATGCAGCATCTATATCTGTATCTCTTGTGTGTGTTTTAGTAGCTCTCAGTTGTGATTCTTTCTGAACTGTGTATCTTATGCTGCCATTTATGGATGTAGAGGATGAAGGCCGTATTAAATAAAATTTGAGTAGTATAAATATTTAAACTTATTTCCTGCATGAATTATTTTACCTTCCAGGCAAATTTAACTTTCCAATGAGACCCCTATTCTTAAATTTTACTGTTGGTTCTCTGATATTGATCTGTTCTTTTGTTGACTCGATATTCCTTACCGTATTGATGCATATAAGTTAAAACGTGTTATCTAAAAGCATAGAGAATATCAGTGTTCTACTGTTGACAGTTTATTTATGTTACTGTCAATGCATTAAAAATCATGACGTTTTCTCTTAATATCGTCAGAACCTAAACATGAGACCACCTTTTAAGCAACAGTGAATCGCGATTTTTTTTTTTTTTTTTAAATGACATTTGAGGTGTTTCGAAGTTGAAATAATGTGTGTTAAATTGATTTTGCAGCTCGTTTGTAAGGCATAGGGGCCTAGATGGACCCTTGACTGATGGACTATGCAATGTTTGCTTAGAATGCCTGGTACTGAATAAGAAAATGGAAATTGAGGAGATACAGAAAATAGAGCAATATTAGGGAAAATTTGAGGTAAAATAAAGGGAAGAGACAGTACTTGGTATGCAGAGAAAATTACATACACAATGCACAAGAGAAGGCTGAAATTTACGGACATCTTATGAGAATGAGTGAGAATAGGATTCTGACAGTTTATTAAAAGGATAATGATTGGAGTTGTATTTATGTGTAGCTCAGTGGTAAGGCTCCTGGAGGTATCTTGTACGGATCAGAATGAGAGGTTTAATATGGCTCTCACAATTTTCCAAGGATGACCTTTGGAAAATCTTTCTTTTAGTGACGAATTATGATGTGATCACTTCATGGCTCGAATTTTATGTTAAACTGTAGGTCCCGCAACAAGGAACAGACCGTCCTATCGCTTACACAATGGATTAATAGTTCTCCTTCAGGAGGTTCCGTCAAACCTAGTTGATTTTTTACTAATTCTTTTGAGGCAGTTATAATACAGTAGCTATCTGCTTGGATGTCAATTTTTATCGACGTATTTATGTTTAGTTTCGTAACTACTATTCTAGAGGTTTTCTATAGGCCAAACTATCGTATCGAAGTATTTGTGTTATAGTGATGTAATATACTCATAATATTCTAAGTTACCTATGTTTTTTTTTTGTTTTTGTTTAATTGTGTTGAGTTTTATAGCCATTTAGCCAACATCTGTATTTATTTTTTCAGTTTTCCTTAATTTTATTAGACTCTTCTAGTGTTATTGATGATCACAAGTGAAATGACAATACAAACAGACACAACACTTAATTAAAACCACCCATGCCCTGGGCCGGAGTCGAACCGGCAACTCCCGAAGCCAGTACGTTAACAGCGCTCTAACCGCGCCGGCGGTATCTCTGTTATCTTGTTTCGTTTTGGAATCAGGTAGATATAAACTTGCGTACAAATTGTCTCACTTTACCGTGTGAAACATAGAGACATTATCTTGAAATGTCAAATAAGAAAATTTAAAACAAGACTAATGCTGACATCCGTCTTTCTACGCAATCCCTGTGTCATTCAGATTTCCACTCTTCGTGTGATGAATATGAACTGCCTGCGGCTACTGGGGACCGCGGACCATGAATAATGTGATTATGTTGCTGTTTGCAAAGAGCATCGTGCTGTTTGCCTTCGTGTTGCAAGACCAATCTCTTTGCTGAACATTGTGTCCGTCGTTTAGAGAAACTGATTACCGTACTGAGTACTTCTCTTTTCGAGAGCGTGGGAACATGTTTAAGAGAATGTTGGGTAAGGAGCTAGCAATGAGGTTTTCAAAGTTCGGGAAAGTTACAAAACAAGATTCGCAGAAGGTAACCGCGACGGATTAACTTATTAAAGCCCAAGTGCAGAAAACAACCACTCTGCTCTCAGCCACGATATCCGGACGACTTTCACTAAAAACAAACTTCAAGCCACAGCACATACTATTCGAGACCAAAGAAGTTTAAATATTATACACGTCGAGCATTATCAAACTTCTGCTACAAAGGAAAATCTCAGACAAGTCTTTTTGATTTGCAGTACATGCCGACTCTACTTTCGTCCCACAGTTCGCAGATATTTAATGCACAGTGATAGTTATTTCGTTTCTTGAAAAAACAAGTCCGAGGAATTAATTTTTACTTATGTTTATTTTTCTGAAAGCTTCACTTCACAATAAAGTAAATACACATAACCATAGGTCGATCCAAAGATACTATGTGCGAACATAAACAAATGCTCCAGCGATTGAAACTCTCAATGAACTTGCAAATCCTTCAAAATAAAACTTTCGAACTAAATGTCAAACAACTCGTCTCTGTCGATCGCTTATATAGACGTTACAGAAAATTCCAGAATAATTCACGACTGACGTTCCTCGAATTCTAACAATACTTAACAATTAAAATACATTAAAACAATCAGAATTAATACAAAATCATTCACGATCATTATGAAACATACGGAAATGAAAATTAAAGATATTTACACACAAATTATCTACATAAATCAGTCCAAACCGTCGTAAATTGTCGTCTATAAATTGTAGCTCACCTCAATACTTGGAATTACAAACTTTTAATCAATGTTTAATTTAATTTAATTGCAATGGACCACACGCTTCGGTGGAAATTTCCCTACACACCCAACTTCCACCTATCCTGCACACACCTATATATGCCCTCTACAAATTTTAACTTTAAATTCTTTTAACGTTTTCGGTAAGTTATTCATCATTCCCCTTGTTAACTCATTCCAATCCCTGACACCCTTACCTAAAAAAGAGAATCTTCCCACACCCTTGTGCCTGAAATCGAGTGCCATCTTGTGGTCATGGTCATCTTTTCCCTTCCATTAACTACTTTTCATACCTACTGCAATATCGTTCCATGCCTCATTGCCAGTATATGCCCTGTACACTCACATGACCCTCCTCATCCTCCTCCTGTCTTGCAATGAATCCCATTCCAGCTCCTTTATCATATCTGTCACTGATTGCATTCTGCGATAATTTCCAGAAACAAATCTAGCAGCCCGTCTTTACACCTTCTCCAACTCCTGTATTTGATACTCAAAATGTGGGTCCCATACTACACTATCATGTTTCATGCATAGTACTGTTCATGAACATATTAAATAGTATTTACATAGTTTCTTTCCATTAAACTATGTTCATTTACACAAATTCACAATTAATTGCAAGAAAAATATACAAAACCATATTTACTCAGCTCCCAGCTTGCTACAAATGATTCTTAAAATACAATTTCATTAAAGGTCTGGGTCTGAAGGCCGTTATAATAGGTTGCAGCGTGTAGTGAGATTCATCGAAAGAATCTTTTCTCGATTGTTTCCATATGTTTCACTCCACAACAAAAATATCAGCAGAATGTTGGAAACTCCGTGTTGTGTAATAACACTTTGATTTCGTGTATTTTAAGACATTAAATTTGGATTCAACACACCAAGCATTGTGGATGAGCGGTAACGCTCTGGCCTTACATTAGGGAAGATGTGATTTCAAATCCCCGTCCGGTTATCCATATTTGGGTTTTCCCCAAATCACTCCAGGTGAATGCCGGAGTGGTTGCTATAAAAGTACATGTCCAAACTCCTTCCCATTCCTTGTCCCCAGTCGCTTTTCATCTCTAATGATGTCGATGAGGTGTAAAGCAAAAAAAAAAAAAAAAAAAAAATATGAATTCCACCCCAGAAACATTTGTATGCCTAACGTTGCAAAATTATGCTTAAAAATGAATCTGTCAGATAAAGGGTGATAAGCAGGATTTGGATCTTTATGATAAGTCATTTTTTTCGGCCTTTTTTTGAGTAGTACTGCTGAATTAAACAGTGTTTGAACGCTTCTAATTGTATTTAATATAGCATATATACGCACAGCAACGCCTCTTTCCTAAATTTGGTCATATTTTGAGGAAAATTTGGTAATTATTTAATAGTACCGGGTTTCCACAAGAAGTAATGATGACAAGAAGTTAAATCTACTCCTATTATACATTGAAGGATAAAACTAAACTAATTGTCACAGAATTGGTCAACATTCACCAGTCAAGAATTAAAGTTCTACAATACCGTCACTCTCTAAACGAGCGGTCTGGTGGCTCAGTGGTTAAGGCGTCTGACGAGAGTGAAAGGTCCCCTGTTCGAATCCCTGTCTCAGCGGGGATTTTGATAGGCCCTTAACCCAACCTTCACCTCTGGCACAGCTTACTGTGTAATTTGAAATACGCCAGAACGCATCAGTGGTTCGGAATCCACTTTAAACTTTACCGGGTTAGGTTAAGGTAGAAACGACAGGGGCGGAATGCGCAGCCAATAGGATCCCTGTCAGCAGGTCATTACTGCTACACGGAATTATTGTATACTCTCTCTAAACATTAATGTTCCGCCGGCCTTTTAATCTCCACAGTGCTGCAGCAGCAGCTTATCTTTTTCGAGCTGCGTCAATCGATGTTACATAGACGCCAATACTTTTGAAAATAGTCGTCAGTCAGTGTTAAATTTGCAGTGGATCAGGGAGTACCACCATGCCGTAAATAAAATTTTCTGAAAGTGCGAAGTTACGAATTTTTTTTTTGTTTTTTTTTTTGTTTTGTTTTGTTTTTGAGAGAAGTATTTCAGTAGTGACGAAAGAGTTCTTTTCTGTAAATTATATGAAATTAAAGTGAAGCAACAAAGCGATATAATGCTGCCGTGAGTGCACGGAAGCAAATTATGCTGTCTACATGAAAGCGACATGATAAAATAAATGATGTATAAATGACCATGTTTAAATGTTTAGTCATATTTACTCACTTTTAAGGTCATATTTTCTTGCATATTTCTCTATTATTATTATACTAATTCGGCTCTGTACCATATCGCCAGACAGCGGCGTACTTCATCCTCCTCCACTCACTCAGGTATAAATCTTTACAACCATCAGTACTTCTTCAAATTATGTGCTCATCTCCGGTATGTTGTTATGTAAAGCTTAAATTCACTTTCCAGTATTACACAGGAAGTAAACACTGCTGCGACACCGCCAATCCAAATGTTTTCAGTTTAGTGTAAACGTCAAAACTTACCAAAAATACCCGCTTTGTTCGTGTGAATTACAGCGCCGATTAACCTATTTTACATTTAACCAGTTTTGATTAAACTTCTCACTGCTATCCGTATCATCCAGTCTTACGTTAGTGCCAAAGTTGACACGTTTTAATACAATTATTAAAAAATAAACGTGATAATACAGAGGTTTAAATGCATGTCCTTAAAATACAAAAATCTAGTCAGAAGTTACAAACCTCCAGAAGATTCGCCTTTGTTGATGCCGACAGCGTGATGCAGCGCCAACATAGCAGGGGTGGAGACACTTGCTGACCACTTGCGGAAGTTGCCTCTGCAGGATAGATGCGGGCCTTCCGCCCTCTACAGCTCCCGCAACACTATATCCCGTGGGAGCGCCGGCCCTGGACCACCTCACACACACACCTGCACCCTGGACGATGTTGCTGTTGGTGCAGATGTAGTATGCAGCACTGCTAACATTGGGGTTAGATGACTCCGTTCTATTTGATCACACAATACGTTTTACAGCTCACATGACAGAAAGTTATTGCCTTGTTATCTACCGTTAGTAACGCTTTTTTTCAAGCAAATAAATATTAATATTTAATGCTGAAGACAATGATGGTGAATTAATACCTGGTACTTGGGAAGAGGACGTAACTGAAAGGATACTAATGTTGCCATTACAAAAAGTAGCTCGCTAGTGAAAATTGTTCGACAGGAATTCACTAGCTATCTTGTGTCATCAGGAGGAAAGGTTCCGTGACGAAATGATATTTAAATCATGTTAAAACTGTAGTAAATACTATAAAGAGCTACATTTATTGCTGTTGAAATAACAAATTTTTGTTTAAACTTACTTATATATCATTCAGTACTTTTTTCTGAACAATGGCGCGCTTTATAAAAACTCGCAATAAATTCTAAAAACATTATGCAAGGCATTTACTCACAAAAGTTTCTCCGGCACCATATTTTTTAAATTCCCGATCTTTTTCCCTTTCGTGAAGAAATGGGCAACGAAGTTTTTTCTTTTTCGTTTTATTTAATTAACATCTTTTCGATATAATTCAATTCAATTTATCACATTTTCACTCGTCCATTCGAATACATTGCATCAATTCATAAACAACTTACGTAACAGCAACAGTAATTAACAACAGTTTCAAAAACAAAAATGTTTACCAATGTTTCTATATTTTCTTTCATCTTTACACCTTCGTCTGGAAACATTTAACTTTAACGAACTTTTCATTCTGTTAATATATGACAGAACAAATTGCAGGAACAAGTTCATCGTGTAGAGTTCCTCTGTGTTTTGTATGGTGTGGACATGCCTACAGATCATGGTATAGCGGAGGACTCATGGCGTATTTATTATCTGTTGAGTCATACGTAATTTGATTTCCTTGAAATTAGTGTAGGAAAATAGCGGGACGATTCCTTAAAGAAAGCCATGGCTGAACCTGATGCATTTCTCTACCGACAATATTTTATTTGCTGCTTAAAAAATACGACTGGAGCCAATTATAGTAACTGAAATTTGACCCTGCATAACCTCTCACAAGGCAAAAACTAAAAATTTTGAACCAATAGATAGGAATTATTTCCTAAAAAAAGCAGCGTACATGAATATTTCGATGTATGGTGTAAAAGCATATGAATTGATCCCAAGTTGTTACGAAAAATACTCATGTGTTACAAAATTAGTAATTGTAATTTGTTCTAGGTACAAATTGTTTTGGATGGTTGAAGAAGACCTCCGTATTCCTCTCGGTTCCGTTGATTACCAATCAAGCCAGATAGTCTCAGTTGATTATCACTCAGCAATAAAGGCGTAAAAGAAACAATTTTTGAAACATAAATAAGATTAAAGTATGGTTTTCTGACTTGTAAACTTATAAATGTATATTTTTTTAATTTTTCTATTTTGATTTCAAAATCGAGATTCGAGTTAAGCCAGCTAACTGGAATCTAGAAATAGTGTAGAAACATCTGTTGGCAACTGGGTTGATTCTGTTCTTTATGACGGTAATAAATGTTCTGTTACGCTGAGGAGTAATCTGCGGAGTAAGAAAAGCTTGGTGATCGGAACACTTGAACACTTTTAATCATGTATCGACCAGGTGAATCACCAGAACATTTAAAACCATTCCTAATAATGTTTTAGTTCAACAGTAACACCGAACCGGGGAGCAATAATTCAGTCAAATTTTGAAGGTTGAAGCTACATTTCTGGTTGGATTTCAGGCATGCATTAGGATTCTTCTTCCGATTCAAGTTGCATTAGGATTCAGTTTACACAAGTCTCAAGGATTGACTTACCATAAAGTTGTAATTGATATCGGTGAGCAATAATTCAATATAGGAATCACTTATGTAGCTATTTCAAGATCTAAAACATAGGAAGGATCCGTTTATGCACAAGAATTTGACTGTCACAGACTTAAGAAGATTAAGCTGCATACCAATTCTGAGCACAAGAAAAGGTTTTCTGCATTCGATACAAGAGCGTTACATTCCTCAAATTCCTGCAGAGTATTATGTACTTTTTTGAATTTCAAAATATTAAAATTTAAAATTAATTTAAATTCAAATTACATTTTAATTCGGGGTGTACAATCAAATCTGTGGGATATCATCAAGTTCTACACTTCAGTTAATTGGCGGGTTTAAAAAACTCGAAACTTTTTTTTTTGATATGTGATTATGGTAGGCCATTTCTTCCACAGTTGTTTGTTACATTAATAATTATTCTTTAATAATTACGCCAGTACAACTGTTTTGGATGACATTTATTTTTCGGACGCGTTTCGCCTCTCGTCGAGGTATCTTCAGCGTACAATGTTTTCTGTAATTTGTGATATTTTAACATAATGTTTTTTACATATAACAAAATTATTTTCCTTTTATATAGGAAGCATAAAATTGACTTATATTTACATATCAGTTTTTGAGATGGTATTCGGCTTCTTTTATTCCTGAATTGTGTGTGTAGAATCTTTTAGTGTTATTGATGAACACAAGACGACGGATGTAACTCTTAATTAAATGCACCCATGCCCTAGACCGGACTGGAACCGGTGACTCCTGCATAGTGTTGCAAATTGAAAAAAAAAAATTTTTTTTCAGCTTTGTGAAAAAAAAACATGAAAAAAAACCTAGCACCCGTGTTTTTCATCTAATTTTTTTTTTTTCAGAAAACAATATATTTGATAAATTATAGTTTTATGTAAGGAACTTCTATTTTACAAGTGTGTTTTAAATTTTACTGAATCGTATAATGTCTCACATAATGATTCAAAGTGTATCTATATAGGTAACATAATTTTATTCATCCTCTATGTCAGTACTACATTCACTAGTATCAGCACTACCAACACTAGTTCGGTCGGTGTCGGAATTTTCTGTCTCTTCTTCTGTCTGCTCTAGCTCCATAACTTCAGAAATAGTTAAATTTTCTTTTACTGGATGTTCTTGTATTGTACGCAAAAGATTTTGAGATTGTAATTATAATTGTGAGCAAGTACTCACTGTGCATAAAGACTGCGCCGATAGTTCTGTATTACGTTCTTTTAAGTTTGAATTTAAATCTATTTTCTTACAAAACAGGAGCTTTACTTCTTTTCAATCGTTGGTTTACGCCAATGGTTGCAAGGAAACGATCCATAATTACTGACAATTTAATGAGTCAGTACCACTATACTATGAGAGTTTAACAAGTATACGAATATAAGGAAAGCACAATAAGTAATTAAAAAATAAACAAAAAAACCGTAGATAAATTTTAAATTCCTAATTTTTTTAAAAAAGCTCTGTAGGTCTACAGTTAAATATGTAGGGCTGGCAGCACTATTTCAAATAGCAAGTATAAATCCAAACAATGGGGAATGGGGATTCCTTCTCGCGCAACCTAGTCTCTTCGGGAAATCCCCGTTCATAAAAGAAAATTTCAGTCAATGTTGCCAATATTTTCGTAATTTTTTTCCCTTCTGAACTACAAAAATATTGTAGATTTTAAACTAAGATAAGTACTTAGAATAAACTCTAAAACAGTCATATTAAACGATAACTGCCTTACAAATTTGAGATTTAGTAGTTGTGAAAAAAAAGTGTCCCAGAAAAAATACATGTTTTTTTTCAAGTTTTTTTTAATGTTTTTTGTTTTCAAGTCAGAAAAAAACCGTTTTTTTACAACACTACTCCTGCAACGCTAGTCCCGCAGTTTCAGTCAACACTTGACTACGCCTGCTTTTTGGTGCACCAGCAACACGTCTCGCGAGGACGGGTTGGAGTTGTAGATGCTACAAAGTGAAGGGAAAGGGGGGAGAATCATGATTTAGACACTCGTTCGCGGTGTATAACTGCAACGACGATTGACGACAGAGAAAGGAGTTTCGTAATGCATACCACGCTGAATGCCCTGAGAAAATCATCACCTTAGTATAGCCATCTTTTGGTGTTAATCTGCAAATTTCTACTCCAGCCCAGTCTACAAGAACACATTTCCCTCCAGTATTATGCTTGTCTTGAAAACAAACTTTTTTGTGGGCTGTTGGTTCCCTTCTTTGGTAACCTTTTGAATGAACCTACCACACTGGATTTAGATCCAGATAAAGCCGAAACTCCGCCAGCTTATGACCTACCAATCTCCATTTTTGCCTCAAAAATACGAATTTATTTAAAATGATTACACGTCTCCCGCTAATGTTCTGAACGACCCAGGTTTCAATTTCCGCTCCGGTCATTCTGATTTCGTTTTTTCGTGGTTTTTCCGAAATACCTCCAAGCGAACACGGGATGGTTTCATCACCCTTAGTTTAATGCAATGCTATCCGGACACTAATAACCTTATTTTAAGGGAGCACTGGAGTAATAATAACAATAGTCAGGAAGAATTTGAAGTTCAATTTTTTTTTTTGGCTAACGTAGATAATCTTCAAGTAAATCTTAGCATTGGAGATATCCTTTCTCTTAGTGCAAGTTACGATGAAGTTAATTATATCTATTTATTACAGTTTATTGACGGCTGTTCGTTATAAAACCGATAAAATCTCTGTGACAGATTTTACAACTTCCTCATTTATGCAGTTTTTAATAATGATCTGATTTCTTTGATATTACGCTAAACAAGAATCTTTTCACTGTAAAAATGTTTTAAAATTTCCATTTAAATTGAATGACATTAATACTGCTTTATGTTTCACTTACATTATTTTACCTACGACTTCAATGATCATACTGTAGTACATGAGATGAATACAGCTCAAAAAATATAAAAATACTGGGTATTATCACTTTCACTTTCTGCTTATTATAAGTTTATAAAATACAGTGCTTACTGATATTTTTATTGTAGAGATATCAAACGATTCTTGAAGTTCTGAGTCCTTTTTTAAAATGTTTTTATTATGTCGCTTTGGGCTTTGTCTGTCCGGGAGGATTTTGTAATTGATTTTAAACTAACTTCTCGATGAGCTAGAGACTTGAAATTTTGACCATACATCAAAACTGGATGACAATGTATATAAATGGAAAAAATTTGTCCGGAAACTTTGAAAATTCGAGAAAAACTGAAATTTTTCTATGGACCGATTTGGCTAACTTTTTTTTAAATGTTTGTAATACTCCGAATAAGGTTTTTAGTTAATGAAAAATTGGAAAAGTTCCCCAGAAAACTGAAAATTCTGAGAAGTCTTTTTTCTGTGTACCGATTTGTCTATTTTTTTTTTTTTTTAAAAAAATGCTCATAGTAGTCCGAATAAGGTTTTTAAAGAAAGAAAAATTGGAAAAGTTGCCTGGAAATTCTGGAAAACGTGAAAGAATTTTTTTGTATCGACCAGTTTAGCTATTTTTTAAGTGTCTTTAATAGTCTGAATAAGGTTTTCAGAGAAAAATGGAAAAGTTGCTCAGAAAATTCGGTAACAACTGAAAGTACATTTTCTAGGGACCGATTAGGCTAATTGTTTTAAAAAAATGTTTGCAGTAGTCTGAATACTGTTTTTAGGGGGGAAAATTGGAAATGCTGCCTGAAGATTTCTGGCAGAAAAAAGTGCTTTTTTTCATATTGGATTTTTTTTCGAATTTCAGACCCTAACTTATGATTCAAACGATGGATATACATAATTCATTTTTTTTGTTGTTTGTTTGTTCCTTATTTCCCCGAGATAGAAATAACTCAATTAAAAAACAGGAATTTGTAGGTTGTCTCTGTGATTATGTCATCAAAGTATTTAAAATCAATTACAAATTTTGACTCACATAATGCTAAAAATCAGACAATAATAATAAAATAAAATAACTTTTTAATGTACCATGTTTTTATAACGGACTAAAAAGTATAAAATAATTTCCCTAATCCTTATGAAGGATAAAACCACATACAGATTTCTAACTTCTTCTAAATTGTCCAGAAAATTTATACTTGGAAACTTTTGATAGTTATTAAAATACTTGTAAGATTGGTGACGAAAAATTGGCGCATGGAATACATAACTATGAGAATATAGAGAGTAGTTATGAAAGAACTTACTTACCAGTATTACAAGTATTTTAATAGCTATAAAAATTTTCAAGTATAAATTTTCAAGACAATTTAGAAGAAGTTAGAATCTGTATGTGGTTTTATCCTTCATAAGGATTAGAGAAATTATTTTATACTTTTTAGTCCATTATAAAATCATGGTACATTAAAAAGTTTTATTTTATTATTATTTATAAATAATATCAATTTTTCCACTGTTGCTGAAAGAATGAAATCGAAGACTTACATACGTCAATAGCTACCAGAATTAATGCCTACGTTACTTTAGATACCCACGATAATTTGTCAGTAGTTAGTAAAGTTATCAGTAAGAAAATTTCCTAAGCTACGTTTGAGAAGAGACTGATGTTTATCTAAGAACTGTAGGCTACAGCCCTCACAAATTTGCTGCTAAATACGAAGCCGATTTCGTTATTAGTTGTAATAGTATTTTGAAAATCTCTGATTGAAGTCAGATAGCAGATAGTTAGTGGAATACGGGAATAAATCCTGGAAATTCAGGCCGCGTGTTTGTATACTGCGTATACAAATAAATACAGAAGTTTGTAGAGCGATTAAAGTGAACGCATCAAAAGTCAGGTGAGAGTTGAGCAATTAATTATTACGTTGTGTTTTAGTTTTAGGTAGATACCGATAAAAGTTTTCTTAACACTGAAACACGAAACGAAATGATAGAGTAGTACTGTAGTAGGACAGGGTCGTCTGTATGCCATCTATAATACTTCCTGAAGTTGTGCAAATCCTTTCAAGGTGCTCCATTTAAATTTAACAGTTGAAACAGGTAAACCCGATCTAGTATTTTTTGGTTGTTGTAAATTCAACGTTGTGGAGATTCCTCAGAATTCGTTTCATCCGGTTTGGTTTCGGCTCCGGGGCGGATCCTGAGTTGGACCTTTAGCGAGGTGGATACCCCGTGTGGCGCGTGTCCCATATGGAGCAACAGGTCACGGCGTGGCGCATCTCTGCCCGTAGCTGACCTCTGAGATGCCGCAGGTACAGCTGTTAACCTGTTGCGTAGTAGACAGACAATGGCGAGAAATTCATCTGCATTGCCCAAAAACGTCGGAACTCTGTGTCATGACACTCCTTGTTTTTTTTTTCGCTCCGTTCATCTGACGACTCTTTCAGTTAATTCTGTCTACTGTTAGCTAATAAGTGCTTCTAGTTCGTTTGATGATAAACTTTGGTGTAGTTAAAAAAAAAAAAACTATATTTTCTGAATAATACGATGTAGCTGATACGCAGAAACATTCCGTCTGCGAGAGGTTTTTATGACTGTACGCCTCCTCGACGTCGAGGTCATTAGGAACTGGGGGAAATGAACGGGAAGGAATTCGGCCATGGTATTTTTCAGGAACCTTCCCGGCATTCGCTTCGAGTCGTGGATTTGAACCCGCAACCTGCCACCGAGCGTGGTGGATGAGCGGTTAACCCTCTGGTCTCGCATTCGGGAGGGCGGCGCACAGTGGGCCAGAATCGCAAAAAGCTGGCCAAAATATAAAAAGTTGTTCAATTTGTACCAAAGTTAGTATGTAAAGGTTATCGAAGTTGCTGATTAAGAATATAATATCAAAAAGTGAAAATAGAAAATGGCGGATCCAAGATGGCGGACAAATATTGCTAAAAGTCATTTTATTCATATAAAAGTAATTTTTGTGGAATTATCGAGGTTGCTAGAGTTGTTCAATTTGTACCAAAGTTAGTACGTAAAGGTTATCGAAGTTGGTGATTAAGAATATGGTATCAAAAAGTGAAAAAAAGAAAATGGTGGATCCAATATGGCGGACAAATATTGATAAAAGTCCTTTGATTCATATAAAAGTAATTTTTTGGGATTTATCGAGATTGATGATGAAGATTGTGACTTCAAATATTAAAAAACAAAACAAAATGGTGGATCCAAGATGGCGGCGGAAATTGGTAAAATTCTTTTTATTTATGTAAAAGTCAATATTTAGAGGCTGTTGTAGTTAATGGTTATAAATATAAGCTCAAAAAATGGAAAGCTCGAGAAAAGTACCAAATAGAGGATAGAAGATAGTATAAAATATTACAAAAAAGAATTTTATTTCAATTACAGTTAATCATTTAGTAAATTGTTTGTGACTATAATTAAAAGTTATTGTTTTCTTCTTTTTTTTATCTTCATTATCTTCTTCTTTTTTATCTCTTCATTATCTTCTTCTGCATCTTCAGCTGAATCGCCATCATCTTCAAAGACTGTTTCCTCATCATCTACATCGGAATCTTCATAATCTTCCGGCACAGGAACTAAGAGGGCAACGGCTTCTGACGACAAACTCTTCAGTTTGTTTGATGATTTGCGCAGAGAAGAAATGTTGAAGTCTGTGGTTGCTAACAATCTCCTGAACACGTTTTCGATACTCTTAAGTCCGGAAAACTTTCGTGAAAAGCCTATGCGATATTGCTTTATCAACTTATTGGTTGATTCTTGAGCATACTCCGACAGTTCATATAATTATTAATTTATTTAATACTTATTTCTTAACACGTGTTTGAAAGCGTTAAAAAGTAATTCCACAAAGTATGTAGAATATTTGTGTTTCAAAAAAATGTACTTTTTCATAATTATTAATGAAAAAATTAACTTAAACATTTTTTAAAAAAAGGATACATTTTGCAAGCGTCGCTTAAAAAGTTGTTCAAAGCCGGAGTTGGTACTAGTAGGTGGATTTGAAGGTTAATTTATTAAGGTAATAGTATATACTTGCGGACACGGTGCAAAAGAAAGCGGAATATCGTGGAATTCGTAACTTATCTCTATTTTTTTAAGCACATTTTAAAATTTTCTACCGAATTTTCCGGTATTAAGTTAATTAAAAAAATATGTGTAATTAATGATTTAAAAATTACATAAATGTATTTTAATTAGTACATACTTCCTGGAACACAGTCCATATTTAAAATATTCGTTTCACTTACACAGAACACAAATATTTATCTTTAACGACAAGACTATTTTGTTTCCTGGTCGGCTGCATGCACCGCTAGCAATGAAGTGCCGACTTTGACATGAAATATAAAGGAGGAAATGAACAATTGATCGTCCAAACAATCGGTATTCAGTAGTTCCAACATTACTGTAGCCAACCTGATAGTCGAAAATTCCCATCCAGAAACTTTTTTTTTCCTTTTTGGCCAGTTTTCAAGATTCTGGCCCACTGTGGTGGTTTGAATCCCCGTCCGGGCATCCAGATTTTCCATGGTTTTTCCAAATCACTCCAGGCGAATGTCGGAATGCTTCCTTCAAGGCCGAAATCCCTCCCGTTCCTTGTCGCCAGTCCCATCCCGCCTCTAATGACCTCGACGTCGACGAGGCGCAAAGCCATAAGTAAAAAACAAAAATAAAAAAATAAACGCATCCTGCCGAATACGAGGCCAGAGCGTTACCTCTCACCTCCACGCCCCCCTCAAATGGATACTAATTTCTGGACACTTTTATCTTAATTTAACAGCTTTTCGCTGAGACGTCAAAAGAAAAACATATCTTATTCTAGTCCTGGTACCTTCAGGTGTACGTTGTTCGAAGCCCCATCAAAATTATGCCTGTACTCTTTCCGGGAAACACGTTCATCGAAAATAGATGCTTATTTCTTAGCGCTTTTATCTTAATTTTTCAGTGTTTCGACATCATATAAAATGAAACATAACCTACCAGTATTTTACTCATGCGACCACAGGATTATCCTATGAAAACGCAACTATTAGCTTTTTCGAGAATCATGTACAACGAAAAATGGACACTAGTTTATGGACATTTTATCTCAAATTTCACAACTTTTACACCAAAATGAAAAATACCCTTGGCACCAGTTGCTGTCCATTATGGAATACCGCATCTAACATTTTTGCCTAAATCCCGTTCATAAAAAAAATAAAAAAATAAATAAATAATAATAAAAATAGTTGATTCCTTTTCTGTAGGTCGTTAACACATTTTTTCATAAATATCTTAAATATTTTTTTTATTTTTTTTTTTTTTTATTTTTATATCTTGGTACATAATAGCCCAGCACCTAGTTTCTACTCTGGGCCCATATTTCCAATATATTACAAGAGGTACATAAGATAAAATTATAGTTTGCAGCTAATAGCTAAATATTGTTCAGGATGTAAAACAAGTTAGTAACGTATAAACTTATCAAATTTCACAAAATTTAGTTACATAATTAAATTAACAATGTGTAAGAATGTATATGATATGTGTTAGTGTTTTTTGATATATACATATATACTGTAAATTAGTAATTTGAATAACATACATTCAAACACAATACTACTATATATAATTAAACAAAGAAACTTTCACATACACAAATCACTTATTTCACTGTTGTCCCACTGTTTCTCACTTTGTATATTTACGACAGTTTTACACATTTACTCCCGGCACAGCCACTTCGGAGTAACTTACCTCCCTCAGGAGATGACTTCTGGAAGTAGAGGCGTCCTCCTTCGACCCATCGGGAGTTTCTTTATTCGGGAATCATCACTGCTCGGTCGCTGGTCGCTGTCGGTTGAAACGGTTTCTAAGTGCCAAGAACCTTTCTTTGGCTGCTTGTGAGGCCAGATTGCAAGCTTCATCAAGATAGTACCACAATTCCTGGTCACGCAATATGTCAAAAATTCGCCTGCCCTGTAATATTTGCTGATATGGGGTTCTTTGTTCCGCTGTTGAAATACAGTCCCATACAACATGTTCCGGAGTGCCCTCGCTTCCGCAGTCACAGCTACCATTGTCCACTACTCCTCTTCTTTGCAATTCACTGTTGTAAGGGCCATGACCTGTTATGTAATGTACCAGCCCAGGCGATGGGAGAAGATGCGACATTTTGAGCCTTTCACAGACACTTGGAAACATACCATATGTCCTTCTTCCTGTTGTGCTATCATTCCACCTTTGCTGCCATTCTTCCAGTAACAATTTGTTTACTTCTGCAGCTGTTGTTGCTGGTGCTCCCGTGATTTTCTCTACCTGTTCCGGATTCCCTTTCCTGAGCCAGTATAATGCTCCCCGCTTAAATATACAGACTCAAACATGGTAACAATCTTATTATATTTATAAACTAGCAGATTTCCCGGCGTTGCCCGGTCTAGTTGGCGTAGATTTACCCACACACTATTTCTATTCACGCTATGAGAAACGTGTAACAAGTTTCATACAATTCGCGCCATCCATTTCCGGAATTAAAACAAACCTACATTCACCCCCACCTTACCATGAAAGGAGTGGGTTGAAGTGGATTTATCAGTAGACTATTTTTTATTAGTCCAGAAAGATTCATGCGTAACAAGCTTCATTGAGTTCGTATCGACCATTTCCAGTACCAAACTAAACGGTGATTTAGCAGCGCAGTTCTCAGAGTGGGGTGGTTTGGATGCTTTGATACGGAATGTCAGTTTTAATTTTAGTCGAGGATACATTTCAACCTAATTACAGCTAATGTTGCTGTTCGAAAATCCAATCACGGACCATATGCGGATTAATACATACCACATACATAAAAATCAGAAATATATCTGGAACGTGTCTGTTTATTATGGCATCGCGCACAAAATACAGAGTTTTCAGAATCTGAAAGCTTAGAGTCAAAGTTAAAATTTACCGTAAGCAGCTTTTTACACTTTTATTCTACGAATAATCTAGCATTACCTGAAAAACATGAATCGATTTTGACCGAGTTTTCACAATATCAAACATTAGATATGTCTCATTATGCTTAATCATCTATCGCTGGAGCTAAAACTTTTATCATTATGCTACTCAAAATTAAAATATATTCCGTACCTGTAAAAATATTCTTTACTTCCGATTTGTTTCGGGACTTATATACTGCGGAGCATTTTATTGTGAACAGAACGATTCCTAGAGACATTGTAGTGGTGTTGACAGAGATTGTTATCAAAGAATATCTCTGTTGTTTTTTCATTATTGGTTTCTCGCATTCAATACGGTCCTCTATGGCCTTTATAAACTGACTATCACGAATTAAAGGAAAAAATATTTCAAGTTTTGTTTAGTGTGCAAAATAGTTATTATTGTAAAGTTATCTTATTGCTTTCTTTAAAGCTATGCTCAGAGACATTGTAGTTGTGTGTTTAGCGCAAAGTATGCAACATCTAATCCTTCCATCTTTGGGATGTGTCACCACGTGTTCAGAATTTCATTTAATGCTCCTGCGTTATGCAACGTTTAAACGTAAGACATGCCAAACTACTGAATTGAGATTCTAAGCTTAAAACGGCAAAAACCGCATCGAAATCTGCTCAGTAGTTGCTGAGTTGTTATAGGACAAATTTATCCGGTTTTCGTTATAGATATATAGATAGAAGAAGACGTTGCGGCGTTCGTTAATACGTTACTTCGATTATCAACTGTTTCCGCTTTCCCCATTGACGTGAAATAATCGATACGAAAACAGATTCCATAATGACTCCGAGATTTTCTATGACGTTGCATTGCCCGTCGTGGTGACCTGAATTCTGACGCCGTAGGGAGAGATCAAATGGACCGTGGTTTGAGAAGCCTAGAGCGACGGCGAGGAATTACAGACGAGAGATTGATCACACAGTCTCTCGGACATTCTGCTTTGTCTCAGGAGACGAAGAGAGAACTCGCAATTCCGCTCCTCTCACGCGCCGTTTAGACTGTGACCACTGTGTCTACTGGAGATCAACACGCTTAATTCTCCCACTCGGTTCGGAAACATTCCATTGCGAATTATTTTTTATTACTATGCAGTTGGTAGAGAGAAGTTGCTCATAACTAAGTGAAAATTAACAAATGGTTACAAAAATGTTATTCGAGTAGGAAATTGCTGCTTGATAAATGACAGTGTAGACCACCGTATGTTGTATCTTAATTTCTGTTTTTTTACTGTTATATTACTGTTCCAATCACATGTTTATTTTAGTCAGCTTAGAACGGAATCTTAACGAAATCAGGAGTGAATATTTAATTGAAAGACTCACATATTCGTCACACATTGTCAGCGCTTTATACAGTTTACAAGGATTTTAATTTTATGTTAATCTTCTTTCTGCACATATAATAAAATGACTTAGCGAACCTGTTGTCTTATAATGTCACTATTTACATTTCAATCTGCAAATTATTTTATTTTTATTCAGTCGTATAAACCAAGGTTTTCCACAGAATTTGTCCACGTAAAAACAGAATAAACCTCGCTGTCATACTAGGAATAATACTAGGAATAAATATAACCTACATAGATATTAAAAGTCATTGTCAACTATACATAAAATTTTATTAGACCATCATCAGTGCCAGTTTTTTCTATATTACATTAGTGTAAGGAATTGTTCCATATCAGTTTCTCCCTTTGAGGTTTCTCACTCACTGAACAATTTTGAATAAGAAACATATTTACACACGTTTGATTTTTGAAGGTAACTTCTGGAACAAGCTTAGTTATTGTTCTTCTTCTTGAGGTTATTCACCAACTGACCATTTTTTGTATGAAAATCATATTTATACACGTATTTACACAAAATGTAGCTTTTTAAACAAACTTTTTATCATTTGTTAGCTGCACTGGACGGAGAAGAAAACCCAGCATTAGTATAGCAGCTAAGGATATTGACCTAAGTATTCAAAATGTTATACAGAAAAGGGTAACATTCACTGTAGCTTCTTTGTTCAAAGTCCTACCGCCAGAAATAAAACGTTATCTACGGAAGCCTAACAACTTTAAATCCAAACTGAAAGAGTTTTTGATTCAGAACTCATTTTACTCTGTGAAAGAATTTTGTTCTTGGAATTTGCTAACCAAGGATGACAGAGAAAATACTATACGTTTGATGTGTGGAAGGGATAGGTGACAAAGTAGTTCACAATCACTAATAAGGTGTATGGTGTTTTTCTCTGTGTTGAATCTGTTTACAAATGCAGCAATTAAATTATCCGGAAATTGCATTTACATGTAGTAACGAACATGGATGAAATATATTTGCAGTTAAGTAACTAACCGATTGTCAGTAGTTGGTAATATTATTGATTTGTTAATAAGTATGTACTGTTCCACATCCTTGGGACTGTTCTTACATGGAATCAAAGTGAACTAATCTAATCTGAGCAACTGCGAAAAAATAATTTGTTATAACACTGCCTCCAACCCGTAATTTTCGACTGGTTTAGTTGTTAGTAATAATATAAACAATAAGATGTGTTGGAGTAAGTCAAGACGTCCCATATATTCCGGGTGTTACCATCACTGGGCGCATTCTGTGATCTGCGCTGCACCTAAATGTGATATCTGCCATCATGTGGACCCCGACGTCATGAGAAACCTCCCCCATTTTTACTTACATAGAGCACTTAACGTAGGCGCGTTGTATATTTGGTACTCTCACACTATGGATCTGACAACTTAAGCCCTCCCCTCGACAGAACCCTTCGTCATTATTAACCATTTTAATTCTCGCTAGTGGACACGTCCTGCAGGGGCAGAGTTGAATGAACTCTGCATTGTCTCGGAAGCAGTAGTTTACATCTTCACCGCATAACGCCCCTTTCGGGATGCGCATAGGTTGGCTTTCCAACACGCAGATCAGTGTCAACAGCTAGCAAACGTACACTCACATCTGGTTGACAATAACTTGGCTACGCGCCTCGTGTTTTTCCATTTTGGTTTCTTATTCTTTCTCGACGTCCTCACTTCTAATTTTTCTTGATTAACTTCATTCAATCCCAACTTCGATGATGATCTTGCTGCAAAAATCTCTATCACTTTCGAGCTACTCAAATGTAATTCTTTTTCAATTTGTTCAGTGTATACTAACACAAAACCATTACTTTATCTGTTACCTAGTTTCCCATTCATTACCATCCCTTTAAGTAATAAAGTTTGTACGAAATAAGGGAAATCGTAGGCTAACGGGTGTGTATATGTCTGCTTTGACATTTTGACGCCATCTGCTAAGAGCTGAACATTGCGTCGGCTGCCATTGACCAGAAATCACCAACGCCTCAAACTGCAATGGGCACGAAATCACCGTCACTGGCGTGTAAAGTGGTGATTTCGTCCAGCTTCAATTTTCCCTTCAGTGATTGCCGCATACATGTTTGACGCTACCGTGTTGAACACAATCGGGTAGACTGCAGAGAGGCATAGCGGAACGATGACAACTGTGATTTTTTGGTGCGCCATTGAATCATATCATGCAATTTCGCCTCCTGCGTATTGAAGGCAATCTGAACAAAAAGCGCCACATCAGGAAGGTTTTAGTCCCCTAGGAACAGCTCCAACTGCCATGTTTCAGGAGGACAATGCCCGGTCACATATGGCGAGGAGTGAGCAATAACGGGTACCACTACTTCCGTGGCCTGCACTTTCGCCTAACATGTCGCTTATGGTGTAAATGTCTGGGATATGATCGATCGGCATCTTGTTCAGTCTGGTCCTCCTGCAAGCGCTGTAGATGCTTTGTTGATGCGCCCACAAATCGCGTGGCAGTGTGATACCCCAACAGCATAGCGACATCTAGAGGCTACATTTGCAGTTCGGCGGTTTCACACAGTGCTGAACGTCCGGGCATCCAGATTAGTTATTCCATATCACTCCAGGCGAATGCCGGGATACTTCATTCAAAAAATGCCATGGCCGAATTCCTTCCCGTTCCTTGTTCCCAGTCCCATCCGGCCTCTAATGACCTTAGCCGTCGACGAGGCGTAAAGCAATAAGTTTTTTTTTTTTTTTTTTTTTTTTTAAACTGTGCTGAGTTCTCACGGTTAACGTGCTTGTACAATTCTGTAATTCTAATCATTTGTGTATCAGCATATACCTAATCTGCAGAATAAATTTAATTATAGTTACATGTCCCCTTCTTGGTGCTGCAATTTTCACGAGGAGTCAAGGCGAATCATATAATGTGCATAAGAAATTACAAATTGGCTAACACTTCCCTCGTCCGCTGTTTGATTTCTCTACTAATATAACTATAGTTTCACAAAATTAAGGCCGGCTGAATGTTCCCCCTGATGATTTTTTTTCTTTATGGCTGCGCGCCTCGTCGATGTCTTTTTAGGGGCGGGAAGGAACTGAGTGCTAGGAACAGGAGTATTTTTAAGGACCCATCCCGGCATTAGCCTGGAGTTATATAGGAAACTAGGGAAAACCGAAATCTGGATGCCCGGACGGGGATTCGAACTCGCGTCCTCCGGAATGTGATGTCAGAACGTTAACCACTCAGCAAACACGCTCGGTCCCCGACGAGTTGTACTATGTGGAAGATGTCTCAGACTTATAAAGGCAGGGTCCTGTAATACGTATTTTAGTTATATACAGGTGATAATAATGACGGATTATTAAATGTAGTGTGCCGTGTGTTAAAATAAAGAAGAAGAAACGGCACGCAATAGAGGCCGCCGGATTCCATTACCTCATCTGACAGTGCCGTATATATTCTGACTAGGGATATTCACTAAACATCGATGCATCGTATCCATTCAATGTTTACCATACGATACATCGGATTGATTCGATGTTTTGACGAAGAATTTTTCTATTCGATGCATCGATTGTTTTAATAAAAACATCGAATTAATAAATAAAAAACTAACTCTGGCTAATAATGAAAAAATAATAGAAATAAATATTAAGATTACTAAATTTATTCAAGGTTAAATTAAATTATTTCAATTTAAAGTAATTGTCATTAACAGGTGCTGACACCTGTGAGCAATTAGCGGAACATAACAACGGTGAAGATGAATTTTTCTTGCGGTTGGCTATCCTGTCCGTATGAGAGAATGAATAAGTTCTTAGGTTCACTCCTACTGTTTGCCGGTGTTTGCTGTGAATCGAAATAAGATATTATTACTCTAAAACCACTAATTGTTACCTAGTACTACTGAATATTTAAATATAAGCCGGGTTGGGGCAACATCTGATTGAATATTGTTGCGACTTCTGTTGCATCCGTAAGTTTATTTTAGAAGCCTGTTTAAACAGTCAGTCAGCAAAGGAACAGAATGAAAGGAAAATGATTGAGTAAACATTTGTTTCTGCAAATTTTGCCTAAACACCATTGGTGTAAAGAGGTTAAAAGACTTAAAATTAATATTTCTATGCAGATTTAGACTTTAGTATTCAATGTCTGGTTTTTTATAGTAATGATCTGGTATCGTAATAAAATATTTCTGTCAATTTGTAGTTTCTGATTCACTCACAAAGCTATACCTCACTAATACAACAATAGACCCCTACTTAACCAACACACAAGATCATAAAATTAAGGTAACGCTGTGGCTTCGCATTTGGGAGGACGCGGGTTCGAATCCTCGTCCGGGCATCCAGATTTGGGTTTTCAATGATTTCCCCACACCACTCCAGGTGAATGCTTTAAAGGGGCCATGGCCGAATTCCTTCGCGGTCTTTGCCCCCTGTCCTTTCCCTCCTCTAATGATCTTGACGTCGACGAGGCGTAAAGCCATAAACAAAAAAAGAAAGCATAAAATTAAACACATCATTACAGCTACAGCACTACACTGCTGGTATAGTGTTACTCTGTGTTCACACGGAACAAACGAAAGACAATGAACTATCTGCGTTCAACTGGAAATGAAATTTTCTCTTGGCGATTTTAAAGGAACAGGTAAAAGATAAATGAAACGACATTTGCCGACGAATATTGTTGGTTTGTGTTTGTTGAGATAAGAAAAACATAAAAGTATTCGATCTTGAAAAAACATTGATGTTTTTTAAGCGATGCACCGAAAAACATCGATGCAGGATTCCGATGTCTTATATCGAATAAAAACATCGATGTACTTTCTAAGAGGACACTCCTAATTCTGACACAGCGAAAATTGTGTTTACTGGGTACCGTGCTCCTAGCTGCGACCGAGTCGCGGATGGTGTAAATGTCTTCCACCTGTGCAAAGCTAATCAACCAACCTCGAGCCTAGCGTCAGTCAAATTATCGAGATTCAGAGACCGCAGCCATCAATATCAAATCGGAAATTCTGACGGATATTTGTAGTTTGTTACATCTCGATATCAATGCATAACGCCACACTCCTGCATATGTATAACATTGCAGCCTTGTGTAACCATGGAGGAAGGAAATATTTCCTCCATGTGTGTACCGAGCGTGGTGGTGTAACGGATAGCGTTCTGGCCTCGCATTCGGGAGGACGGCGGTTCGAATCCCCGTCCGGGCATCCAGATTTGGGTTTTCCATGGTTTCCCCAAATCACTCCAGGTGAATGCCAGGGGATTCTATCATTACCGTGGCGCCAAAATTTGATGATTGATTCTCAAAGAACTCGACAAAAAAAATCGAAAATAAAGAATAAAATTTTTTGATATCTCGCTTGGTTCTCGAGATATCGTATCTCAAAATTGACGTAGTTACATTTAAATACGGCCTGGACCAGAAGAAAAATTTCGTTATAGTCAAATTTGATGATGAATTCGTATGTAACACTACGGGATAAATGGAAAATAAAGTTTTGTGATATCTCGCTTAGTTCTCAAGATATTATATCTAAAAAATGAGGAGGTTAGGGTGAGATCCGGCCTGGACCAGAAAATTTTTTTTCGCCAAAACCACCATATCCACACGGTGTAAATGCACTGTAGGTGTTTTATTTTCTTCCTAGTGATTGTTGCTAGGTTGAAATACGGCCTGGACCAGAAGAAAAAACACCAAAAGCAGAAGGAACTAAACCTATGAATGATTTTTCCATGCTATATCTCGAAAACCAAGCGATATATCAAAAATTTTTATTGTTTATTTTCGATTTATTTCGTCGAGTTCTACAAGAATTCATCATCAGATTTTGGCGCCACGGTAATGATAGAACTGCCGAATGCCGGGATGCTTCCTTCAAAAGGCCATGGCCGAATTCCTTCCCATTCCCTGCCCCCATTCTTTCCCGTCTCTAAAGACCACGTTGTTAAAAAGGGACGTTAAACTGTTAAAAAAAAAAAAAAAAAAAAAAATCCATGTGTGTAACGCCTTTTTCTTAACTCTGGATGTCAGGATGTTTTTACCACTATTTAAAGTCTTTGATAATCCACGAAAAGTAATATGGGGACTATAACAAATGATTATTGGGGTTTAAAACAAAACA
Source organism: Vandiemenella viatica (assembly GCA_031002005.1). Classification (NCBI taxonomy): domain Eukaryota; kingdom Metazoa; phylum Arthropoda; class Insecta; order Orthoptera; family Morabidae; genus Vandiemenella; species Vandiemenella viatica. Next base: position 227,177,989 of record CM061919.1, on the reverse strand, counting down.
AAAAAACAAAAACAAAAACGGTGCATCTGCTATTATTGACATAAAAATAAAAAGCTTTGTTTATTATGTAGAAAAACTTGCAATTTTTTTCATTTATTACTAATACTGAATATGTGCTCCCTTTTCGTTGCAAAAATACAAGGGTTGGAGGGGTTAATGCTTGAAGTAGTCCTAGATTATAATGCATCATTGTTAAGCGCTTTCATAACACTTTCCAAACTGTAGGTTGCGATATTCCCAGTTTCCTATCAGCTTCGGTTTTCACAGACTGTACTTCCATTTGTAACTGAAATCGTTAGAGGGTTGGTTCTTCACAAATCTAATCCGAAAGTGAGACTGGATAACGATAAAAGACCGAGTTTGTTGAAATTCTGGTACAAAACTGCTTTCCCCAACCTCAAGTCGCCATAAAGTAAACATCAATAACTGGCGGCGGAAAAATTTAACTATATCCTGGCGGACAATACAGAACAAAACATTGAGAGTTTCTTTACTCGTCTGTGAAACAATAGTGGTCCTGTATTTAATATTTAGCACGTAATAAATTGACTGAACACTAACAATCATTTGTAGTAAAGAGTTTGGTTCGGTGATGGATTTATATTTCTGTGAGTGCCTTTAATGTCTTAATTGTGGTTTTAATGTAACATAATGCCGGTGATTTATCATCGGTATACGCCCTTACGTGTATCTAAAGGTGGCGTGCAGCGATATTTCGTAACGTAGTAGCCTCACTCACATGAAAGCTGGGCTTCATTAATTTCCAGCGTCCGTTACGCAACGCAGAATTGGCGCATTCAAAGAGAGCCTTTTCGAGGAAGTCATTAAGTAGCTGCACTGACGCTTTAGAAAGCAAAGAGAGAGAGAGTCTTTCTTGTCTAGATATGCAAAATTACTGCTAGATACTACTTCAGCTTTCAAACAGCCCATAATTCGTTACACTGTATATGGTTGTCATTTTCTTGTAGACCTTTTACTAAATATCACTGCAAATATCGACATTGTAATATCCTGTCTTAGTGGTGTACATCTTTTTGGTCTGCTGAGTGTAGATATTTATTAATTGTAAGATTTTATGCGCTAAACGAGTAAATAATATTGGTTGCAAAATCTCTTGATATTTTTTAAGAAATAATTCTTGTGGATTCAGTTTAATTCAGTGTCTGGATTTTGGTGTGGGAGTAACTTATAATTGACTTTTTTCACTTTTTTAACAAGAAAAAAAGAAACAAGCTGTGACAGACAACAGTATGGCAGAATGGGTTGTATTCAGAGGTTAAGTTGTTTACAAATGACATTACGTTATGTAATAACTAGCTGGGTATGTTCCAACATAGAATGAAAATAAATATCAAGAAGAACCAAATTATTACGCAAACGGATATAAATAAAATAAAAGTTTTCTATGATTACAAGGTAGGGAAGGAATTGCTTGATGAAGATCTTGAATGTAAATTGTCATCAGACAGTATTACAGGAAGGACTTTTATAAACATTTTCTTAACAGCATAGCAATTTTAAACTCGATTTTAAACCATTTCGTAAATAACATAAAATTCACAAAGGATAATTTCTAAAAAATAAAAAGATTTCCATTTCCTCTAATTAAGCATACAATTACGGTCAATTTTATGTGTAATATACGGTTAGGGATTTTTTCTGAAGACATATGCCAATTTTAAGTAGGATCACGTCACGTGATTGGATGGAGCGAAGTATCAAAGGTTTAGGTTTTTGATGAAAGAGAAGAGTTATGACGAATTTCAATATCACAGGCTGTTGTTCGACAAAATATTTTGACATAACATTTGATGATAAACTCAATTAAATAGGACGCATTGGGCAGATGATAGGAAGAGGTTTAAAAATCCTTCACTTATTGGACAGTGTGATTGGGGACGTATCAGAGGAGAGAGGCAATTGGGTTACAAAACCGTAGTCAGACCACTGAATATGTTGGAGTGGTGTGGTACCCAAATTTTGTGTACCAAAGTCAGCAGTTGGAGGGTACAAAGAAGCGCAGCTCTATCTGTTTCCTGGAATTACCGCAGAACCTTATCAGTAACTGATTGAGAATCATTGGAAGACAGATGGCAGGCGTAAGGAGCGTATGGATTGTTTAATGCTTATAATCGCGATGACCCATGGATAGATATTGGTAGAAGGATTAGGAGCAGTGCATAGAATGGAAGAGATGACAATAACGATATGCTGGCAATACATTTAAGGCAAAAGTGGGTGGTAAAATTTTCTTTTGTGGGTAAGAGAGAGACCAGAACTGCAATAAATAAATGGAGGAAATGATGAACAAATTTTTATCAAAAATACTGAAGGAGTTGGAATTCGTAAAGGGTAAAAGAAGGTGGGTGGGAAAAATTATTTCATGTGAAGTTGGGGATGTAGGGGCATTGCCACAAGAGCGTTTGTGCTCCATAGAAATTGGGATTAAATTAAATTAAAATATTGTTGTTTTATCTATGTTCTTCATGAGTGAGCTAGACAAGCCAGTATTAGTGCATGTTTAATGTATATGCGAAGCAGTAACGTTGCTTGAAGGTAGTGCTCGTTAACAGATGTTGACAGCAGACTTTGCCAGCTCTCGGCGTACAGGTTCATTAGTATTGCGCAACACCTCTATTAGTCACGGCGACCAATGATTTCCCTTTCTAATTCACATGCTAGTGGCAGCCATCTGCAGAGCCGTGTGAGCGATATGTGAACCTCTGACCCGCGTGCTGCGAACCAGATAACAGATCGACTATCGGCAGTCGATAATATCGGGGACAAGGATCTCGATCCTTGTATGTGATATACAGTCATGTAGGGCCGTGAGGGAACAAGGTTTCCTTCTTGCAGAGAACAGCTTCATAGCCGACTGGTGGATTTGTAGCACTCTGTATATCTTAATAAACATAAATATTTTGTATAGTTAAATTATCTATTCATTTATGACATCTCCTGCTGGAGGATCTATTGGAAGGGAAGGAGGTATTTAAATGCTTTAACAAATCCGTCTGTCTGGTACTATCCTGGAATCAGACTTAGTATTAGGAGGAGCGGGTTCAAATACCGATCTGTCTACTCAGATTTCAGTTTTCCATGGTTTCCCTAAATCATTGTATGCCGGCTTGGTTACTTCAAAAGGCATGGCCAAATTCCTTCCCTTTAATTGTTACTGTCTTCTCCCGCCTCTAATGACTCCGACATCGACTGGGTGTAAATCCCTAGTGGAAAAACTTAAAAATAAAATTCGTCTGGTACAAATTGACCAAAATTTTGCCAAAGAATTTTTTAAGTATTTAGATATGCTGCGACTTTAAATATATAAAAAAGTTTGGGGCCTTTGTTTACTTTAAATACTAGACGTCAAATTCCGTGACTATTTAGCATATATTTAAATTCATTTATTTAATTCTGATGGGGCATACGCCCCGGCGGTAATTTTCCTAGACACACATTTTCCCCCTTTATTGCACCCGCCTACTTTTGTCTTCTACGGATGTTAATTTTTAGTTCTTTCAGCGTTTTTGGTAAATAATTCATCATGAAAGAAAATGTTCCCACGCCCTAACGCCTAAAATCGAGTACCAGCTTGTGCTTAAGGTCATCTTTGCCTTCCTTGCACCTCTCTTTACAAATAAAATAACCTTATTGTATTCCTCTTTCCACGACTGACACAGATTTTTAGATTATAATTCAATTACGAATATAAGACAGGAATTAACGTTAACGTTTAAACCTGCCTGAAGTGAGAACCATCTCGGCACAGGGGGTGGGGGAAAGCATGGAAAACCGTAAGGGGATGTGAACCCACGTCCTACCGGATATCAGGTCATTATAGGCGAAATAGAAAACAGGGACTAAAATAATATCAAATGGCAACAGTTAATTTCTCAAGAATCTACTCAATTTAATTTCTACTAGAATGAGATTTGAAATAATCGTAATAATTGTAGGCAGTGAAAGAAACAGACAGAGCAGTGGACGATGAATTAAATTTCCTCTCAATAGCTTACAGATCGTTTAACTTTATGGGGACAACGCGCAGTCTTTAAAAGATGATCCGGGGCATTACGGGCAGCGATACATGAGACAGGTCGTCTTCGGGTTCAGTTAATATCTCCCTTCGTTCAAGCCTTGATCCTAAGAATTTCTTGCATATTTTACTTTATTCAGGAAGTCTTATGTTTTTAAATAACTTGAAGTACTTTCCCTTACCGAAGTACTGGCTTCAGGCTCCCTGCGCCACGAATACATTCCTCTTTGTTGTGAGACACACTTATAGACCGTCAACGCTTTAGGGTTAGCGAAGCTGACATTAGCCATTCTCTCACGATAAATCAGAAACTGTGTTAGTGGTTCTCGTTGACTTTACTACCCCCCTTTGTAGAGAATAACTGAAAACAAATTCTGGCATGTCAATATGTACCCCAGTGAGATCCAACCGCCCACGTTTAATCCTCATAGCGAGGAAGGATTCAAATTTAGGATAAAATTGCTAAGTAAGACTTTAATTTTTATAAAAATAAAGATATGAGTGAAAAATACCGTTAACACAGGATTTTCTTATATTTTCTTATCTGTCAGTTTTCTCAGGATTATAAATAAAGCCCAGTAATTCCTTCTTCCAACAATTTCGTTATAATACTGAGCTTCCAACTTTTACAATAAGTAAAAAGTTAATTACTTTACGGCCTTACGCTTTCCTTGACGTTTCGGGGCCAAGTAACGGGAAGGAATTCGGCAATGACCCATTGAAGGAACCATCTCGGCATTTGCCTGCAGTGATTTGGGGAAACCATGGAAAACCCAAATCTGGATGCCCGGACGGCGATTCGAACCCACGTCCTGCCGAATGCGAGGCCAGAGCGTTACAGCTCACTAAACGTGTATGGTAAGAAGTTTGAGGTCTCCCTTTCTTGACGATGGCCTCGAGCGAGGAATGGGAAGGAATTCACCCATGATATTTTGAAGGACCATCACGACATTCACATGGAGTGATTTCGTGAAACCATGGAAAAACCAAATTTGGATAATCGGAAGGGGATGTAAACCCGCATCCTCCCGGATATCAGGCTCGCAGGACGTAACGTTTAGATTTTAATTTTTATCGCATTTGGCTACTGAGGCCATACAGCCAGCTCAATGTGATTTGTTGCACAAGGACACTACAACATGGACACGACATTTACACACACCCATGCCCTCGGCCGTACTCGAACCGGCGACCTAGCCCCTACGCTACCGGGGCCGGCAACGTTTAGATTGGATTTAAATTGTTCGCTTTGATTCCAAACGAAAATGATCCAGGGATGTATACCAGAACATATTATTACTGACAAACGAATGATATTGACAACCACTAATTAGATGTTGGTTACTTAGCATCTCAAAAGTACACACAATTTCAAAAACATAATTTCTCACCGTATGTCCTTCATTATCCGAGTACTATTATTGATTGCCGACAGGGTTTTAGAACTTAACTAATTAAGCTTATATTTTGTGAGTTCTAACATCTGTAAAAAAAGCGAGTGGTATCAATGTTGAAAATTAAGTGGAAAGATAAAGTACGAAATGAACGTAGTTTACAAACAGTAAGTGAGGAAAGAAGTTTGTGGAAGAGTCAAACAGAAAGAAGAGACCGGATGGTGGGTCATATTTCGAGACATGCGGGATCGGGTAATTTTTTAGTGGAGGGAACAGTCGAAGGTAAGAACTGTAGAGGAAGACAGAGATTAGAATATGTGATACAGATAATTGAAGAGATGAGTTGTTAGGAGTATGTTGAGATGAAGAGATTAGCGTAAGATAGGAAGGGATGGAGGATTGCATCAAACCAGTCGAGAGACTGATAACAGCCCAGAAAAAAAAAAAAAAAACCGCTGCATTCACTGTAGTGACGGCATACCTAGTTACCTTGTTTTGGGAGCACATCAATACTTCTAGCCTGACATTGCTACGGCCAACATTGTCGAATCTGGTTCAACAACTCCCCGGAACTGAGGCGCGCTAAACAAAAAACTGTTGCGATTTGGAAAGGCTGTCAAACAATAATTTGGTTTTCTGTTCTGACTTTAAGTCAGAACTCAGGTTGTTGGGCAACTGCAGCTCTGTAATTTTCGTTGCCGGCCATGAGGTTGGCTGGTCTGGAGTTATGGGACCGGTACACTTAATGTCACCCCGGTCGGGCCCTACTTTTATCGCAGCATTTGGAATCCTGAGTGTCTAGTCACGTATGCGTCCAGCTGGTATCCAAGGCTGCGAAAAATATACTGCTTGGTCATAGGTTCCTCAAACACAAATATTGGTATAGACAGAATTTTCTGAGTAATCTTGGAGTATGGGAGGCGTTTTCAAACTGAAACTGCGATCTACTCTGTAAGGCACCATTATTTAAGTATACGAAAAATTTATCATTTTCTTTTAATACTTGTTGTTTCTATTGATTGTAGGTTGCAATGGCACATTGGGAACTGAGCGATGACTTCCGGATCTTTCACACATAGCTGCTGGAATGCCACCCACCTCGCATTGGTAGCGATGAATGTCAGTGGACCCCCGTTAAGGCGCATTCCCACGATCCCTTGTAAAGGCCCGTTCCCACGATCCCTTGTAACGAAGGTGAGACGAGACGGGACGGGACGAATACTCCACCACACGCCATGGGAACAGGGCCGCCTCTGCTAGCGAAGACGAGACGCAGCTATCCACTCTGAGTCGGTAAACATCACAGGCGTGTGTAGCGGTGCGCTGTTGCCATCGGTTTGCAGCAGCGGTGCGCACCACTTCTGTTGCTGTAAAGTGCTCTGTGCCAAACGACACTAGGCAACATGGTGGGGAGGTGGCGGCCAGTTAAGCGAAGACTAACCTGCGGCGCGCGGTCGTCACTACACTTCGGCTAATGAGGTCCCGTCTCGTCTCCCCTTCGTTACAAGGGATAGTGGGAATGCGCTTTAACGAAGGCGAGATGAGACGGGACGGGACGAATACTCAACCACACGCCATGGGAACAGGGCTGCCTCTGCTAGCGGAGATGAGACGCAGCTACCCACTCTATGTCGGTAAACATCACAGGCGTGTATAGTGGTGCAGTGTTGCCATAGGTTTGCAGCAGCGGTGCGCACCCCTTCTGTTGCTGTAAAGTGCTCTGTGCCAAACGACACTAGGCAACGTGGTGTGGAGATGGCGGCGAGGTAAGATAGGACTAACCTGCGGCCCGCGGTCGTCCCTACACTTCGGCTAATGAGGTCCCGTCCCGTCTCGCCTTCGTTACAAGGGATCGTGGGAATGCGCCTTTAAACACACGCCCACAGTGACAGTGGCCAAAGCCGGTGATTTTCTTTGTACTTGCTTCAACGGTGAGACCATACAGCTGCTTTGTATGATTTGAGATAGTTGCTATAAACTGATTGCACGAAGCCAATCGTTAAGAGTGCTGTCAACTTTCTTTTTTTTTTTTTTTTTTTTTTTTTTTTAAAAAAAAACTTTACATGGGTGGTGAGGGAGAGTGTCTACGAGTACAAGCTTCTGACCAAGCAACTTGTTGTTTGGTGACCAAATCGCACACTTTTGGTCCGGCCACAGTGAGATTTGAAAGAGATGTTGGACTACGAGGCTATGTATCATTTCGTCAACCACCAATAAAATTAGCGAACGAATCAAGTTCAAGCAATGGATTGACCAAAGTTTTGTAATCTAATTTCTTTACTTCTCTGGTACATCCTCTCATCACTCTTTCCAACAACTGTGGGATTTTGAAATCTTTCCTACCACCTGTCCAGTGTGTCGTGCCCAGTTGAGATTGTTATCAGAATTTATTCCAAGATATTTAAATTTCAGGCATTTAACAAACAATTGCTTCCCCACTTTATAATTATAATGAATGTTTAGTTTTTTATCTACTAAGCTGACTCTTCTTTGCATTTATCTTCATCATACGTTGACCCACCCATCTAGATATACCGTCCAGATTGCCCTGCAGATGTTTACAGTTTTATATCTTTTTTATCCTATTATACAACATTTTTTCGTGAGTAAACAACTAAATTCTGATGGTAAACCATCAACACAATAATTCGTTAGAATAACGAATAGCGATTGTCCCAATACACTACCCTGTAGCACTCTCATTTTCCCTTCCAATTCTTTTGATGCTGCATTTCCTACACTAACTTTTTGTTTCCTACCTTTTAAGATTTCTTCTGACGAGCAAATCACTTTTCCATCCACTCCAATAGTTTTAACCACATTTAGCACCGTTTTATGGATAACTGTCAAAAGCCTTTGAAAGATCTACTGCTACAATGTCAATTTCATTCCAAATGTCTTCAACGTAGCCTACTAAATGAGATTCGCATGGACAAGCTTGTCTAAAGATCCATTTTCTTTAAATGAATGTGTTTTGGATATCATATAGCTAGGTAACGTTTGGAAATGTCGCAGGCAATATAGTGCTACAGACAATGTGTTTTCTGCAATTCCTAATCAAGTAACAACCTCAGAAATATTTATTCCAGTCCTGCCAATGCAATTAAAGTTCAGTAAGGTCGTGTTTGTGTTTTTTACAATATTTTCAATGTGTCTAAACTGTAAAGTAAATAAATTTAGTCTGCTTTTGAATTTATATTTTTCTGATCAATTTTTTTTTTAAACGTATGTAATAGATTTTCCATTCAGAACACAAAATATTGCTGTTTTGCTGATTTAGGAATAGAACTATTCCAGCAGTAGATGCTTTAAATTCAAAACGTAAACAAGGAAAGAAAATTTTTACCCATTTTTCATTATATGAGCTTAAATACTGTAACATTTTTATTATTTCAATCAAGTAAACATTAAAATACAGATTAAGTGAGATATTAGGAAATCTTTCCTGTTGAAAACTTTCCTGTTGAAATAGAGCGTTTCGGATATTACCGTGAACTGTCTTTTAGTTCATCCATCATACGTCGATTTCTCTATGGTAGGTAACCAACACCTCAGAGTGGACAGCACTGAAGAAAAGTTAAGGATTAACAATTCATCAGAAGTAAACAATAAACGGGGTTCGTTGAAATCTAGATTATTAGAGTTGGGAGAGGATTTGGGGGAGTCAGGCAGGAATTCGGCCATGGCCGTTGCAAGGAATCATCCCGACATTCGTCTGGAGTGATTCAGGAAAAACATGGAAAAAAGATATCTGTATGTTCGGAGAGAGATTTGAATCCACTTCCTCCAATACGCCAGCTCCGAGCTTTACCGCTAACATCTAGCGTCGGCGGAAGAATGACAAAGCTCTACTACAGTGGTTCCCAAGGGGAAAGGCTTCGTCTACTGGAGGCGCTTTTCCGGTCCAAGACAAATTTAGAGGGCGTTCAGGACCAACAATCGCCTCCTTTTTTTCCAGTACTATATCCGGCACTAAGAGCTGCACCAAACAAGTTTTTAATTACATTCTCGTGATCGAAAGAGAGTTTACTGTAGTCAGGTAAGAAAAGAAATAGATTGTCATTAGTGGAATGTCGCGATTTAAGATTGCAGATGACAGATAAATCACCAAATATCGAAATTTCAGTGTCATTACACAGAGCTCAGTCCTTTAATTAATATTTTTTCATAATTTGTGTTTGTTAATCAATCCGTGAATAAAACACCAATATTGTTAATAACTTGTAATAAAGCAATTTTAGAAATCTGATTTGTTATATACAGGCCGTTAAGTGATGTTGTACCTGTTTTATCTAAAATGGGCACCATCGAACTATGTTTAAAAAAGTGGGCTAAGAACCAAATACGTTACATTATTTATTACAAGAAGGGGAGTCTTTTCGGCAATTTTCTGTGTAAGTTTTTTTTTTTTTTTTTTTTTTTTTTTTTTTTTTTTTTTTTTTTTTTTTTTTTTTTTTTAAAGAAAAAGGGCAGTGAGTAATTTTTTTCTGAAAAGGAAGCGATAAATATTTTTTTCCGAAAATGCGTGGTAGACCAAAATAAGTTTGAAGCCTTTGCTCTAGAAAAGGGTAACGAGTAATTTTTTCAGAAAAGGAAGCGGTGAGTAATATTGTTTTCGAAAAGAGGTGGTAGGCCAAAAACGGTTTGGAACCTATGCTCTAGAAAATGTCAATGAGCTATTTTTTCAGAAAAGGAAGCGGTGAGTGATATATTTTACGAAAAGGGGTGATATGCCAAAAAAACCTTTGGAACTATGCTCTAGAAAAGGGCAATGAGTAATTTTTTTCAGAAAAGGAAGCGATCACGTAATTTTTTTCGAAAAGGGGTGATAGGCCAAAAAAGGTATGGAAACGAGCTCTAGAAAAGGGCAATGAGTAATTTTTTCAGAAAAGGAAGCGGTGAGTAATATCTTTTACGAAAAGGGGTGATAGGCCAAAAAAGCTTTGGAAACTATGCTCTAGAAAAGGGCAATGAGTAATTTTTTTCAGAAAAGGAAGCGATCAGTAATTTTTTTCGAAAAGGGATGATAGGCCAAATAGGTTTGTAACCTATGTTATAGAGAGAGAAAAGGTGGATTCGTTCAAAAAAATCCTCTCAGGTGTCCAGCAGGATGGTGTTGTAAAAACACGACGTTTCGTGCAGCTAGCTCTGAAACGTCGTGTTTTTACACCACCATCCGGCTGGACACCCGAGAAGATTTTGGTGCATCGATACGCCGGGAAAGTCTCCACCCACACAACAAGGTGGATTCGTACCTGATGTGCACGGTCAAAAGGGATGGTACAGGAAGAGTTTGATACCAAGAGAGTAGAAAAACAGACAAGTGATAGAGGAGGATTCATCAGGATCTACAGAGTATTGTGTCACTGCCCCCCCGGAGACGCCGACCTGGAAGCCCGTGCCTTTGATGTGCTCCGCCGTCCACTTGTCGAACCTCTCAGCGAAGCCGTCTGGGAACTCGCTCCTCCAGCCCCCGGCTGTGCCCTTGCGCATGAACTTGGGCAGGTCTGCGGCGTTGGGGTCGAGACCCATGCCCTTGCGCACCGCCGCGATGTAGCCCTCCTTGTTGACTGCGGGGTTCGACTTCATCTTGTCGAAGCTCAGGTGGTCCCTCAGCTGTTCCACCTGCTCCTCCTTCAGCTCCTTGCCCAGGAAGCGAGCGCAGCGCCTGATGGACGCCTTCAGGTCCTGTGGGATACACAGCGCTAATAGTAAACATACGGATCCTCTACAAGTCAAGTGATTCAAAAATGGTGTAGCGAAATTTGATTAGCAGGCTAGACGAATTCTTAAGAAGTAAGAAGCAAAGAGTTATGGTGGAAATGAACTATAAATGGGGTCGAAGTGTAAAGAGGAATGCTACAGGGTAGTGAATTGTGTAAGCTTACAGCAGTATGCTCCAAATATAAAATACCTTATAAAAATAGTTACCGAACAGTAATTGTCTTAAATATTATCAGTGTTATTTATTTTATTACGATTTTTGTCAGGTTAACTCACATCGCTGGTAAGTATGATCTGTGGTTGAAAAAAAAAAAACGGACTCTCTGTTATTATTCTGAGCTAGACAAATGTATCGACTAGTGAGCTATGATAGTAAATAATACTTCGGATTGGTGAAAGAGTATAAATAGTTCAACACCAAAATTAATCGTACTGACTTATTAGTACAAAACTCACATAATTCAATATATGTGTAGTGTGCTTTCTTACAGGTTGGTAAATCGAATTGTAAGTTTTGGTGAATCCTTTCAACTTCAACAGCCAGTTAATTACTGGCTGATTGATGGGCAGTAAAATCCATTTAAAGGCTAACCAGGATACTTAGGTGGATAGATGAATTAGGTGGATAGATGAATTAAGTGAATATAGAACGAACATAAATTAGGAAAAAATCAATCTTTAAGGAACTCATATGGAAAAATAAAACTTTTGTGTTGTTCTAAGGGTAATGAATATTGTTTGTTGAAGCATAGATTGTAAATATCTTGACACATTATTTGATACTAAATTCTTTCGAGCAGAACACTTTGGAAAAGTGGTAGGGAAAGGTTTCAGAGTTGTGCGTCTTCTGCGGAGAGTGCGAGGTGTATGTACTAGTGAAATACATAAGTGAAGGAATTGGGATCCTAGATTTGAGTATGGCGGATTTGAAGCGGTTGCAGAAGAGAAAATTGTTGTTCTACACAATCTATGATGAATATAGCAAAGGAGCTGGGGTGGGCGTTACTGCAACGCAAGAGGCAGGAGGAGAAACTATTTGGGGTAAATAAGGAAAGAACTGGCGATCATGTATGGATGGATATTGGAAGCAGATTTAAGAATAGTTCATGGAAAGTGAGAGACGACCATAGCTTCAAAAGAGCGTTTGATTTCAGGAGTAAGGAAGAAACTTCGTTTTGTAGGGAAGGAAGTTAGAGACAGGATTTTTTTTGCGACTTTTTAGCTTATTTTGCTTATTGGCTTTACGCCTCGCCGACATCGATGTCATTAGAGGCGGGAGAGGACTTGGGACAAGGAGCGGGAAGGAATAAGGCCATGGCATTTTGAAGGAAGCATCCCGGCATTCACCTGGAGTGATTTTGGGAAACCATGGAAAACCCAAATCTGGATGCCCGAACGGGGATTCGAACCGGCGTCCTCCCGAATGCGAGGCCAGAGAGTCAACCGCTCACCCACCACGCTGGGTGAGACGGGAATTAATTATCTACAGATTTGTTGAAGACATCAAGCACTGAAATAATTCAAAACTAGACGACCCGTGCGAACATTTCACGAATAAAATGCGATGAATAGTGAGGTTGAATATAATGTCACCAAGTTCGGTCATTACTCTTCATACTCCTACTTCATTTATCGATTTTGGTTAGAAATCCAGGGAGATAAATGGCACGAAACACAAAAAACGTATTTTAGAAATATTGACATTTTTGCGCTTTATTACGAAAAATTCCTTTCTTAGAATATAATGTTACCACGGCGGAAACCTTAGACTTTAATACGATATGTCATTTATCTATATCGATTAGATATCAAGGGAAATATAAGGCTCGTGACACAAAAATACGTTGTAGAACAATTTATACTTTTTCCCCTTAATAGTTGAATTCCAAACACTTCTTTCTTAAAATATGATGTCAGCAAAGCTGAGACATTATTCCTCACAATCGTACTTAATTTATCGATTTTGGATAGAAATCCAGGGAGATAAGTGGCTCGAGACACAAAAAACGCATTTTAGAAAAATTGACTTTTTTGCCTTTTATGGGTCGAATTACGAAAAATTCCTTTCTTAAAATATAATGTTACCACGGCGGAGACCTTATTCTTTAATATGATACCTCATTTATCTATATCGGTTAGATATCAAGGGAGATAAATCGCTCGTGACACAAAAATCGGTTATAGAAAAATTTATACTTTTTTCCTTTAAGGGTTGAATTCCAAAAACATTCTTTCTTAAAATATGATTTCACAAAGCTGATACATTACCCCTTATATTCCTACTTCATTTATCGATTTTGGTTAGATATCCTGGGAGATAAATGGCTCGAAATACAAAAAAACGCATTTTAGAAAAATTGACATTTTTGCCATTTAAGGGTCGAATTACGAAAAATTTCTTTCTTAAAATATAATGTTACCACGGCGCAGACCTTATTCTTTAATATGTTACCTCATTTATCTGTCTCAGTTAGATATTAAGGGAGACAAATGGCTCGTGACACAAAAACGAATTGCAAAAATATTGATACTTTTGCCCTTTAAGAGTTGAATTCCGAAAAATTTCTGTCTTAATATATGACGTCACTAAAGCGGATATCTTAATCTTTAAAATGATACTTCATTAAACGATCTCAGATAGGTATCCAGGGAGATATTTGACTTATAACACAGAAAACAGCATTTTAGGAATATTGACATTTTCGTCCTTTAAGGGCCGAATTCCGAAAACTTCATTTCTTAAAATATGATGTGACCAAAGGGAAGACCACAAGCTTTAAAATGACACCTCATTCATTGATTTCGGTTAAGTATGAAGGAAGATACAGGCTTGTGACAAAATAATACCTTATAGAAATAATATATATGATGATAGTTGATATAATACAAAGATAACCGTGTAATTATGGAGGGATGCTAATAAACAACTGGGTTGAAATATGGAAAATGTGAGCTCTTCTTTATAGTAGTGTAGCTAAGTAAATTACTCAATATAATTAAAAATTGCAATAACAGCAGAAACATTTGATTTTGGGTTTTATTCTCGTTGTGAATGGAATCAATGTCTATGATCTGGGGAAAAAAAACCTGAAACTAAGAATAATAGACATTTCAGTAGTAAACCAAAGTATGAAGAATAAAAAGATTATGCATTGTTACGTATACAAACGTCAATCTAGTATAAGATGTTGTGGAAAAGCAACAACTGACCTGGAGACGGTATAAGAAATCACAGCTGCTGTTAAAGCGTCAGACCAAAACAAAAACAAACCAAGAACCACTCCGCAATGACAAATATGCAATACAGGTCTACTAGTTGATTACTTCATGTATCAGTTTTCATCATTATACATAAAAGCGACCATATTTGACAGACCGAAAGTTAATCGTTTGTTTATTAACGCATTAATATCTAAATAGTCAGTATTTTTGTTTCCCAGGAAGGAGATTTCATACCTAGTTATCAGACACTTCACTCCAGCTGTGGAGAGACCGGAAAATTTAATTTTGAAATGTTTGCAGCATACCTTCTTCATTTCTTCGTAGGTAGTAAACAGGACATTGTGTTCTTTTCGAACATTCCAGTAGCCGATAACATGCTCCCAAAACGGACTGTACGGCACTGAAACAAAAGTAATTAGCCTTGGGATAAAAAAAGCGAATAATACTGTAACACAATACAGTCAGAAACGCTCATGAAATTGTACGTTTGATCACGATATCACGACTTCGAACCCACACCGTATCGGAATAACTAGCACTGCAATGTGATTTTGTAAGTGAAGCATAGGGTCGTTAATAAACTTATATTGAAATAGTTGAATTAAGGCTTATAAAAATTACGCAATATATTTATCAAGCCATTTAGACAAACATAAGTTACTGATGAAATGAATGCCCTTAAGAAATACTAGCAAACAGGTCAAAGATATAACAATGCAGTACATAGTGTTCGAAGGCGTTAAAAGAAGGTTTAAATATTGTTTATAATCAAAAATAAAAAGTGAAAAGTTGGCTCAAAACATCATAGCTCTTATTATTTTTACCTATGTATTTCGACACAATTTTCTGCAAAATATTTCGTATATATAATATTATGCAAAATATCATGAAGGTGAACACCATATGACAAAAAAGTGGACAACAGTAAACAACAAGAACTAGCACGAAACATTCTACATCCTTTACAAAGTGAGCTGCGCCAGTTTCACCAAATCAGTTTTTATGGAAGCAAATTGCTGCAATAAATCAATTATAATTGTTGATTTGGGACGGTTTAAAAGAGATGACAAGCATACACTCAATGCAGAAAATAATCACAGCCACATCAGCCTTCTACAGCAGTTTCAGGAAAAAAATCCCTTGTAGGGATTGAAAGAAAAAGAGTGACACAACTGAAAAAAACTAAAATTAATGACACCTGTTTAACATGACAACTGCGAAAGGCATGAAATTATAAAGATGACCTCACGGGAATTACTTGAAACCTTGTTCTTAGAAAACAAAATATGACGATATATACGTGAAGACTTCAAAACTGCACATATTGTCTACATTGTGCTACAACTGGAAGAAATTATTAACAGATTATATCTAGCTGCCTGTTGTATTTATGGCATGTTCAGCAATACTCACATGAACCATCCAGGTAGGCCTCAAGGAAGTCGTCTATAGACCCGGAGTATCCATAGCAGGTGCGCATGTAGTGGTAATAGGACACCGCAGAGTCTTTTGGTTCGCGCGTCACATAGATGATCTGTCAAGAGAACGTAGGGGTCAACAAGTGTTAAATAACAATACTATTGTTAAAACACCCACATCGAAGACGTTAAAACGATACGTCGGTGCTATGCACACCTCACTACTAACGATTGCAATCCCGCAGTGTTTTCAATCCCGCGGGATCCGTGCAGGATCGGTACAAATAGTTTTTTAACGCATATATTTAAAACATAGTTACTTAAAACGTTAATAAATTAAATAATAATTAAATTAATAAATAATTTTTAATGTTAAATGATAAAAATAGACAGTTAACAATATTTTGATTGGCAAAATGACATTAAAACTTTTTAGCATGTCTTAAGTGTATTTCGAGGTTTTACATTTTTGTTTTTTAATCTAAACCAATTTTTAAATAAATAATAAAAATTGAAAATATTGAGTCTTAGGTCATATTATGTGCCTTACAATACATCACATAAGTTTAAAAATATGGTTTGCTTAATGGCCAAGTTACCAGAGCATTTTTTTAAAAAAATTCTAAATAAACGTTCCATAACACCGAGAAAAGCATTCCATTTCACAAAGTGAAGTGAATATACTCTGTAAAGTGTAGACTTTGCTCAGAACAAGATCTCATAACTCTTTGTCACTGCAAAAGCACGAGACTTGGCCTTTTTTTGCGTGATTCATTATTATATCTCCTGATTCCTTGATTGATATTACAGTTGATTCAATTTTATTAAAAGAAACTACTCACCAACACGTAAACTGTCAAGTATTTCAGATTTACTTATGTGGCGTAATGACGTTTTTAGAGTGGAAATTATTATTTTTTAGTAAGAAAGGAGACTTTCTCGGCGAATGATTGCAGTGAAGGCCTCATAGGTTGTATCTCCGGATTTCATTGCAAACACACGAAATTACACAGGTGAGGAAGACGGCTGAGGCAGCCGTCGAAGTATGGTGTTCCTACAACACAATTCGTCGATACACCTGTGAAAATTTCATTATCACTTTTTTTACCTTTAGTCGAAATAATAACAACGAGAAGAGGGATTAATCGAAAGCCTGAGCGTCACATTAAGCAGGTGGCTTTCGTCAAAGAAACGCATTGAGGCAGCGGCCAAAACAACAATAAGTCAAAGGATATACAATTTCCTTTTGATAACTGTTAAACAAATAGGTACGCGGTCGTTAAAATTACGATAACATTAGTATCAACGAATAATCAAATTTGCAGCCGCAAATTAGGAAATTGTCACAATTACTTTATCTGAAAATACAGAAAATGGGAATAATGAAACCGTGAATAAAAAGCTATAACCGTATAGTTCAGATAACGTGTGCGACACATAAAAAATAATTATATAGTTAAATATGGGTTGTAAAAAATATAGCAACCAGTCACAATATGATTTTGTTTATTAAACCATTACCGGTTTCGAGCTATACCTGCTCATCTTCAGATGGTTTGTAAATTTACATCAATAAATGTAATATACAGGAATGTATGGTTGTCCTACAGTAACAAAAGAAGTTTTTGTAAATGTTTACATCAACAAATGCAATATACAGGAATGTATGGTTGTCCTACAGTAACAAAAGAAGTATTTGTTTATTGAGCATAAATTAATAAAGCATGATGAAGAAGATTACAATTTGTTATTACTTACATTTTGCATCTGAATATATTCTTCATCATACGTTATTAATTTATGCTCAATAAACAAATACTTCTTTTGTTACTGTAGGACAACCATACATTCCTGTATATTGCATTTGTTGATGTAAACATTTACAAAAACTTCTTTTGTTACTGTAGGACAACCATACATTCCTGTATATTACATTTATTGATGTAAATTTACAAACCATCTGAAGATGAGCAGGTATAGCTCGAAACCGGTAATGGTTTAATAAACAAAATCATATTGTGACTGGTTGCTGTATTTTTTACAACCCATATTTGACATCACAGTCGCGGAAGTTCCACCAATCCATCATGGATAAAATATTATTAATTATATAGTTAGAAAATCGTACTAAATACGCACCATAACTCAAATTACAGAAATGTGTACTCGAAACAGACGTAAGTTTTGTTGAATACGTAAAAGTGTATTTATTTACTTACGAATGACGAAGGTTGACAAAAACAAACGCTTGTTCACATGAGTCAAATGCCAATTGGAAGGGTACAGGCAAACAGTGCAATACATCCGATAGAGACCGAATGGGTCAGGGAGTCACGCAGACTGCCACCCGTTTCCGCCGGATTTTGCTGATTGCGGATCCGCTTAATTTTGTGCGGGATCCGCCAGACTGTCTAATGATGCGGGATCATTGCAATCCCTACTCACTACGGCTTACCTTGGCCTTGGAGTTCCAGATCTTCTTGGGCATCAGCTCTACGGGCAGGTGGCACTTGATGTAACGTGGAGACGGCATGTCGATCAGAGACTGAAGAGGGTTCGAGTCGTCATCACGGCGTACGACCACCTGGTGCCTGCAACGCCACAACATCAGTCAACAACTTTTTTTTTTTTGCTGTCATTAGTCTCTCGACTGACCGTTGTGTTAACTTAGCGAATATTTCTCCGATTCGTGATAATCTAACGAATGAAACCTGATAAGTTAACAGGACAGTAGTTGAAATCCAAAAGGGCACTGGCTTAAGATTTTTTTTCCCTTGCTATCATCAGTCTCTCGACAGGTTTGATGGAATCCTCCATCTCTTCCTTCCTTGCGCTAACCTTTTCATCTCAACATAGCCCTTACAACCTATGTCATCAATTATCTGCTTCACATATTCTAATTTTTGTCTGCCTCTGCAGTTCTTACCACTCACAAGTTAACCAGTCCCGCCCGCATGTCTTAAAACGTCACCCACCTTCCAGTCTGTACTTTCTGTTTTTTTTTTTTTTTTTTTTTTTTAACTATGTCTTTACACTCCGTCGAGATCATTAGAGGCGGGAGGGGACTGGGGTCAGGGAACGGTAAGGAATTCTGCCATGACCGTTTAAAGGAAGCACCACGGAACCAGCCTGGAGCGATTTGGGGAAGCCATGGAAAACTCAGATCTGGATGCCCGGACGGGGATTCGAACCGGCGTCCTACCGAATGCGTACTTTCTGTTAGTCTCTTCCAAAAACTTATTTCCTCACCCATCATTTCCAGAACACGTTCATTTTTAACTATATCTGTCCACTTAATTTTCAGCATCCTTCTATAGAATCACATTTCAAATGCTTCAATTTTCCTTCTTTCTGGTATTCCTAACGTCCATGCCTTTTTAACATAAAGCGCTATGTTCCACACATAGAGTTTTAAAAAGTTCTTTTTTGTGTCCTAGATTAATATTTAGAACTGAACGATTTCTCTTTTTCGATTTTTTTTATTGCTGGTGCAATTCTGTAATTAACGTCATTCTCGCTTCGACCATCAGTTGTAATTTTACTTGCTAGGAAACGTAATTCACTTGCTTCTTTTATTGCATCCAATCCTTTTTAATACATAATTTACTATTAATGCTATCATGATTGGCTAGTAGAGATATTGCCTCCACCTTTCTTTTGATGGAGAAAATAAAATAATGCTATCCACCGGTGAAATTAGGTTTGCAACGAACACAGAATTGATAGGAATACAACATAGAACGAATTTGCATATCAAGAGTTGGTAACAGCAACAGTTTTCAGTGAGTTAAGTGTCAAGAAGAAGGGGTACCGCAGCTTCTGAATCAAGTTGGTTACCAAGAGTAAAAAAGTAATCAAATAGCTGATGCTGCAGAAAGTAAATGGCTTCTAAATTCAATGGATTTTTCAAATGTTCGGAGCAGAGCATATTACCCGTGTCCGTTCAGTATTATGAAAATCTGTAGTATATTGAGGGATTTTAGTTATAGTATCTTGCAAACTTTTACTCGGGATAATTTTTCTCAAGCTGCAGCTATGTAATGTAATCCCACCTAACGAAGCAGAGCTCAAGGTTGGGCAAAGTCACTTCGGAAGGAGTCCCCCTACCACGGTAGCCCAGAAAGCCCTTAGTAAGGGTTTTTAAACGAATAGAACTAATGTCACATGACTTCCCCCACTACGCTCCTACTCTGGAGAGCGCAGTCGAGAACAGCCTCCGGGGCAGTCTATTCGCCGATTCTCAGGATGGACCACGTTGCCAGACGGCATGCAGATTTTATTAGGTAAAGGCTAATGCATTTATACCCTTCTGCTGGCTTAGAAAGAATATTCCAAGTGACGTGATTTTATTAGTAAGAGATTCCTTTTATGAGAGTTATTTTATGCAGTATTTTTCAGTTATTTCAAGTGTATGTCTATGTGCCCATTTTTATTGAAGTATTAAAGTCACTCCATTCTTTCAGCTACATGTTTTCATTTGTATCGCTGATTCCTGCTCATTACTAGCAATAAGTGTGGGCAGAACGTAACTGCTCTGATCCTAGGGCCACATATCTTCGGGAAGCTGACCGGG
Source organism: Vandiemenella viatica (assembly GCA_031002005.1). NCBI lineage: Eukaryota > Metazoa > Arthropoda > Insecta > Orthoptera > Morabidae > Vandiemenella > Vandiemenella viatica. Next base: position 227,157,622 of record CM061919.1, on the reverse strand, counting down.
GAGTGGTTGATCAGAGACGAATCCAAACTTGGTTGTAGTGAATTGCCGCTCGTTTACTACAAATCCAAGCTGTCGACAGAGTTCTAAAATAGTTGCAGTGATCTTCTAATCACATTCGGTGTAGCCCTTGTGTATCATTTACAGAAATTTTTTGCCAATTCCTAATCTCTAATCCCTGACAATGGTAGTTATTTCCAAATATTATGTTACATTGGATTAACATAGTGAGTTGATCTTTCATTAAACACCTGGTTGGTGTTGGTCGTTGGTATTTTGTAGAAGGCGGTGTACTCACTCGATGTGTGGCATCCTGTAGTCGAGAGGGATCTTCTTGGCTGTTTCGAAGTCGCAGTCGTGTCCGATGAGCCAGGCCATCTCCTGAGTCCACGTCGTGCCTGGAACATGGCAGGAAGAGGCACCTTGATGAAAACAGATAACAGGAACAGAATCGGGCAAATGTAACGGACCAAACAGTACACTTTAACGCTGATTCGAAGCCTAACAAGGGACACCTTTGGCCTCGAACGCTCTGAACCGCAAGAAAACATGCTTAGAATAACAAGCGATCACAAACAAAACAGTGGTGTGCGTCATTTCCATGCAAAACGTTGCATTCTACCTCAAGTAATATTTTAATAGAGAGAAACAAAGTAACAAGATATCAGTACCATACGAAGGAAATTACACGAAATTCAATGACGTCAGTGTATCATTACATTTTGAATCAACAGTGCCAAAAAATCTATGCTTAAAGTACTTAATATAGCGCAAGACACGCATATACAGCAGTACCACACACCTGATAGTGCTTTTATTACTCTTCAAAGTGCAGATGCGGGATTTCGATGAAGTGGTTAAAACAAAGTGGAAGAGAACAATGTGCACTCATCACTAAAGCCAAATCACTTTCGAATTTACGCAGTCCAATATCAGAAGCCACACTAATTACATTTTCAAATGATGACGTTGGTATGTCAATGTCATAACCTGGCTTTCGCCAAGCATATTGCAACATAAACTTATACGTTGGTGCAGCAAATTGATTGTAAATCACAAAGTTTCATGATGAAATAACGATCATGTATCCTCACTTGTGGTTTGGAACATTACAGTCTTACAAAATCAGTATGTTACTTGAGGTAGAATGCAACGTTTTGCATGGAAATGTTTTGTTTGTGATCGCTTGTTATTCTAAGCATGTTTTCGTGCGGTTCAGAGCGTTCGAGGTCTAAGGTGCCAATTGTAAGTGGGGAAATGTTCGTTTATTGTTCAGGATTTGGCTGTAAGTAGAGAAGACATGCAAGTCAACAATTTTAACTGTCGAATGGTAACAGATGTCAGGCAAATCTTAAGACTTCACACAATAGGTTTTGATTACAGAAATGTTTATTATGCATAAATAAGGTAATCTCATGTCCTGTAGTTCGTAAACCAACTTTTGACCATCCCAATACATGGCCCCCTAAACTGAAGTCATTAAAGTGAAACCTAACCTGTTGTGTTACTGACATAGCAGCCTTCTTAGTGGAGAATCAAAGTAACATTCTGGTCATTCACACGGCAAGGAAGAACGTTGTAATGTTGCTCTGTCAAGTTTTACGTTATTCCCTTGTACCACAAAAAAAATTATTGTTGTTTCGATAACGCATTGTATACACTGTGAACGTAAAATGGTAGTAATTTTAGCATTATAGATGTAGACATTTATCGCTGTAATACAGTAGGGCTTTACATGTGTTTGAGGATGATAAAGTGGGGGCTAATATAACGGTTACAAGTCAACAAAATAACTAAAAAGTCGTACAAAATATAGAGGAAACTAAATTACGATGATCAAACATACAAGAGGCAGATGAAAAGAAAGCTACCTCACAAAATGGTCAGGTGTTTAACACGTATATTTTTGCATTGGTCTTTTGTTGATAGAGGGCGATCCATTTCATTTATTTTAATAAGCTACTAAGAATAACTAAACCTAACCGTGAGTGGTTTCGGGAGAAATGTGTTTTAGATAGTTGGGTAAAATATTGAGGAAAATTTTCTTAGCCAGTACTGTAATCTTTCCACAACCGGTGCTACTGCGTGCAACATGAAATTTATTAAAAAAAAAAAAAAGCTTAGCAGTTTAAGCTTTTGGCTTGACGTGTTTTCGACTTCTTCTGTCCATATTACCACAACTTTTCATTACTTTTATTCAATAAATTTGATGTTAACAACACAACAATTTGAAACTTATTATTACTTGTTAGCCACAGTAAATGCTGAAGTCAGTATTGTTTGTTTATTTCCGTACTCAGTCTCTAAGCTAATTCCTAGTAGTTAATGAGAATAACAGCCTGGACATTAAGGGATAGTGAGTTTCAAATTTGCAACGAGCTTCGACTCGAGGTCAGGTCAGGAGGTGCCTGGGATCCTGGATTGTGCCGTATTGTCTCAAAATTCTCGACTCAACTGGAATGAGAACCTCCTGTTAAATAGTATTTGTCAATGGTGTGGAAAACCTCAAGTGACAACACACATGTCATCATCATATGACTTGACATTGGTGCTAAACAATTTTTATTTTTATTTTTGGATATAGATAGAATTCTGACGGGGACAAAGTGAGTAGGGGAGTTTTAGAACTAGCTGGAACTCATAAGTTTCAGCCATGATAATGAGATACTTGTGTAATAAAATCTTCTGGGGTAACTAGCCGAGTTAGTCCATGGCTAGTCACCCGAGAAGATTTTATTCATATTCTACTCCGAGGAAACCTCTAATCTTACATAACATGCCCTCTTCTATTTTCGTTGATAATTTAGTTTTTTCACATGGTTAGCAAAATATATCCATATGATAGTCTCAGCATTTTTCAGATAGTCCAGAAACAATACTCCTTAAGATAAAGAATAGTAGACACCATCACTTTCTCTGAAGAAAGAACAGCCTTCTATGGAGGGGGATTAATGACTGTTTTCACCAAGTTGACTATTGATCTGATTCTGCTGGTCCAGGTCTCATTTATAGTCTAAATGAACTCAAAAAAATCTACTCGGCTGACTTCAAGGAGGGCTAAAAACTGTGCAGACGCCTGATTCCTAACTACCTTTTGTCCATCGGCTTGAAACGTTTGAGATGTCCAAGTACGAGTACATACTTATTCAGAATGTCTTCTAGTGTTGTTCTTGGAACTCCTTCTGTCCAAATTTCCCGTAGGGATTGACTGCTGTGGCGTCAACCTCAGTGTTGATTTTACTGTGTTTCATTTCAAATAGTTACTCTTTTTCTGCTCTGAATGTAGGGCACCATACAGCAATATTGCTACAATTTCCTCATGAGTATCCTTTAGTGACATCCCTTTCTTACACAAATATTCAATCACAACACGAATTTTTCTTTATTCCGTTTCGGATTAAACAAAAATCTCATCCGCTTTCAGCGCATGTATAAAATTAAAAGTTCATTTCAGAATGTTGGGATTTTTAAAAGTAGTATATTAAGCAATAAAGAATAGTACGCGTATGCTGTCTTCACAAGGTTATGTGTACTTTTTCTTTCACTAATCACGTTACGAATTTACGGAATGACCGAAAGCAGCCCAGTCGTTGTATTTCAGTTGATTGGATAAATCCTTACCAACAGTTGTTGAATATTGTAAGCAGCTCTGGTAACCCTCGCGGGGGAGAGCAGTTACTAAGCATCCAAGTTGAACGCGACGTCCCATCGTGAAACTTTGAACGAAATTTTAAGTTTATGCGACAACGAAAAGTTATACACAGTAGGACGGTGGTAGACCAGCTTAACGTTCCGATAAATCCGACATCAAACACGACGTTACGTCATCTCGGCGTCCTTGAAAGTGTTATGTGCTGCTTGCAAGGAGTTGACCCAAATGACAAATCAGAAAAAAAATGATGCTTATGCCCTTAAATTTCTCTCGACGTTGAACGTTGTATTATCAGCAAAGTAATTTCTCCGAAGAAATGCGTCGGTCATTTTCTTGTGTCTTTCAACACGATGTTTCCGATAGTTTCAATTTATTTGTTCCTGTTATGACGCCATGCCCGATTCCGGCCGTGGATGGTTACCGCGGAGGATGTTCCCCTCCATGAACTGGGGTGATTTCCCAATTCCTTCCCCAGTATGACAGTTCGTATTTGTTATTGTAGGTGTGGCTGTCTGTGATAACTTGTGAGTTGTTGTTCGTGCTGTAAGAAAAGAGAGATGAAGGAGGGAGAGGTGAATTCGATCCCGGCCCATTCAGACACTAAGGAGCCGCCAGGCTTAACGTTCCCACACAACGGACGAATCACCACCAATGTGAGGTTGTGTTCTAAAAAATGCGCAACTAGTCTTATTTCCTGAACAATATGTGAATGTTTGCACCAAAAATCGTAAGCAGAGTGCACTTTCTTAATATTTATTCATGTATACAAATAATGCAAATTTCTGAACAACACCGTGTATGTATATTTATAGCCACTGAAGATGTCCCATTCCATAGGGGGAAACGCTTCTGAGCGCATAGGAAAAAAATAACACTTGTTATCGTCAGCATCATCAGTTTTCTGCCCTCGGGCAGATTTTCACTTGGCAGCACTCCATGCACTTCTATCTACTGCCTTTCTCTTGAGGTCCATGTAGTTGCCGTCTTCTTTGATGTTATCTATAATTTTGCACCTCCTTCTTCCTCTTTATTCTCCTCCAACAAATTAGACCTTCCAATGTGTCTTTTATCAGGCACTCCCCTCCAGTTCTTCTTTCTCTCTTTTATTACATGGAGTATTTTTCTCCTTTTACTAACCATGTCCAGCACTTCAACATTACTTATTATATCTACCCAGCTTATCCTCTCCATCCTCCGCCACATCCACATCTCAAATGCTTTTAACCACTTTTCATCCACTCGTTTCAGTGTCCACGTCTCCTCCCCATAGAGAGCCACACTCCATACAAAACACTTGCCGAGTATTTTCCTGAGTGTTTTGTCTATTTTTCCAGTCAGTATCCTCCTTTTCCTATTAAATGCTTCCTTCGCTATGGCAATGCGAGGTTTTATCTCTTGGTGGCATCTCAAATCTTCGGTGATCATGCGGTATTGTCATTCACAAATATCTAAAAAAAACAACTGCCGAAGAATGGCCAATAACCAGTTGACCACCAACAGTGTCGTATGCCGTCACTCAACATGCATTGAGGAGAGGTTTGGGATTAGGAATTGTGCTCCACCACCTCTTCTACCCTGCCGGCCAAGTCCTGATTATGCAAATTTCTTCCAGCACCGAACTAGCTGACCCCGTGACAGCGCTGGACACCATCAAGGTGCCACAGCCAACTGATGGAGCTATTAGAGTTACTAGTGAAAGCTGTAGGGGAAAAGCAATTGCAACTAGGCGTAAAGTGAAGTAGACTGTGTTCTGACTGACCGCACTTTGGCTGTGAGACGACCCAGACGTCGTCCTCCCGCACCTCGAAGTCTGTGATCTTCCGCCAGTGCAGGATGTAGTTCCCGCTCATCATGCAGCCCGACGGGTAGACGCGCCACAGCCGCACGCCGCAGTTCTCGGCCACGCGCCTCCCAGGGCCTTCAGACAGCTCGTCGAACTCCACCTGCATCGCCAGCTGAAACACACAGCTCACTGCTTGAGCGGCAGGCAGGCACCGCATCACTCGGATAACAGACAGTCCTGATTGTTTGCCATAATACAACAACACATGTAAAGCACAACTTTTTGGTCTAATTCCATTATCGAAACATTACTACAAACAGCAAAAAAGCCGAAGAGACCGGCGAAGATAATATTACTACATATGTATCAAATATAGTACGATATTGTAACTTACCTTGAAATTTTATTTAGAATGGGTATCGAGTCTTGCCGCTTACCAGAGGACTGGAAAAGAGCGATAGTAGTACCGGTTCATAAAGGAGGGATAACAAATAGCGTTGAAAATTACAGGCCGATTAATTTGACAGCAGTGATGGGAAAAGTGATGCAGAGATTGATATGCAACTATATCAGAAATGTCTGTGAGCAAAGAAACTGGTTGACTGGTCGACAACATGGCTTCAGGCAATGATAGTCTTGTGAATCTCAGACGGTGAGTCATATGCAAGATATTTCAGATCAATTGATCAAGGGAGGCCAAGTTGATAGCATAGCATTAGATCTTTCTAAGGCATTTGACAGAGTAAGCCATAAAATGGTTTTAGATAAGTTGAAAATAATTGTAGTGGATGAATTCATAAAAGTAGAAAGAAAAGCGTTAGAGTAGGAAATACATTGTTACAAGGTAGTGTATTGGGACCACTGCTATTCATCATTCCCATGAATGATTATGTTTGTTGTTTACAGTAAGAATTAAGGTTGTTCGGAGATGATATAATGCTATATAACAGGGTCAAAACGAGAGAATGTGAACAGCTGCAGGATGACCTGTAAAGAATATCTAAATGGGTAAGTCAACGTGGAAAGAAGACGAATACCAAGAAGAGTCATCTTATCAGGTACACAGATAAACAAAAGGTTAATTATGATTATAGGGTGCGGACAGAATTGCTAGTTGAATGCTTGAAGTGTCTTGGCATAACGTTTGATAACAGACTCAACGGGGTAGTTTACAAAGTCCTTCATTTATTGAAGAGGGTGTGGAGAGGATGTTGGAGAGAAGATTGGGAGATAGGATTACAAAACTTTGGTCAGACCATTGCTTGAATATGGCAGACATTTTTCGTATCAGATACAGGAGTTTGAGGCGTGCAAAAGAAAGCAGCTAGCTTTGTTTGTGGATATTACCATAGGACCCAGTCAGTTACTGGTATTATAATAGAGCTGGAATTGGAATCACTGGAAGAGAGGAAGAGGGTGGAGAGAGTACTGGAAGTGTACATGTGGTGTATGCTGGTGATGGGGATTGGAGGGATATTGGTCGGGGAATTAGGAGTAGAGCATGGAAGGAAAATGATGACCATGACCACAAGCTGACACTCGATTTCATGCAAAAGGGAGTGGGAAAATTTTCTTTTGTGGGAAAGGATGTGAGGGATATGAATGAATAATCTACCTAAAATGCTGAAAATTTTAAAATTAGGATTTGTAAATCGCCAAAGTAAATGGGGAGAGGGGGGGGGGAGAAATTTCAACACTCCATGTATAAAATATTATAACAATAGTAAATACTAAGACTAAGTAGATGGCTAGGTAAATTACCACCAGAGTATGTGATCAATCGCAATTAATCGTCCAGTTTCAAAAAATTCATAAAGGCCGACATTCAGCTGACGAGGAGGGCCTCGGCGCCTCACCAACGGTTTTCGTATACCACGCCTCCCTTACATCAAAAGAATTATTCACACCCCCACATCAATTTTACTAACAATGACATGTCAGAATAAATTCAATATGTAATGTTAGAATAAACTTTTTTCGAATATAAGGGATGCGAAGGGAACATGCGACGGTGCAGAATTAGTGCTACCTCGCATCCCGTGCCCCCTCCCCCCTCCCCCGGAATTGTTATCACACTCCGCTTGGGGAGGGGAGTAAACCTTCCCCCCCTCTACCATAGACCAACCCAGCCAAATGAGCCTCATAGAGGAAACGTTCAGTGGAAAACTAACTTTGACAACTCCATGATTGTGCCCAGACCTATAGGTAGATTTTTTTTTTTTTTTTACTTATTGCTCTACGCCTCGTTGACGGCTAAGGTCATTAGAGGCGGGATGGGACTGGGGACAAGGAACGGGGAGGAATTCGGCCATGGCCTTTTTGAAGGTAGCATCCTGGCATTCGCCTGGAGTGATTTGGGGAAACCATGGAAAACCCAAATCTGGATGCCCGGATGGGGAATCGAACCCGCGACCTCCCGAATGCGAGGCCAGAACGTTAACCGTTAACCCACCACGCTCGGTGTAGGTAGATATCCTCCTTCCATAGCAACGGATCCAGGGGACTGCTTTACATAAGCATACAAAATACTGTGGGGATCGTGACTTTCAAAGCGTATATCACCATCATATACGTAAATACAAAGGACGCGATGCGCTGGCAACCTTTGGAGCCCGAAAAGTTTGCAGCCACATAAGTCTTAACAAGGGAGAGTTGTAGCAGGTGTTCGAAAGGTGAGGAGCGTAATGTCAGGGCCTGCAGTGTCATACATTCTACTCCATCGTTATTAGAGGTAAATTATTTGTATAATATCGAGGCACCGAAAACAAATCTAGCAGAGACGTTAGTTTGTTGGGTTTTATGTAACAGGCAATACCGCTGCCTCGCGACTGTTAACGTGTCGTCATCTTGACGTCACGTTCACGTACAGTCAATTTTTGTGACTATTGTGACGCTAGCGTCACAATAATTTAAAGCTGTACGATATCAACATAAACTGATATGCCGAAGGTGGATCAGATGCAGGCGGCCGCTGATGTCCGATAACACAAACAGATGTTCAATGTTTCAGGTGAAGCTCGCATTTCATCAGAGAAATATTAGAAAATATTGCTAATCTTCACGGGTTCACTGCCGGATGATGATGAAATGCGAGCTTCACCTGAAACATTGAACATCTGTTGTGTTATCGGACATCTGCATCTGATCCACCTTCGGCATATCAGTTTATGTTGATATTGTACAGCTTTAAATTATTGTGACCTCGCTACGCTCGGTCACAATAGTCACAAGAATTGACTGTACGTGAACGTGACGTCACGATGACGACACGTTAACAGTCGTGAGACAGCGGTATTGCCTGTTAGATAAAACCCAAGTTTTGTTTTTGTAGGCGTAGGAATAATTTGAGAATTAAATTTGGCTTTATCAAATACCGAGAGAAGCTTAGAAGGTGTTAGCAAAATGTGACGTGACGAATTGAATATATTGATGTTTCATTACGTCATGTAATCAAATGTTAAAATGAAATCGCCGATTTCAAATTTAGATGAAGACACTACTATCTTATTAAATTAAGGAAAGAATTACTTTATTATGACCTAATAATCTTGATTCTGCCATAAAGGTAGATATGTAATGGGTTCGCTACGCAGTTGATTTATTTAATAAAATGACATGAACTCAAATATAGATAAATTTTGTTTCTGGGAGCTGGGCATCTTATAGGCGAACAGCTGCATTCACAATTTAACACATCCACAATTTAACCACTGTAGACGTCATACGCCCGTTATAATGAACAATAACGATTTTTGCTACCATTACATCATATTCATTGTTCTAAAACATGTCATTGTAAATGCTATCTGTCATGAATTGAAATAATCATGTTTTGTGTGTGATCCATACCTTGTCCCAGTAGAAGGTAACTCACAATTCCATAGATATAACCAATTTCAGTAAGATTAGGCACTTATTCGGGACACCGAGCATGGTGGGTGAGCGATAACGCTCTAGCCTCGCATTCGAGAGGACGCGGGTTCGAATCTCCATCCGGACATCCAGATTTAGGTTTCCCAGAATAACTCCAGGTGAATGCCTGAATACATCATTTAAAGAGCCATGGCTGAATTCCTTCCCGTCCCTCTCCTCCCTCCTTTTCCGCCTTTAATGACCTTGACAAGGCGTAAAGCCATGAGAAAAAAAAATCCGGAGTTGTTTTAGTCTTACAAAACTGAAAAGTTTTTAAATACTTTTTTAGTCTTTCGTAGGCACACGACTACCCGCTGAGAGCTTTACAGTTTAATTATAAACAACACTTACGGGATCGTTATTAATACAATAGTAACGCTTTACATTTTTTTTACAGGCGCTATTTCTGAAGTAATATATTGTTAATTTTAGTGAAATGTAAGCAATTGATTTCGTCTTGCCTCATGCGATATCACATTTGTTCAAATTTCCTACCTTTCTCTGTCTCCTGTCCGAGCTGGTACTGTATTCTGAGTAGTGAAACGACCACTTTATGAAGCACTCGGCAGATAAGATAGCAAACAGTGATTGGAATCAGTAGACATCAACCGAACAGATAGGCGACACAAAGGCTCATCATTTTAAATCACCATTTCTGCCAAAATCGGCTCTAAGGTTCAAGGTCAAGTTAGCGAGAGACACGCAATGAACTGACATCGGCGTGATAGACTACTGGCTTATTTAAACGAATACTTTGAACTTAGTTCAGTCTGTGTCGACATCTCACCATACATAAACCTTTTGAGGGCTATGTTTGTCTGTTTCTTTTCTCTGGCATCACGCCAAAAATTACGGTATCAATCTGGATGGGGTTTTCATAGTTCGAAAGCGTAAGTTCTAGCGCTGGAGAAATAAAAAAAAATCTGCTATTAACTTCTACAACTTTTAGAGCCATATTTCGATTTTTTTTTTAACTGCTTTACGTTTCTCAACAGCGAGGTCTTTAGAGACGGGAAAGGATGGGGGTAAGGAATGGGAAGGAATTCGGCCAGGGCATTTTTAAGGACGCATCCCGGCATTTGCCTGGAGTGATCTGGGAAACCATGGAAAACCCAAATCTGGATGCCCGGACGGGGATTCGAACCACCGTCCTCCCGAATGCGAGGCCAGAACGCTATCCGTTACACCACCACGCTCGGCCATATTTCGATTATATATGTAGGTTCGCAAAGAGAGTTTTTCTGTACCAACCCGGAAATAGTACATCACCTCGGGTGTATCTTGTCAACGCCATTTGTCGCGTTGAAGCCTTCGTTTATGAAAATTTGAAACCTAAAATGTATAAATAAAAAAACGTTGAGGATAGATATCTACTAATGTTGAGTTATTGCGTCGTATTCCTGTGCGTTCGCGTTCAGTCCTAGTGGGATATTTCTTTTACCATGAGTTTATTCTTTTTCGATATCATTTTCTGTTTGTAACATTAAAAATTTGTTTTTACAAAAAATTCGTCTAAATAATAATTTATTTTTCACACTAGCAAAATTTGATGAAAGCATATAACATTAATGTGACTGCACCTCATATTTCTTTTTTACATTCCTGTTTCTCATACGTTAGTATTGAACCTTTAAAGACATTTTAAATTTATTCACGCACCTAGCACCACACGGCGGAAGCTGCGAGGGAATACTTGTGTTTTAAAATCGCAGAGACTTTGAAACCATGGATAAGTAAAAAAAAGCGTGCACTTTACATTCTGCATTCTGTTTTCAGATATTATCGTGGTAACAGCTGATTTCAGCTGGGACCTGGGTTCGATCGAGGACTCATTAATGCGGCCGCTTATAACAGCTGTCTAGTTTACAGTGACTTTGCTTTCTTACTAGCAGATTCCATTTCAAGCCTCAAAACAATCTGTTGCGTTTCTTGCTGTCGTATTTTGCTCATAAACAAATCTTGGCTATAAGGTACTTTAATACGTTACAGAGAAGAACGATGAGTTTAAGACGCTGCTATGTAAAAAAAAGAAATAATTAATTAATAAAGAGTTTATAATGAATCTAAACAAAGTTTTGAGGATACCGATTTTATAGGCTCAAATAGAAACTCGTGCTTGGGGTAAAAGAAAATTACGTCATTAAATGTTAGGACCACGATATTATCACAATTATTTAAATATGTTTGGATGAGCGTTATATAAGGGTAAATATGCTGCCACCTCCAACCAGCACTTTTTTACCTGGATTACCGTATTTTCGCATCAAGAAAAAAAATGAATATAAAAGAGGACTTGGAATCAACATTTCTGAGAAAGGTTAAATTCTTTCAGATGGCACACATGTTCCACTCAGTTTCTCATTATTTGGTAGGTTGTTTTGTAGACGACATCGCTTAAGATTTCAAGGATTATGACGAAAAAATATAAAGAGGCACGATACAACCAAGCGGAAAGAAACGGTGATGCTCGGTAATTGACAAGTCTTCCTTTCAAGATTGTTACATAAGTACGCTTGCGTTGTCATCTATCGACATACGAATAGTTGGACACGAGAACATATTCAACGATTTGCGTGTAAATGATACTGTACAGGTGTAGGTATCGATATTCTTGGTCGAGTTGTCTTTACTAATTACTGACTTCGATATTAATTGAAGACCTGGGAAAACTTTACTACCACGTCAGTATGGTGACTACGTCCAAATCTTATACTGTGTTTATTTCTTTTTCCCCGTACTTGTGTACTTGTATCCGAGTGTTCGGGGTTACCAGGTGGGAGAGAGGTGTTTCACATTCCATGGAATCGTCTAGAGCAGTGGTTCCAAATTAGTTTTCCCCGAGTACAACTTCAAGAAAGAGCTCAACCTCGGGTATCCCTTATAACTGAAATGATAAATATATTTTTTACGAAATTTATTACAATAATTACATGCATTCACACATACACACACACAGTTTGACTGTCTTAAAATATATTGTGGCGATAGTAATATTTGCATACTTGTTTTTTCCAGTTATTCTAATGATTACCTGTGCAAAGAAATCAACGCGCGTACCCTTGAAATAACCCCTGGAGGTACGCTTACCACTAACTGGGAACCACTGGTCTAAGGAAGATGATGAACTAGGGTCATCTCCCAACATACTTTTCTGATTCAGATTTTCTAATTAAACAGAAAACAACTAAAAATTCTAATTTCTTAAAAGAAAGACTGAGGTATTTTGCGAAGGTATTTAATTATTTTTAAACATTATACCATTCTCACTTTCTTGGTTACATATTTGGACAGCTTGTAAGGTTCCCCATTTGTAGCATTATACTTAATACGTTTATTAATATGCTGAGAGGTCATGACAGTATTCAAGTTCTTACTGGAATTCATAAGAGATGATCGTGTGTGAGAGGTTTTCGATGTTGCACGAAGGTCGATTACCTGATTGGAGGACCAATTACCTTGCTGATAGTGATTAGCACGCAAATCTATATCTACTGTTTCTGTTTAATCTACCAGCATCGTAATCGGCTGTTGTGTATACGTCCCTAATTGCCCCTTATCAGTTCCTGCTGCCTCTTGAACTGATTTTTCGGTGGTTGCGTATCTGTTGCGCCATCGCTTCTGTCAAACGTTGAAAACATTCCGTGCACTGGAAAGTCGTCAGATTGCTCGGAATGAGATGAAATATTTTTTGAAATCAGGTATGCCGTCATGTAACGATAACGTGTTAGTAGCTGAATTCTGACATAGAAATAGCAATTTCAAAAGAGTTATATACTGCCCATTGCCCAATTTAACTATAAAGTATGAGTAAAGCATGATAATGCTATATTAGCAACCTCGTATCCTTTAAAACGAAAAACCTATGTTAGTTTCTTTGTGCAGTTCAACTGCACTCTTTCACTGATGGTTTTATATTATTTAGAAACTAAGTTGCTTTCTTTAGTAGAAGTTAAAATAGACGCCATATGGGATTGGTTAATTTGTTAGTGGAGGGAACAGAGATAGAAGAAACTATAGAAGATGACAAAGATAAAAAATATATGAAGCAGATAATTGATGACATATGGTTTTAAGGGTTGAAATGAAGGGGTTAGAGCAAGATAGGGAGAGGTGGAGGGATGCATCTAACCTGTCGAGAGACTGATTACAGAAAATAATAATAATAATAAAAGAGAAGACCAAGTTTATTAAAAAATGATAAATTTTGAAAAAAATTATCACATTAATATTAGTGCTAAGTTTGAATGTTCATATTTGGAAATATGATTTAATTTGGCGAAACTTATTTCGTTATTAGAAATTAATGAAGGTATGTTTCGAACTAACAGTATCGACCGAAATGCATTACGTGGAATTCAATTTATCTGTCACTGTGCACGTTTAAAACTCATGACAACCTGGGACCAATTAATTTATTATGCATTTAAGTTTCCTATCTTTCTAGCGAAATAAATTGTTACCCACAAACAGATTTTTTTTTTTTTTTTTCTTTTCGGTACACGTATGTGCAAGACACAACTTCCTTCATTCCCTGCTCCTAGTAAAACTGTTTGATCCACTTTTGGTGCACTGTATACCCATTCAAAAACATATTAAAATCTTTTTACTGTTTATTGCGATCTCCTCCTTGGAACTAGTGTGTTTCTTCTCCAGTATCTCTTTCTTCTGTGGAAGAAATATGAATGGTTTCTCTGTGCGATGAAGAATCTAATATACAATGAGATCGCCTTGCCCGTCTTCAATACTTCCATTTATACTTTTAAGTCCTTTCAAACTCGACAGAAATTCTTCAAATTTTGCGCAACGAACCATTAGAGTCAGATAAAGGTCACGTTCGTATTCCTGCTAGATCATTTCACAAGATCATGACCTCTGACTCTAAGAATTCGACTCTGTAAAATGAATTTTTGGTTTAAATCGACCTTAAGAATAACAATTATTAAACGGAAGGTGGTCTAATAGGAACCACATTTAATGTATTTTTAAAATTAGATGTATCAGTTGCTTTTCAACTCTTTCACATGCTTCTTGGCAGAATTGTGTGAATGGCAGACTTCATTAACGCAAGGTGTCAGAAACGAAATTATTTAACCCACTTGTTGACCTATGTAATACATCAAATGCATTCGGAAAAAAAGTAATGTACACTTTCCTTTAAAATGTGTTTTAAAAGCTGTAAAATAAGATTTTCGAGTGAAATCTGTCCAATGAAAATTTTGCTATATTTGATTAGAAAATGAAGAATTCTGTTTGCTATTAACATTATGTTATTTTAACATCTGAATATTGTGGGCCATTTCCTCAATTGCGATAGGGTCAATTTTATGAATAATTGTAACGCCAATGCACATTAACATACATAAACGAGAACACTCACAAAATAGCAAACATTCTGAAAAAGCAAGGACTCAGGATAGCATTTAGAACAGACAACTCACTACAGAAAAATATCAAAAACAACATACCAAACAACACATTTCACAATTCAGGTATATATAGATTAACTTTCAATGACTGCAATGCAGAATATATAGGCCAAACATGCAGGAAGTTTGAAACCAGATATAAGGAACATTTAAGAGCACTAAAATACAATAACCACTCAACATTCGCAGAACACCTACTAGAGCATAATCACCAGCGCACAAACATAGAGTCAGACATGGAAATACTAACCATTAATAATAGCAAACCACAACTACTAACATTTCAGGATAAACTACCACATCCACAAATCACTGGCAGAATAAAAGAACATAATAAACGAATATATGAACCTGACGGACCCAACACTATACACAGTGCTCAAAACCAAATAATAAACACAACCATCCACCGCAAAAGGACACAGCGAATAATAATAATACACAAAACTAAGCCCCAACACATATTTAAAAGCGCGCCACCCACCGAATAAAACAGAAGACAAACGGTGAACAAACCTGCTAATTTAATTTAATTTAATTGCAATGGAGCACAGGCTCCGGTGGCAATTTCCCTACACACCCATCTTCCCCCTATCCTGCACCCACCTACATTTGCCCTCTACAAATTTTATCTTTAAATTCCTTCAAAGTTTTCGGTAAATTATTCATCATTTCTCTTGGTAACTCATTCCAATCCCTGACACCCTTACGGTAACTAAACGTTAGACATCAGAATTCGATGTATTACAGTGCTACGCAAAGAATTTCAATTGCATTGGCGTTACAATTATTCATAAAATTTATGTTATTTTAGTACCACACTCATCTGATTTATCTACTAGTACTTTATGAAAACATTTGTCATATAGCTAGTACCACATAAGTTTGACGATGAATATTAATTTCATTTTGTGGAGACCTTGTGTGGTGGCTAGCTATGCGATTGAGTTTTATGAAGTATTTATTAAGTATTTAAAATGTTGTATCTATTAGTCTAGCAAACCGATTCTCTTGAAAAATGTATATTTGCATTTGGATTATCATGAATAGAATTTCTATAAACTGAATATTTGTTACTCGTTGATGACTGAAATGTGGTTGGAAATGCGACAAACAATGATAATCAAATGAAGTCAGTTGGGTTTTGTCCTCGACAACAGAGAACGATTAGAGCTGGTCTTAACTCCATTAACTAATCCATTTAGACGCCTGATACAAACAAACTGAGACCTTATTGATGCTAATACTACATCGCCGAGAAGCCAGCAAAGTACGTGACAATTTCCGGAAATGTCCCGCGTGCTTAATTCTCTGCAAGGTATTCCACTTTTACACTGAAAAATCTGAAGTCGAGAGATAATAGGACGAATATATTTTTTTTTTTTACAGGTTGCGAACGCATCGCGCTGAAAGGGTGTAAATAGTCAGGTAGTTAGTTATCAGTGGTGTCGGTTGCAATCATCAGTTTCCTGTGGACTGTTTACTAACGTGGTAATACCAACTCGACGAGAAATAACGAGTACAATAACAGTTGGAGATCGGCACATTAATCGTTGAGGGGATGTGACTTCACTCACAGGACAGCAATGGCGTCAGCAGCTCACTTTGGCTCGTACTCCCTCGATGTCGGTGAATCAGATTTTAGTTGGTAAGTACAGACGGCTGGATTGGTATATGGTGTAGACCCACTGGATCCAATTTATGATCAACGCACTGTGGTGGTGGTTGCGTAATGGTGTGCCTCACACAGCAAACTAATACGCCCCTTATTAGTTTGCTATGTTAAACGGTCCATGACAGCTGTCTGGTGACAAAGTTGCAGCCCTTTATGGAGTTCACGGCTCTTGATAAAGGTTGTGGTATGACAGAGACATCCACAATGAATATTAATAAATAATTAATTAATATTCAGGTTTTCGTTGTAATATTCATTTATCTAAATTGTAAATATTATAAATATTAGGGTTAATTCATAGGTGAATAATTATGTATTAAACCCGGGCAGCCAGATTTATTATTATATGATTTAATTTCTGTGCAAAACTTGTCATTCAGAAAATATTAAATGTGGGAAGTTGGAACTACATTTTCGAACATTCAGAGAACGGGACAATGCCCAGTGTCGTCGACATGTTGACGCCTCCGCTCACAAAGGGGTGGCGCGCGGCAACCGTTACCTGCCGAGTGTACTGACCTCACCCCTCCCCAGTGCCTCGACAAGGTCAAGCAAAATGTGCGGGAACGGGTAGCAAATGTTAGCGACGACACGAAGCACGTGATGATGGACTTATATCGATGCACCAATCGTGAACGGATACAGGGGTTCACAGTTGTTAATTCAAGGCTTCTGTTCCATGTGCGGGGAGAGGAAAGCTGGCTTTGCAGCGACAAGAGGACACGACGCCATATTGGACTTCACTTGCTGCCGAGAAGAGCTACAGTGCGGACGTGTCACCCGACACGCCGTTAGCCGTTGATCAGTGACTGTGTCTGGTCGTATAGTCTGGCTCAGATGGGCTGGAAGCTGAGCGGTCCACCTGCCAGAGATTGTAAGCTGATGTGCTAGCGCGGACATATCCGCAAATCTGGCATTCGTAGCAACAGTGGCACAGAGTGTGTCACACCTCGTCGAGAAGATGCGATTACGGTAAACTACCGACGCATAGGTCCACAGTTCCATTGGGTTTTAACGAGGCTTGCTAACCCGTAAACGGCTCCTGAGATAAGACTCTGCTACCATCATAACAATTACTGAGCTAACCAATATTTCATGTTCATAACTTCAAATTCGAAGCATCTTGCTCATTGTTTTAAATTCAAACGATGCTTTTAACTTTAAACGGCGCCCATGGGATTCTTTGTAAATGTTAACTTTAAGTTGTTGGCCTGTAATGTCACTTTAAAACATGTTGACTTTGCAAAATCATTAAGATATCTAAATCCGTTTTATGTTTGCTTTTATCCGGCGGATTGTAAATGTCGGGTATTGCTTGTTTGTTGTCTTTGGATTATGTTTAAAACTATACCCGGCCTTGTATAAGCCAGAATAAATAAACTGAGTATAAATTTGTGTGAAACTAACTTCTCGTAGAAATCATGGTTCTAGTTCACCATTTAACCAAATAACCAACTTATTGGATGTCATACATATTATTAATAATTATATTTCATCAAAGTATTGGCTCCCCCCTCCCTAACCGACGGTCCAATACAAGGTGTAAAGTTCAAACGTAATAATGCGCCGTGTCACAGGCCCAGTCTGTGCGATATTGGTTTGAGGATCATTGTGGACAACTCCAGCACATGGTTTGGCCACCTAGGTCGCGAGACATGGGATATCATCTACAGAGCTCCTACCAAATCCATACAATTATCGGCAGCTACTGACAACATGAATGCCGATCTCTCCTTGTTATCCATGCCACGTGGAGTTGCTTCCCTTCACTGAACTAAAAGAGGTCTCACTGGAAAGATCTGCAACGACTTATAGCGTTTATGGCGTATTAATGCAAGCACGCAAGGCGAATGTAGAAGTTCCTAATTTAGACCATTAGTGGAATTAATGAATTTAATATTTCAGAGGAAGGTAGAACTGCCGTTCGCTCGTTTCATGTCCTCTTCAACTGCCAAAACAAGTCTTAATTCTTTTTCTTCCTTAAACTCATACGATTATTGCAGTTTTTCAGGATGATATAACCACCTCCTTTAATTGCTTCAAGCAGAAAGTCGCCTAACATAATTTCCTAATCAACCTATGCTCAAAATTATTGGCGTCTTTTACTACAGGTCTTTGGACGGTTTTGGTTCTTAATACCGTTTTTTAATTTTTCTTTTTACTTATGGCTTTACACCAAGTCGGCGTCGAGGTAATTAGAAGCGGGATGGGACTGGGGACAAGGAATGGGAAGTAATTCGGCCATGTCTTTTGAAGGAAACATCCCTGCATTCGCCTGGAATGATTAGGGGAAACCATGGAAAACTAAAATCTGTATGCCCGGACGGGGATTCGAACCAACGTCCTCCCGAATGCGAGGCCAAAAACGTTAACCGTTCACCCACCACTCTCGGTGGAGTTACTTTAATTTAAATAATAATCGATTGTAGTTGAAGGTTAGGTTGCTACTTTTAATCAACGATAAATGTCCTAATTAAAACCAGCTATGATTGGCTTTAATGTCAAACTAATCAATTAAGCACTTGTTACAACTTGTTTTACAATACATCTATTCTTGTACTTCAGTGCAAGTCGCGTTATAGACTCAAAAACAACGAACTCATGCCGCAGCATGCAACGTATATCGCCCGTTCCTTCTGAGCGGACAGCGATATACCTCCTACTTCTAACACAGCGCGACTTCAACTACTCAGTCCGCGCTAGCCATGGAGGAAAGAAATATATGGAGACGACGCAAGGGACCTTCACCACGCATTGAAGTGACGCCGGGCGGAGGAGGAGTGGGGAGGCGTGGCCGCCATATTACCTATCCATATAGACACAGGGAATATATACAAAAACCTCAAGGGGACTCTAGGATAAACGTAACGCCGTAATCTAGTGATAAATTATTATGTAACACGACGAGACAAATCGAAAATAAATAATAACATTTTTCGATATCTTGCTTAGTTTTCGGGATATACTGTCTCCAAATTGAGGGGATTGGGTTGGAATGCGGGCTGGAGCAAAAATTAATTCTGCCAAAGCCACAATGAATTACATGGTGGACATTCAGAATGGATATTTCAGTTTTATTACTACCACTTGTGGCTAGGTTGAAATGCGGCCTAGACCAGAATAAAAATAGTTATCTTGTTACCATACATCATAAGCTTAATTGGGAACAGCTGGAAGTAGTTTACATCGCGATACACGTTTTGTCACTAACATGGTTCTCATGAAATTACTAACACTAATAGATACATTCTTTGTCCCTTATGGAACAACAAAACCATTCTGGTACAGACTGCATTTAGAACGAACCACAATCTCCATTAAATTGCCACTACAGAATAAAACTATGCAGACACACCCACACGCGCGTATTTGAATCGCAAACTGCATCGTTTGTTTCATCAAGATTCCTAGATTGCATAGCATAATTTAATACATTTAATTTCATCATACACTGATAGTATAAACTGCAACGTGACGAAAGAAAGCGCAATACTAAATTCACTGAAATGCGATTCAAAATATCATTTCCAACACTCGTTAAAAAGTAATGCCAGTCTTTTATGTGCAAAATAGCAAGGTATGCTGATTTTCTACACTACACCAACAAAAATTTGAGAACAAAGTCATCCTATTGAGAGCCATGACTAAATATTTATAGACAGGCACCAAACTTGCGAATACCTACTGCACAATTCAAGAACAATAATTAAAATGCAACTTACTTATGAAATGATATTCCAGGTTCTTTACTATTTGGCCTATTTGTGCAACCGTATGCAGCACAATATGGCATTATAAAAAACTTAGACACATTAGAAAATGAAATAATCACAGCATCAAACACAATGTGAACTTAGCAATTGCAGGGATACGTAACATGGCCGCCGCCGCGCATGCGCAGTATCAGCCGAGAGTTTAGAGGCGGTGTCATAGATTTAACGTTACTTCGTCTCCATATATTTCTTTCCTCCATGGCGCTGACGAACCAAGGATCCTGTTACTACTTCTTACAGATTTAACTAAAGATACCCAATGAAATTAAAATTATAGTCTTTGGAACTCGAGAGCAGTAATACATCGCGTACACATTATTACATTTTCATAAACATATATGAATTAATTATACTATCAGTAGTTTAAATAAAATAATAGTTACAAAACTATTACTTGAATAATTGGTGTGGTAGCATATGTAACAATGCGACTTGTTGGGATTTGGCCGGCTTGTCGCCTGACTCCTCCCAAAGAGCAAAGTAGTGTTTCCATCTCTGCAAAACGTGTCACTGTGTGCGCTAACTGTATTTTTTTGTTGCGTGATGCGTATTTTTATTTTATGAGGCGGAGATTAGGGACTGTCCCATAATTTGCCTATACAGGGTGTTACAAAAAGGTACGGCCAAACTTTCAGGAAACATTCCTCACACACAAACAAAGAAAATATGTTATGTGGACATGTGTCCGGAAACGCTTACTTTCCATGTTAGAGCTCATTTTATTACTTCTCTTCAAATCACATTAAACATGGAATGGAAACACACAGCAACAGAACGTACCAGCGTGACTTCAAACACTTTGTTACAGGAAATGTTCAAAATGTCCTCCGTTAGCGAGGATACATGCATCCACCCTCCGTCGCATGGAATCCCTGATGCACTGATGCAGCCCTGGAGAATGGCGTATTGTATCACAGCCGTCCACAATACGAGCACGAAGAGTCTCTACATTTGGTACCGGGGTTGCGTAGACAAGGGCTTTCAAATGCCCCCATAAATGGAAGTCAAGAGGGTTGAGGTCAAGAGAAAGTACTAACATACTAACGAAACTAAAATGGGCTCTAACATGGAAAGTAAGCGTTTCCGGACACATGTCCACATAACATATTTTCTTTGTTTGTGTGTGAGGAATGTTTCCTGAAAGTTTGGCCGTACCTTTTTGTAACACCCTGTATAATTGTGGGAAACCACTTAAAAGCCTCAATCAGGTCGGTGGGTAGGCGGGGATCAGGACTGGACCACGGTCATGTTGTACCGCCTTAGCGCACTGAGCCACTCTGGCGGGTAAAAGCAAGTCTTAATTCTGGGGACAAATTGACGAACAGAGTGATTTCTATCTTATTGTGTGCTTTAGAAAATTGTAAAGTGTTCTGGTTTCGGTGGGTGTCGCATAAGAACACGTGTTCTTGCCAGAAGAGATTCTGTAGTAATAAGACCAAGGCCGCTGGACTTTGCTCTCCTGATAATAAACACTCTTCTTTTAAGTGGTCCGTCTCGAGTGGTAAAGGTGACCTTCAATGCAATCAGGTCGCTGTCTTAACAAATATTTCAACTTTATTTCTATACATTTAATTTTTTGCCTGTTTCTCGTTGAAATAAACCGCATTCTCCGAACTGAAACCCATGTCAACCAAACGTATATCAGGAACATATTGGTTACACATTACAAAAACGAGCAAGTCTACGCATTCACACAATACAACCATTTGAAATATTTATGAACGAGTAGTTCGTTTGCCCTTCGTATTCGTTCACTTGAGAGGCAGGAGTGATTTGAATTTTTATTAAAGTTAAGAATCTACACTCTCCATTTTCTGTTGGTACACAGCTCATAGGTTTTTATACTCATAAAGAATTTTTTCCTTATTTTTTATGTATCGTCGACATCGAGTCATAGACGCGGCAGAGAGGATTAAATGACAATTAACGGGAAGAAATTTGGTCATTACCTCTTTAGGGAACCATTCCGGCATTCAAGCTGGAAACCATGGAAAACCGAAATCTGAATTGCCGGATGGGGATTTGAGCTCAAAACCGAGTTTTAGGCTTGTTGCAGTGGCGGATCCAGGATTTTGTTTTTGGGAGGGGGGGGGCTAGGATTTGGTTTGGGGGGGGGTTGACTCGGGGGAGGAGGGGTTCGCCGACAGAAATCTCATTATTCCAGATTGCCGCCTTTATTAAAAAAAAAAGGTCCCTAAAATCCATGTCGTCAGGGGTGACCTTGGTGCTTTTAGTGGGGGCTTCAGCCCCCTAGCCCCCCCCCCCTCCCTGGATCCGCCACTGGCTTGTTGTATGGGATTAAAGGAATAATTATAGCAACAAACGTTTATATTTTAAGTTTTAGTAAAAAAATTTCTTAAATGCCATTTTTAAAACACGAATGTCTCTTATGAATCACATTTGAGTATTAATTAATATTTCGTTGGCTAACTAACAGAGGTTTAATGTACTGTACCATGCCTAAACCAATCCGTTAGTCACACCTGCACTTCTACCCACAATGTAAACCGCGAAAGCATTTTTGGGTACTTCGGAGGGACAAAGCAAGTTTTGCCAGTGGTGATGCAAGACAGGTGATGGACTATTTATTGTTCTCTGAAATCGCATACCATGAAATCCACGTCAGGCAATTTACCTCTGAGCAACAAGACTAATGCGTAGGTTTGATGTTAGATGATTAATATTCATGCCATGAAGATAAAATATCAACTCGTCATAATAATTCGTGCGTTTGATATGACTAATGTTGACTATGAATATTTTGCGGTGAAACTTTTCTGGAACCAAGTTTAATTGTTTATTCTCATATCTACCGATTCACTTCTGGTTTATTAAAAATAGATGCTCCGTAGCTCTCTATATATTCTATTGAGGTAAATGTCTGAAGGTCATTCCAGTTGCTTCTTTTTAGCATACAATAGTCTGGTTGAGTCCAGTATTTGGAATTGTTTCTAAGCCTTTGTTAAAGCTTAGCTACGATATCTCTCTAAGAACATCTTTTTTGGTTTTTCATTTAATGACAATCAAACATATGTCCCCGTTACGATTTCCTTTCGCACCAAATTCCACACATAATGATTTAAAAAAAAATTAGAATATTTGAGAGCAATTTCACCACCATATACTTGGGCCCTTTAAAAATTTTAAATTCTTCTAGAGTTTTTGGTAAATTGTTCAGCTTTTCTCTAATTGATTTACTTACTTACGAAAGAAAATTTTCCCACTCCCTTATGTCTGGCATCAAGTGCCAGCTTGTGGTCATCTCTTCTCTTCCTTGCATCACTCCTAATTCTTTACCAACATCCGTCCAGGCCCCATCACTAATACTTGCTTCATACACTCCCAACATTTTCTTTACCCTCCTCCTGTCTCCAACGATTCTCAACTAAGCTTCTTTATCGTATCAGTTACTGAAAGCATTATGCACTAATTTCCATAAACAAGTACATCTGCCCAAAATCCTGCATTTGATGCCCATAATCTAGTCCCACACTACACCACCATACTTTGCTTGGTGTGACGAAGGTTTTGTAATCCTATTCCCTCGCTTCTCTGGTACTTACCATCATCGACCTGTCCAGTAAATGAGTCGTTTTGAAGCCTTTTCCTACCACGTAGCTAATGTGTCCTGCCCGATTGAGTATATTATCACATACGAGGGGCAGTCAAAAAGTTCCCGCAATTCTGTCGCAGTGTTGGCATTTGTGATGCAATTGTTACGATTTTGACAGGTCTGAACAGGTCATAACAGGCAGTGTGACTGCAGTGTAGCTGGAGGTAGGTCTGTATGGTAATCAGTTGGCTCGATGACGCAGCTTGAGCAAAGAGCGAACATCAAGTTCATGTGCAGATTAGGGAAATCTGCTTCAGAGACTTTGCTAGCCTTACAAACAGTTTACGGTGACGATTCGTTAAAGAAAACAGCCGTTTACGAGTGGTTTTCAAGATTTAATGGTGGACAGGAATCGCTGGAAGACGAGAGTCGCAGGGGGGGGGGGGGGCTCAACCTCCAGAAACGAAGCAATGGTCGAGCAAGTGAAACAATTAATCAGATCAGACCGAAGAATAACCATCGACGAGTTGACACAAGAAGTGGGGATCTCTCATAGACGAGCAACGGCTGTACTTCGGAAGATACCAAAATAGATTTTTCATCGTTGTTTCCAGCAATGGCAGGGGCGGTGGAGAAAGTGTGTGAGTTCAGAATGAGCCTTCTTTGAAGGAGATTAGGTAAATGTGTAAGAGTTACAATGAAACTCCGGGAACTTTTTGACTGCCCCTCGTATATCCAAAGTCATTCACATTTAAAGTTTTCAACGACGAATTCATCCTTCACTCTACAGTATTAAAAATCTTTTTTATTTATCTTTGTACCTAGTAAACTGATTCTTCTCAGTAAACATTAGATTTCTCCGTATTCTAGGTCTAGCTTTACATATATTCGTCTTATAGCAACTAATTGTTATCTCAATCTCAGTTTTTCTATTTATTTTGATCAACGTACAACTTGAAACAGCTTAGACCCAGAATAGGGTCGATGTGCACGCACCAGCGCGGAATTATTGGAGTAAGCGAAACGTTGGTATTCGGAGCAGTTGCTACCAAATCGTTTTCCTGATATACAAAGAGGTACCGTCACTTTATTTCATACACTGCTGAAATTTTTTATTGAGTCGAGAGAGAAATGAATGAAGATATCGTAGGAAAACAGGTTGGAAATGGTGATCACACAACCATCCTCTCCATAAACAAACCATCCATTCACCGTAACTGTATAGTGTCATTTTCTTCAACGAAATCGGTTATTACACCGTTGCTTAAAATCTGAACTTCATCCTCGATACACATTACTTTCCTCGAAAGTTGGGAACATATGGATATTTGAACTGAACAATATAGATGACGGTATTTTATAATTATCGTATTATTTCGTTGGCATCGAGGGCATTAGAGGCTGGATAATTTGGAGCAAGGAGCGGGAAGGAATTCGGCCATGGAATTTTGAAGAAACCATCCCGGAACTCGCCTGGAGTGGTTGGAGGGAATCATGGAAATTCAGATCGGGATGGCCGAACGGGGTTTCGAACCCGCGACCTCCCGAAAGCGAATTTTAATTCACTATATTAATATTTTTTAACATGACTGTGGATAGTCCAGCCAGACAGATGTTAGTCCATAACTTTGACTGTATAAAAAAGTTTTTATAATATGTTATTTTGAATTTTCCAGACATCTAGTATAATTTTGGATTTTTCATGAAAAACAATGTTTCAAGGAATATTTTTTAATCGTTTTGATACATTATTTGTTCGCTTTGACAAGATATTCCATAAATAATGACGTTCAACTCTATCCACAAATTCTTTTAATAAAGATGATCTCCAACTCCATTTCCCACCGGTGCAGCGCATACGATTATAGTTAATACAAAAGTATAACCAAAACGTAACTACTCGTAATTTAGAAAATTAAACAATGAGTCTGTTAGATGAGAATTATTACCTGTAAACTCAAAAGATGAAAGGTGTTCCAATGGACCAAAGTGACATTAGATCCCGATTTTGTATGTATTCATGCAGAAAATCTTGGTTGAACGAGTGAATGCTTTTTACATAAATCGCAAATTTAAATTGCATTTGGTTAATTCTTTCGCGAAAACACTTCAATTTAATTTTGTGCTCGAATAAAAAAGCTGCCTTTTCTAATAGTAAATACATTGATATTAAGTTAGGAAATGTATTATAAAACAGTGAAAGAATTAAGTTTTCGGATATTTGTTTCTCATCTGAACTTGTAAGTAGTCATCGATGACATTAAGCCCAAAAAAAATTAAAAAAAATACATTTTGTGAAATAAAACTGCATGAAACAATTAAAGCAACTAGGGGAGTAGATAAAGTAAAATCCTGTAAGTCATACATAGACAAAACTATGAATTTAATAGAATTTGTTTTATTGATCATGTTGTGCACACTCACTATTATACGAGACTAGCTGATACCCGCGACTTCGTACGCGTTGATTAAGAATTTCTTTGCCTGAATTGAATATAGAAATTTGTTGGTAACAAAGGATTGGTCAGAAACAACACCGAGTCGGCATAATATGACAGGAAAGCCATCACTATATCATTCTACCACCTGTCTCTTGAAGAGAATCAATTTCCAACATATTTAAAAACAGAAAAACAAACGAAGGTGAGGGGAAGTGGGGTGGTGGGTGTTAACTAAGGGCAGCTTTATTTCAGCTTGGTCTTTTCTTCTTTCTTCAGCATGAGTATTCGATTCTTAGGTACAGTTCTAATAACTTCAGCTGCTCGTGCTCTGCTAGAGCTACAACCTCGGCCAGTTTACGCCCGCAAGACATGTAAAAAAAGAAGGCAAAATAAACTGTTGCCAGAAACATTGTAGCAGACACAAAGTAATAGGTCAGAGAAAATCGACATCTATACTAAATAATACGTTTTTTCTCTAAACGAAATGTATTAACAAATTATACACTGACATAATGCGCGAGAAGCACAGCTTGAGCAACGGAAGTAACAGTATAGACTAACACACACATCCGTCTCTCTGTCACCATTCTATAAGTTCTCAAAATTTCGTGACTGCTACAGTTAATGATTTTATCTTGATTTTAATATGACATAAGGGATTATACCTTGAAAATGACAAGAGTTTTTACTCTCTTTTATAGCATGATAGTAGGTGCTTTTGAAGAAGACCAGCTTATGTTGGTCGAAACCGGTAAAGACTATTAGAATTATCGATGCAACTGGTTGGCTGTACTGTACATCTGTTCAACTATTTACCGCTGTTCAACTACAGTTAATCATACCAAAAAAAAAAGTATCCTGTGCCCTCCCTACAGATTTTGTTGTCAAATTCCGTCAATATCGGTATAGGCATTTAGTCATCAAAACGTAACAAAAAGACAGAGACTTACTTCCGCATTTATAGTATTATTACAGCAGATTACACACATACTGATTGCGAATCACCCCTAAGGGATCAATATAGCGTAAAAAATGTACACCTACAGCATTGCAAGTCTATCTACGATTTGCCCCGCATTGCACCCCGAAATTTGTGATATTTACAGTTTAACATTCAATCCGAATAACCGATGGTCCAGGCGTGACTTTTCGAAATTATAAGACAACATGTATTATTTATACAGATAATTTTTCAACCAAATATAGACAGTATTTTTCTCCTTGTTTCAAAGGATAAGTGTGCAAAGTTTCATCGAGATCGGATGAAAACTGTGGATTTGTATGAAGAACAAACAAACCAACAAACAAACATACATACATTCATCTTTATATATATATACATAGATAACGCAACACTTCGACAATTATCATTCAAATAATTTATCACCAAGGCAATACAGTTTCTTTCAAATCATGATTTATTTGTTGCACAAATGTTTACCACAAGCATTTACAATCACTCACAGGTACATACTCTCTCACGCAAACAAAAATTAATGCTATCTTATGTGATGTCTTGCTCCGTCATTTCTCGTGAAATATCACAGTCGATATAGAGTCACCACTGACATTATCATGCGTGACAAAGAAAGAATTCGCCAGTGTCTCTGGAGTTGTCTTGTTGTCCTTCACAAGTCCTCGTGACCGCCCGAGACCCCCACCTGGTACCCTGTACCTCGAGTCTTCTCTTCAGTCCAGCGGTCGAACTTCTCAGGGTACCCGGGAAGCATCTCCGTCCTCCAACCACCAGCCTCGCCGCGTCTCATGAACTTTGATTGGTCTGTCGATTCTTCCTTGGCAGTGGGTTCCCTGCAAAGACGACAAGAGCGCTTATTTAAGGTGCATTTCTACGTCAGAGTAGTCGCGCGAGGGCTACTCTCAGGAGGCTGTCCATTTGAGAGTAGATTTTGGCTAGCTCGACTCTCGAGAGCACTCTCGCAACAACTCTCAGAACACTGTCCACATGAGAGCAGCGGAGAGTAATCAACATGGCGGTTCACAATAGGAAAGTCGCGTCAGCTGTGACCATACTGTCTGCTATTACTAAAATGAGGTAAAAACAGAGTAGGGAAAGCTGCTGGGTTAAGCCTTGGATAAAAAGGAGAAGTGTTTCCGTAGCCAACCATACAATGACACCGGAATTACAGACCACTGCTTCTACAGTATTTTCAAACGAAATGATGACTTAAATGGTGAAAAATCATGTGTTATTTGCAATTATAAATTCTGTGTCTTTATCAAACTTGTACAGATATCTTACGATTGATCACACCGTTGATAAAATGCTCATGTGTGTGTGTGTGTGTGTGAGAGAGAGAGAGAGAGAGAGAGAACGTACGTGTCTGTCTGCGTACAGACTATTTTTGACTTATCCCGTATCGTTTGTACTATGTATGATGCTATGGGACCAATAAATACAAATACAAAAAAATACAAAAACAGTTTACGAACTTTTGTTGGTTAATGAGCTGTGAAGTTGAGTTTATCATAGAATATGCGGGACCCACAATTTTCAAAGAGGACACTAAAATGAGAAAATCTATATCAGTACATGAAAGAGTTATGGCTACTCTCCAATTTTTTGCATCAGGTAAATTTACTTGCTGCATAATACGTTGTTTTCCTTTTTATGTTTTTATTTTATTATTATTATTACATCGTCTTGACATAATTTTGGGGGATTCGTATTTAAGACTCCATTACATTAAACTAACCGAATTACGTTGTGTTGGAAAGACAGTGAATTCCGGAGTGCATTGAAGTAAGGCTACTTACAATTTTTTTTTTTTTTTCAAACAGTGAGTTCTTTAAAAATGAATAAAGGCTTACTTCGATTTTGAACTTCCCACTGTCATTACACTGTGTCTATAATAATTATAGACACATTGTCATGAAAATAAATGTTACGAAATTGAATAAATGCATCGCTCATATTGCTAAAATTGTGGAGCTTCTTTTGAACTTCATGTTCTGAATGAGAATATTTCTCTCTTATTTCCTTCAAAACATTTTGTTTTTTAATTCTGTCACACTAATCGGCACATTTCACATTCCACAGCAATTCTCTACCTACATACATTTTTAATTAATTTCTTTGTTTCTTCTGATGAGCAATTTTTACTCATCTTGTTGCTACCTCTCGCCGAACTCTCAGCTTCTGCTCTCATACTTTTGAACACTGTTCGTTTTCTGCGAGGTACTCTCAGACAGCGCTAGGATGACGTGTCGACTTGAGAGCGAGTCGAATATTGTCGCTCTCAGGCAGTAGCTCACCTCTCGCCACAAGTTACGCTATCGAGAGCTTACTCTCAAGGGAGCGTGCACAAACTACGTGGCTTCGTCCAGGGGGGGGGGGGGTAGTTGAAAGGCTACGCTGGGCTACGTTGGTGGGAGGGGGGGGGGGTTCCGAGCCAGGCCACGTAGCTTTCCTTTCATAACATTTTTCACAGTTAAAATGAGGAACAGAATTCACAACAGCATGTGAATATTTATTTCCCTCAGTTAACTATTTCCGTATGTAATTTACAAAATCGTCTGACAAGAGAAAACAGTACAAAATGTCTTCTGGAATCAAAAGGGATAAAAGCTGCGTGCTACGTGGGGGGGTCACAGGAGGCCAAAATGGAGCTACGTGGTTTATGCACGATCCCCAAGTGGACACGCACCTTGGCACGGAAGTCTGTCATACTTCCTTAACAGGTCCGATGTGGTTCCACACGACTGTAGTCAGGTCGGTGAAACGCATATTTACAGTCTCATTCCCAACATTTTTAATGAAAGCATGGAAAATGTAACATGCTCTAAGTTGCTTGTACGTCTGCTGATGTAATACTGTAGTGCCTTATGGTATCACTATTGCAAATTGTTTTTTAAATTAATTTATTTGACACTTGGCCTGCAGCACATTACTCAAAGTAATTGTTTTTGTTTAAAGCAAGTCACACTTGAGACTCTAAATTCGGTTTATAGCGTTTGCACAATATAATTATTTAACAGAAATAAAAATTGTATAAAATATTATAAACAAAAGCAGTAGAACACATGTTTAATAAGAAAATTGTCACCATCTACAGGTCTGTATAGAATAAAAGTTAACACTGTCGATTATTTTTCGCATATACTCTGTAAGCACGGGGGAGGGAGGCGACGAAATCAAACACATTTGTATTTCTATAATGTTCTTAGGTACAAAACGTACCACCGAGCTTGGTGGTATAACGGTTAGCGTTCTCGCCTTACATTCGGGAGGACGCCGGTTCGAATCTCCGTCCGGGCATCCAGATTTGGGTTTACCATGGTTTCCCAAATCACTCCAGGCAAATACCGGGATGCTTCCTTAAAAAAAGGCCATGGCCGAATTCCTTCCCATTCCTTAACCGTCTCTAACGATCTCGCTGTTAAGAGACGTTAAGCAGTTTTTTTTTGTTGTTTTTTTTTTTTTTTTTTTTTAAAAAAAAAAGGTGATGATCTAATTTAACTGGGTAACTTAAACCCCATTGTTTTACGATCTTTGAAGAGAATGTCTGCTTAATCTTTATATATATAGCAAGTACTTCAAAGAAGACAGACGTCACTGTACACAACAGACAGTTTAGTAGTTTGGACTTGGTTAATTAGAAAGAAAGAATATTTAAATTTGTAGCAATTTAATCTTCTCCATAATCATATGTCTTTCACACACGCACTGGAGTGGTCTGGTGGCTCAGTGGTTAAGGCATCTGACTGGATATCGAAAGATCCCTGGTTCGAATCTCTTACACAAAGAGGTATATGGACGAAGGAACGTTTTGTATTAGCTACGTACTTTTTGGGCAGGGGTGGCAGCCCATTCCTCCTCCTGATCTCGGCGATGTACTGCTCCTGGTTGGTGGCAGGATTCTTCCTCATGTTGGCGAAGCTGAGGTGCTCTGCCAACTGCTGCACCTGCTCGTCAGTCAGCTGTTTGCCCATGAACTTGGCCGTGCGCCGGATCACCCGCGGCAAGTCCTGCCAACATTACCAACATCGACGTGTTAGATTTATACTCTATCTGAATGGATCTATAGAGGAACAATGCTAGCAGACCAGCGACTAAATAAAAGATGCCTATGGTTCAATAAATTCAGTTTACTGTTGCCATTATCGCAGAGGATTCTTGGGCAAAACCACGAAAGAGGAAGACAAAAACACAGTACTCTTCACTGCATTGTCACAACTACAAATTATGATCATACTCGCTCGAAAAGAATGAACTACCCTGTCTAACGTATCTTCAACCCTGAACCACAAACAATTCCTTTCAGCCTTCGAAACCGTCTTCTTTCAGCTTCTTACCCTACATTATGCTAACACTTCTTCATGAAACTGCTACAGACGTCAATTCTTGCTTCTACAAAACGTCTTTCAGCGTCTTTTTCCTTCCTGGGCTCCTCAAGTGTCGTCCTTTAAACTCGCACTCAAGAATTGTTTCTGCTGAAGACCAATGAGAAACTATTAGTGCGACGTTCTATTACCACGACTCTTCCGCCCACGAACGTGAAAAATTCTTCCCCTTCCAATTTTCGTGTCTGTTAATACCTTCTCCCAATGTGGTCACGTCATTGGTTTGGTGTGTCAACTTGTATGAAGTCAGTGAGCAAGAACAGTTTCTGAGCGAAGTGATGCATCATGAATTTCAAATGACAATATTTTTCGAGCAGTTGCATTTTTCAGCCTCTCACAGCTGTGATTAGACCTCTACATTTCGTCCCTGCAGCATTTGTATTGCCCAACATCTCCTATATTCAAGCAGTAAACGCAAATAATCTGAAAAATAGTAACGATTCACGGTTATGAAGCCTTTATATCATTACTCTAAAATTGATTTAATTATTTCCAAGCCTTGCTCATGGCAAAATTGAAAAGTCGATCGATTCCGGTACCTTTCTGAATGGGTCCACCTTAGATAGACGTGCCAAACTCATCGCAACAAACAAACAATTGGAAAACCAAAGTGAATTTTAAAGAATTCCAAAATCCGTCATTACAATACGGTTGTCAGACCTCAGTTCTTAAACGCTGCGAGGACCTTACTGATGAACAGGACAGGCACCATGGAAAAGGTTGAAAGACGTATCCAGAGGAAAAATCATGGGACAAGATTTCTCCCGGACGGAACCTACTAACAGAAAGCGAATTCCGGATTGTATCACTGTTGGAACAGCTAACAGCACCAGGTGTCGTTACCGGCTGATGTTCTGCTGACACCTTCCGAGAATAGAAAACAACAGGTTTTATCAAGGATATCTTCTCACTTATCAAAAGCTACAAAACAGGAAGCATGTGCACCAATGAGATACAAATAGATTTCGATTATGCTGTGATTTCCGCTACTGATGCTGCAGATCGCCTCAAATTTTGTGATAGATCTACGCTTAATTCCTGATCTCCTCCACCAACAATTACTAAATCTCGGAAGGGGAGAAAAGAAAAATTATTAGTTGGATTCAAGACGCATTAGGAACGAAAGTGAGAATTCAGAAAAAAACTTTCCACAAAAGCTCTCTAGCAGGCTTGAATGAATAGTAATAATGATTCTCCCTACCTTTTTCATTTCCTCAAATGTGTTGAAGAGTACGTGCGACTCGTTGCGAAGCTTCCAGAAGTCGAGGACGTGGTCCCAGAATGGATTGAAGGGAACTGCAAAACAAGAAATAACGCAGTCAGTGAATGTTGCAAGAATCATTGTTATGATAATTCACAAAACTTTGTGTCGTGTGAGGAAAGTGTAAGTATGGTGATGGGTTTTTCTTGTGGTTTCTTCTTTGTAGTGGAGCTATAATAAAAATAAACTTTGTTTTTCCATTCGCATTTATTATCTATTATTAATACTGATTCAATCAGAATCGCCAGTTACCACAAGAATGTTCATTACCAACCTATTTTTGTTGTGTTTCTTTGAACCTGAGCTACAGTGATGTGTTTAATTGTAAAATTTATTTTTAGTGTCCCGAATAGTGTCTGGTTAGTGAAAGGGACATATTCATTGATTACGTTTTCCCCTTCATTAAAAGCTTTTTACATGTGACAATTTTGTTGTACTGTCAGCACGTTGTTTTTTTGTTTTTGTTTGTTTGTTAATCTCCGCCATTTGCATTTCAGTGTGTTCACGCTTGTTTTTTTTTTTTTTTTTAAATATATGTTCGGCAAAGATAGAATGGCTAAAGTACTTTAATTCCCTCAAATTCTCTTTGTATCGGACTTCAAATATTCTGGCTGTTTGTCCGATGTAAATGGTCTTAGACCATGAAAAGTCTTATTACTGATGTTTTTTGTCAATTTGCTGAAACACTTACTCGAGTCTGCCATGAAGGCGTCCAGGAAGTTCTCGAAGCTGAAACGGTAGCCGTAGACCATTTTGTAGTAGTGGTAGTAGGATACCGCCGCGTCTTTGGGGTCACGTGACACGTATATCACCTGCAAACAAAGGAGCAATATTCGCTAAGAGGTGATAATATAACCATTATTAATACAGTAGATAACTTAAGTTCCGTATAAGAAGAAACCAGTGTTTCTGAAAAGGAGCAGACTCCATTAACGTCTTGCAGCTATAGAGCAGGCTAATATTTTCATTCAAAAATAGAAACAATACAAAGTTAAAATTATTCGGGAGGACGGCGGTTCGAATTCCTGTCCGGGCATCCAGATTCGGGTTTTCCATGGTTTCCCCAAATCACTCCAGGTGAATGCCGGGATGCTTCCTTCAAAAGGCCATGGCCGAATTCCTTCCCATTCCTTGCCCCCCATCCTTTCCCGTCTCTAAAGACCTAGTTGTTATAGGAAACGTTAAGCAATTAAAAAAATCTTCCAAAACAATTCTGCTGGACACATGCTCATATGAACATTACTTGTTGACTTTTTTTTCGTGCTAGCGAATGAAGTTAGTAGCACATGTTGCGGTATGATTGGCGTACCTTGGGCTTCTTGCTCCATATCTGCGTAGGTAGGAGCTCCTTCGGCAGGTGGGTCTTAATGTAGCGTGGAGGCGACATTCTGGCAACCTTCTCCACCGTATCCAGATCCCCCTCTTCAGGATCACCAGTAATGGACAAGTTCCTGAGGACAAGATCAACCTCTCAAACTAACGTTTCATTTAGTAGGTGCAGAGATCAATCCATAAAGGATCTTAAACTCGAAACATGAAATCAGAAGTTACAATAAATGCCAAAGAATATGACATTACAATGACCCGCCAGTGTGGCTCAGTGCACACTGACTCGGAAGGGGGGGGGGGGGAGTACAATGGGGTCGGGCACGATTCCACGTCCTCGCTTACCGTTCGTCCTGACTGCGATTTTTAGATGGTTTTCAGGCCGTTTTCGGCAGCCATAATCTCCGCATCATAAACCACACATTTGACAAACAAAAATACACTTTTCACACACAAAATACAGTTACACGCTTCGCAACACTTCACTTCCCTCGTTAGTACGTAGAACGACCTCGCAGTAGGTATAAAATGCAGGGCGTCAGCCAGGGAATAACTTAGAATTCGACCTGGACAACGATGTGTAAAACTAAATGTTGGTGAAAGGTGGTGATGAAGCAGAATCTTACATTACAATATGATTACTGATTTAGCTAAAATTATTATTTTTTAATAGAAAAAGAGTTTTAGGAGACTTGCAGGATGGAGATCCAACATAAAACCTAACTTACATCTGAGGTATGTAATTAACCATTTAAGTATTTAAGTGTATAACTGAAGTGTAGAAGAATTCCTAATCAGTAATTTTATAACAGATAATGGTCGATTAAGAAAATGAAAGTTTATCTCTGTCGTTACTGACCCAAATAAGACACAGAGATAACCCGACAACGGAGTCGTTTTAATAGAAGAGAATCCATTGAAACGTTTTGCCCTTCTAATGAATCAGTCTTGCCGGTTAGAGTCAGATATACTTCGAAAAGTCTTTCCTTTGGTGACTTTGTTCTGACGGATTTTGAGATTTGTGCTGTTATTTCACAGATAAACTATCAAGGAAATGTTGGCTGGCATCGCAAATCATTATCCTATTGATCAACCCGTGTTGCCCTAGAGAAAATCTCGTTACCCTTCCAAGCCTAATCAATGGGCGTACAGAAAACCCTGAGAACTAATGTAAAATGAAACTCTTTGCTGGATTTCAAGATATTTGTTTAATTATGTTATACTATTGTTAGTAACATTTGATGAAGAATAATTTTGTAATAAATGTATATTATTGTCAACGTAGGTAGAATGATGTTATTAATGTGCAAAACAACATCCCGATTCCTCATATCAGCAATTTCCATCATTAGTAGTATTCTTATTGATAATTTATGCAAAAAATTAATTTAATTCATAACATGAGTGATTATACCTAAATATAGATTTATTCTGGTGAAAGACAGTCATTATCACCATATATCTACGATGCTTTATTTGTATTACATTGACACTCAAATGTGTATTCTTTTAGTGATAATATTGCAGCACTCACGTAGAAGAATGCAGAAATCATGTCCAAATAATATGGCCCATTTGATATCAGCGTAGTTTTTTTTTAATTTAATTAAATTTAATTGCAATGGAGCACAGGCTCCGGTGGCAATTTCCCTACACACCCATCTTCCACCTATCCTGCACCCACCTACATTTGCCCTCTACAAATTTTATCTTTAAATTCTTTCAAAGTTTTCGGTAAATTATTCATAATTTTTCTTGGTAACTCATTCCAATCCCTGACACCCTTACCTAAAAAAGAGAATCTTCCCACACCCTTGTGCCTGAAATCGAGTGCCAGCTTGTGGTCATGGTCATCTTTTCCCTTCCATGCACTACTTTTCATACCTATTGCAATATCTTTCCATGCCTCATCGCCAGTATATGCCCTGTACAATCCCATGACCCTCCTCATCCTCCTTCTGTCTTGCAATGAATCCCATTTCAACTCCTTTATCATATCCGTCACTGATTGAATTCTGCGATAATTTCCAGAAACAAATCTAGCAGCCCTTCTTTGCACCCTCTCCAACTCCTGTATTTGATACGTAAAATGAGGGTCCCATACTACACTACCATATTCGAGCAATGGTCTCACCAAAGTTTTTTAACCCAATTCCTTTACTTCTCCCGTACATCCCCTCATCACTCTCTCCAACAAGTACAGAACTTTGAAACCTTTTCCTACCACCTGTCCAATGTGTCCAGCCCAGAATCAACGAAGACTGAGTATTCAGAGCTGATGCTAGTTTTGGTGTATTTGGATGATTTAAACAACTAGCTGAACATTTTGTTTGTAATGTGGATCAAATCAATTTTTTAAATTGATTTAATTGCATTTTGTAGCTAGTACAACTTACAAAGCATGTACAGAGTGATATGTTTTTATACTTACTGTATCTGCGGAAAACGATTGTCCAAGGGAATTTTCTTTGCCTTATCATAGTCGCAGTTGTTTCCTATCAGCCATACCATTTCCTGGGTCCATGTGGTACCTGAAATTAAAAGCATTGATCAATTATTAATTCGGGAACTCTATCATACCGTTCCAAATTTGTGTCAGATGCTTAATCAAAAATTTAATGTCTCAATGTAACATTTTTGGTGGTGTGAAGTAGTTAAGAAGGTTTTATAAATGTGATACATTTCTCTATCACACTGTTGAGGGAAAACCTAACATGTCATCAAGACATTGATATGAAAGGTGCTGATTGTATTAACGTTTTACATCAAAAAATTTCTAGAATAATTTCTTTTTCAGATCCAGGCCTAAATTTAATTTAACCAAATTATATGGGAAGTAACTTTAAAAGAAACATTATTTTAAAAATTACACCAAAAGATTCGTGTTTTTAAACTTCTGAATCATAATGGAACCTGCAAATCGTCATTATACTCTAGAAATTGGAACGAAAGTGGCAGTGTTAAATGTGAAGGAAATATCCCTTTATTTAGCTGAAGTTATTTGGGGAAACCATGGAAAACCGAAAATTGTTTGGCAGGACGGAATGTCCAAAATCGAGTTATTCCGAACATCACATTCAAACGTTGTCTCTTTCTACCATGGGCTTGTTAAGTCAGCGGGTGCCGGCAAACTAAGATATTTGAAGACGTGTGTCACTTTTAACCTTCCCTAACGAAAGATCGTGTAAAAAAATCCCTGTAATGATGATGTCTAATGATATAAGTTCTCGGAACGCAACAAACCGTGTTTTCGTCCTTGATATCTCGGTAAAGTGGAATACCATAGCTAAAATAGTTTATTATACCTGAGTTATGATGCATTAGTTAGGAACACTAAGTGGAAATTCGTGTCCAGTAAAACTATTATGAAACATTCTAAAACCCAAAACTTTTCAAATCATAATTATGATCTCAGTATGTGATTCATCAAACAATACGCGAACATAAAATTCCTTATAACACGTAGACTCATTGGACGGACAGTACATAAGCTTAATTTTCCAAACAAACACACCATTCTGATTAAGTAATAAAGGAATGGATTGCACACACTGGGTTTGGAATAAATTACCACGAGAAATGATAGATAATTTACCAAAAACTCTGAAAGAATTTAAAGTTGAAATTTGTAGAGAGCAAAAGAAGCAGATACAAAAAGGGGAAACATGGGTGTCGGTTGGTAAAATGCCACCGGATTGTGCGCTACATTGCAATTAAGTTATTAGTATTATTACTTAGTCATTCTTTTTACAGCTTTCAAGAAAATAGATACGTGCGAACTCCGGGGCAGCATTTTTTTTTTATTTTCATAGTTTTCCAAAATCCGAAGATTATTTTGTAAGTAGAGTATTACAAATTTATTTACCATCCCCTCCAACCAGTTCCTGTATGGAGGTTCTAATAAAGAAATATTACCTCTTTTTACTTCCTTTTAACTAATGTAGTTTGTTTTAATTTATTTATCCATTAAATAAATAAAAAATACTTTTTGTATTATTAGTAAGTGTGTTATTGCTATTGCCAACGTTTCGGTAGCCAACCTGGAGCCTTTCTCAGGGCTATTCTGCCGTAGAAGACAAACCTCAACATCTGTGGAACTGCGGCACTCGCTGCCGGAAATGCAAGACAATCGCTGGAGGAAAGCAACACCAATCCACCCAGTGGGCCGACTGAGGAAGGTAACAGGTTAGCTGTTGAAACGTTGGCAGCAGCAACAACTGGAAGTTGGGGGCCATTTCCTCAACTGCATATTAATCAATTCTTACAAAAATTAGTACTGCGTCTGTGTAATTGAATTTTGTTTCTTTTTATGTTTTAATCGAAGATGTTCTTAAAAAATGTTGAGTAACGTGCACGACAAAAAAAAAATCAACTGCATTGGTGTATTACTAGTTTTGATTAAAAAATGGTAAAAAAAACCGAAAGAAAATTCGACTGCATTGGTGTATTACTAATTTTGATAAAAAAAAGTGTTTGGTGAGAGTAGTGAATAGTTCCCAACGTGATGCGATTGATAACAGGCATAGATTTAAGAAGAGACTTTCCGAATTTGTTGAATTAAAACACGATTTTAACGCCTCATTGTGAATGCCCATAAGCTAATGACTTGGTCTAGGGGTGGGGGGAGGGGTTACGTGGGTAGGGGGGGGGATGGTTTGCAAGCCAAGACACGTAGCTTTTCATTCATTTATTTGTCACAGTTAAAATAAGGCACAGAACACACAGCAACATGTGAATATTTATTCCCGTCATTTAAATATATCCGTACGTACTTTACGATAGTCTGACAATATGTCACCTGGAATCAATAGTGAAAAAAAGCTACGTGCAAAGCGGTGGGGGAGGGGATGTTGAGGCAACAGCCACGACAGGTTACGTGGAGGAAAGGGGAGGGGGAGGTCACAGGAGGCCAAAGTGGAGTTACGTAGTTTTTGGAGGCTTCCATATTAACATGACTCACCGCACTTGGGGTGCGACACGACCCAGACGTCGTCGGAGCGAACCTCGAAGTCTGAGATGTGGGACCAGTTCCTGCGGTAGTGGTCGGTGACGATGCACTTGGAGGGGTCTGCTCGCCACAGCACCACGCGTCCGTTCAGCTCCCTCACCGGCTCGAAGTGCATCGCACCCATACGGCACCTGCAAGCAACAAGTCAAGTCCTCGTCAGCCACTGCACTTAACAATAAAAAGATGCCAACCATTTCAGAAACATTAGTACTGTTCACAGTTGTAGCCCGTTCAGTTAACAGAGGTGGCTCAAGGTCAATCTGTTTTATCCCCACTCCGCTGACCTTAACCCCTACATGGGGAAATTTGCCACTCCCCTACTAGACACAGCGATCAGCTTGGAGGGGTTGGAAGGGGGGAGGGAGGTGACGCGAGGAGCGGGGCCAAGCGAACATGTCCTTGAGCAGCCAGTTCGGAGTGAACAGAGTATAATACATCTAAGAATTTGGTAAATTATTGTCTTAACCAGTTTCGCTAGCTATGGTTTCTGATCGTTATGGGCGAGATCAGATCAGAATCTTCTCAAAAGAAATCAATTGATTTTTATATCTGCGTCGAATCAGATTATGCAAATTATAAACATAAAAAATCAAACTTATATACAGTGTATATATAAATAGACGTGTGTGTCCCTATATTCCACTTATTCCACTCTGCAGTCACCACTACCTAGCGCAGACTACTGGTGTTTGTGTGTAGTAGTAGCCTCGAGTCTCCCATCGCGCTCTATGGTGGTTGCATGTTGGAAGCTATGGGTGTGTGGGGGAAAGAGGTCGACCTGGAGCATTTTCATATTTCGACCAAAGACGTGTGCGTCCCTATATTTCACTTTGCAGCCACAACTACCTAGCGCAGCCGACTGTTGTTTGTGTGTGGTGTGCTCTATGGTGGTTGCATGTCGGTAGCTATGGAGATGTGGAAGACATGGTGGTTGAAAGTGGTTGACATAAGGCGTTTTCTTATTTCGACCAAAGTGTTCTAAAAAAAAAAGTCTTTGGTATCTTCTAGAACGTACTAGAATGTATATAAAAGAAAGCAACGTTTTTATTATTAAAAATTTTGGTAACGCAAAAAAATTAAAATGAAACTTTTGTTCAATAAAATTTCTTTCCCTAGATCCATATTATTGAATTTCGATGAGCGAAATTCTCTTTCAGTAGCTCAAAAGAAGGAAATGTAACTTTGAAATAACGTGTTTCAGTTCGATACCTGCATTATCATTAAATTCGAATCTATTGCCCATACGACCCAGGACCTACAATTCTCTTTGGCATAGACATCACATGGCATCCGAAATGTGTTTCTGGTTTCGGAACAGAACTTTCCTTATGAAACACTTATGACTGTAGACTGCAACATTGTTTTATAACATCTAAAAAGGGTATAAAAAATTCCCTTGTACAAAAGAGAAGGTTCTATATACTATGAAACAAGTCCACTCCCAAGTCTTAAGACACAGCATTTTGCTTACCTTGCTTCCTTGTAGACAACGGTCGAGTGATCGACTAGACAGTGTTGTTTATGCGATATCGATACCAGCTTATATCACTACTGTGTCTGACGCCAACATCTGATACCAACTCATCTCCGATCGATAACGACTTCAAGAACCTTGAGTCGATTTGGTTCAACCTCCAAAGAGCTGTTTTGCTGAGTGCGAAGTTTTAAGTTAGAAATAGCGAGAAATAGCAGTCTAAACAGTACAGTATA
Organism: Vandiemenella viatica; assembly: GCA_031002005.1. NCBI lineage: Eukaryota > Metazoa > Arthropoda > Insecta > Orthoptera > Morabidae > Vandiemenella > Vandiemenella viatica. The sequence goes on along the minus strand of CM061919.1, from coordinate 227,116,744 downwards.
TGCTGATTGATAAATTACGTGTAATACTTATAAGCCGTGCTGTCGTAAAATCTGGATAACTGTCTATCTTTACTTCCGTCGAAAATCTGGGAAAATGAAAGGAGAACTAAAATTTATTAGTATCTTTATTGATATATTGCGCTTTAGTTTGCCTTCCTGTCAGATATATCACTTTCTCTCATCTGAATATGGCAATAATTTGAGCTAGCAAGAATAGTACAACCAATTTATAACACGTGGCTTAGAGGTATTACTAGGGGTGAGCGACGGGAGCAAAACGTCTACAGTAAAACAGTACTTTTTGGCACCATGCATGCCTATGAACTAAATGTAGACCTGATGTAAAATGAATAAACATAAATCAGGTGTCATACACTTCAATATATACTTAGATTATATAAGGAATGCAATCACTACCTTTCAATTCTATTTGTGATTAACATGGAATGGTCTTAACGAAAATAAGAATATTGCTCTATTGGAACAAAGTGTTACGCAGTTACAAATAAACTTCACAGTGTCTCGACGGTAAACGTTGTTCAGTTGTTGCGTTCCTAAGAAAAACTGTTTAAACGATGTATACAGCGTCTTTGTCTCTTGGAAAAGAACAACTTTAAAAAAAAACTTTAAAAATTTAAGTTTCTTACCAAAGGAGCTGGATAGGGATCCATTGGAGGACATGAGGAGGGTGAAGAGAGTGATTGCTGGTAATGTAGTCTAAAAGGCATACGTTGGTGATGGGGCTTGTAGGGATTTTGGTCGAAGAATTAGGAATAATGTATGGAAGGGGAAATATGACCATGACCACAGGCTGGCAGTCGACTTCATGCATAAGGGAGTAGGAAGATTTTCTTTTGTGGGTAAGGGTGTGAGGGATTGGAACAAATTATCAAGTGAAGTGAAGAATAATTTACCAAAAACGCTGAAGGAATTTAAAATTGAAATCTGTAAATCGAAAAGTAGATGGGGCAATAATTTAATACTCAAATTATGTAAGATAATTAAAAAAATAAATTAAAAGAGATAATTACATGAAAGGGAATTGCCACTGTAGCTTGTGACCCATCGCAAATAAATTAATAATAATAATCATTTAAGTCACATTTAACTGTCTAAATTAGTCCTTCCGCGGAGCCATAAGATAACAAAATAATTTGTTGTAAAACGAAAGCCAGACTTTGTGATCAACAAACAGTAGAGGAGGTTTACAGTTTATTTTCTTGAACGTAACACATATTACTGTCGTAAAGAGAAGGTAAAAATCAAGATGAGAAAAGTAGGTAAGTGGGATTGTCTATTATATTACTTAAACCGATCAGGAGGCCTATTACGTATCATATTATGCATATAGCGAATAACTTTTATAACCATTTTCAATAGTAAAGCACTTTACATCTCAGAACATAACCTTGTTATATGCCCGTTATCTTGCTAAAGAAGGGGGCAAATCTTATATAATTGTATAGTAAAGAACTTTGATAACAATTTTCTTAACAAGAAAGTACTTTTTAAATCAATTATAAAACTTTTTGTAAAAGACATAATACTCAAATACGGTTGTTTTTCAGTCATAATGAATTTTGTTGCATTCATTTCCATTAAGGAAGCAGAGAATGACGATCATGTTAAGGTGTATTTTGTATGCCTTTAAAATTTATCTGAGAAGATATTGGAAAAATAAAGAATTGTAACTTTTTAGATAAAAGAGCTAAGAAGATAAAAGTAGGCTCAATTGAGAGATAAAAATTCAGTTAATAACAAGTTAAAAGGTAACTTGATGTTTAAAGTAAGAAAAACGAAGTTTTAGTGTCGACATGTAATGGCCTCACCATGTGTGACTTTTATAAATTAATAGCTCTTAAACGAGAATAATTACGAGGAAATTTGTCGTGACTGAAAAGATTGGGAATAAATTAAACTATAACATATTAAAATTTCGGGTAAATCTGAGTAAAATTAATGTTCTACAGGAACCGGGGACTTTCGTAATTCACTAAAGAATAGTGTTTCCCCACGGGAATATACCATTGTTCCATGACGATTCAGCAATAGATTACCCAATGCTATAAAAAGCCAACCAGAGCTCCCTTGGGGAAGTTTTCAAGCTGGTGGTAGAGGTGAGAAGATCTTCGTGATGGGCAGCGAAATATGAGGCTAGGGAGTTTGAAGACTTTTAATAGTGGTGAAATGGGGAACTGAGAAAACTTCAAGTTGTTATAAACTTTATATTAACGATCAAGACAGTGGATAGTGGATGCTATTCCGGTATGCCATAGGATGATCTTTCAAATTTTGGGGGAATTTTCTGAAAGATTGCCAATCAGTGTGTGTGAGTGACGTCAACCTGCAATCTGAATTCAAGAAGACGATAGTTTCGATGTATTTTCTTTCTTGTACCAGCATTCAAGAATATAAACTTTGTCTAGTCAAGAACTGTTTCACTCCATAAACCTTTATCTCTTGGGGGTAATTACTAGGGATTGGCGGTCGTATGAAGAACCTATGCAAGCATCATTTAAAGGTACCAACCAACACGATCAAGTTCGGTAGAAACGTTTGAATCCGGATCAAGCATTTATATACGACACAATGAAGAAACGAAGTTAAAGAAGAAGAAGAAGAAATAGGTATCTAAATGATTAACTCTAAATGTCAAGGTCGTTAGAGGCGGGAAAGGACTGGGGGCGAGGAACGGGAAGGATGTCGGCCAAGGCCTTTTGAACAACCATGCCGGCATTCACCTGGAGTGATTTCGAGAAACCATGGAAAACCGGACGGGTATTCGAACCCGCGTCCTGCTGAATACGAGACCAGAGCGTTGCCGCTAACCCTCCACGCTCGGTGTTCGAATGCGATTTATATGACAACATCACTGGCATATGCAAATAGCTGAAGCAAATTACATTAATGTTACATCCAAACAGCATTTTGTCAGGAGAAACTGTAGTCAAATGAATTAGGTGACACATTTTCCTAATGGTTAGTGTATAAACAGATTACTCTGCAGTGGTATGCAGAGCTAATGAGTGGCTTGACACGGGATATGGGAGTTACGGAATAATATGTAGTCAAATGAATTAGGTGACACATTTTCCTAATGGTTAGTGTATAAACAGATTACTCTGCAGTGGTATGCAGAGCTAATGAGTGACTTGACACGGGATATGGGAGTTACGGAATAATATGTAATAATTGTAGAAGCGTCGGACAACTTTGAAATATCATTACACCAACCGCAAGATAGTCGATTACTTCTGTATCGACAAATGATGTTTGTCTATTGTTGTTACAGAATGTTTCTTAAAAGTATGTTAAGAAGCTTAAACAATCATTTCGCATTAAATATCGATGTATACGTTTGAGAACCAGTTAACAGTTCCAGGATTCACCTCCGTGTATTCGAAAATGATGGTTCCACACTATAACATCGTGTCTGTTGTTTCACAGCAGGTACAATCCTGGAATTTACTTAGAGTGATTTGCGAAACCATTGAAAACTGAAATCTGGACGGCTGGACGTAAATTTGTCTCCCTGATGCCAGTGTCGAGGTCGATTAAAGAACAGATTAGCTAGGAGGATTGTGATCTACGCAGTCTTGCGTTCTCTAGAAGAAAATGTAATGTAATGTAAATTATCTGTGATGGAGCACACGCTTCTGTGGCAGATTCCTTACTCACCTACTTTCTCATTTTTATCTTAGTTTTAGATTCTTTCTCCGTTTCAGGTAAAATGCTTTGCCTAAACAATTTGTTGAAGTCTTTAACACCCTCAAGAAGAAGAAGAAAAACTGCGAAGAGAAGGAATCCACTTCCATTAATCAAGTGTCAGTTCGCTAGCATGCTCATCTCTTGTATAAATTATGAATCTTGTGCCAGTATACACCCAGGCCTCGTCGCCAGTACATGCCTCATACATTGTCAGATCAGTCTTCGCCGTCAAATTATTGAGTAAAGGCGTTTTTACACAGCCTCAATCAGATATGCAATTAAACGTGCCTATGCTGTTACTGAAAATGTTGCTAGGTTGCTTATACGTTTTATAAATTTGTCTATCGAACTGAATAAAGAATATGGCATATTCAATAATCCCGAAGGCAGGGCTTGTAACCACCGGAGATTTCTTATTTTAGGAATTAACAACTTGTCGACACTTGATGAATTAGGTGCTGTAGCATGCTTAGGGAGGATATGTATTGTTCGTGCTAATTTCCACTTTGAAAAATCTTTGATGTGACAACCGGAGAGCAAACAACATTCGCATACGTGATTTAATCTTCTGAATCAACATTCGAGATTAGAGAGTTTGAGCTTGCAGCTTCACAGATTTCATTTGCAGATGATTCCGGCTGCCATTATTTAAACTTTTTTTTATGTAACGCCGTGTTTTTCAGTATGCTGTCCTTAAACTACTAATTTTGTGTGATCCGAGCTACATAAAAGTTTGGATGTAATACGTTAGTACGAATTAAGGTTTAAGTATTTGAATAAGGACACGGGTTGTTTGGTGAAACAAATCAGAAGTAGAACTGTAATTTTTATCCTAGTTTGACAAAGTTTTTAAATGAGAAATTTTAGGAATATGAGTACGATTCTTAAGAGGAAAGTTGTTAAGGATCATATCCTGTCAGTTGTTTTGAGCACCCATTTTTATTTAGTTGTATTGCGCATGCGTAATTAACAGAAGTCATAACTTTTAGTTTCGTATCTTTCATGTTAGATACTTTGCTAAGGAAAATTTTTATAGTAAAAAAAGGTATAAGTAATACGGAAATGCTGAAGGAGAAATTTCTTGTAAACATGTTACCTAGTTAATATGGGAGTTACGTAGTACAAAAATAATCTGTAGGAAACAAACCTTTCTGTCACGTACAATTCTGACGAGAATTTGCTGTGCACTTAGTCGTTTGCAGTTTAGATAATCCTTTATAAATTGCAGGTTTGGTATTCTGACGTGGTCAGCGCGTTTAGGAAGCTTAGCGCTGCCAATATCAGGTCGTAATATGTAATCTGAGTTCGGTGGCTATTACAGTAGCAAGGAACATCAGATAATACACTCATTGAACCTTGGACCGAGCTTTCAAGTAGGATCACATGCTATATGACATTGAATTAAGTGCTTGAAGGGTCATAACACTACATATCGTTGCATTAAAATGCTTCTGTTATTGTGCCTATTCTTATTTACAAAGTCTTTCACAATATATCAGCAGAAGTCATAGGTGTAAAAGGTCATCTGAAATTATGGGACCTCATAAGGGAAAATACATTCTTTTACGACTGCGGATAGTTAGGTATTGATTGTACGAAACCGAAAACACACGAGAAAATTTATGATAAGCATATCAGGCAAGAATGCTCAGGGTAAATACACAGAAACCGTAATACACAATAGTACGTGCGAATGGGTGAAATAATATTCTACCGTCAGGGTACAATGAAAGTAATAAAATAATATGACATTTTACGATTAATATTTTCGCGAGACATAAAGGTGCTAGAGCGCTGCAAACAGAGGATGTTAAACGGTATCGTATGGAGTGGCAGACGAAGAAGTAAATCTCTGAAACGAAACTCTAGAAGCTAGTAACATAGTGTTCGAGGGAGAGGATTTAGGGTGGATGTTAAGTGAATGTCTAAGATGGAAGACACAAGAAGGCTACGGAAGGTATAATAAGAAAGCTGTAAGCGATATGTGGAAAGCGGAAGACAATAGGCACATTATAATATTATATGAACCAAGCAAGCCCAGTTCGGAGCTAGACACCGAGGCGACAACTTCTTAATAGAGCTCGTGAACGTGTGAACGTGTTATTGTCGATTTAGTTCCTGTTGTATCGTGTGCGCGCTCTACGCGTCCGGAAGTTCGCGAGGCCGCGAAAGCGATTACTTTTCGTAATATTTCAGCTTATTGTCTTTAGTGAACAATTAGAATTAAATAGTGAAACTAGTGGTACAAGCAAATTATGGCCGACCCGCCGGATACGGGTCAGACGATTAAGATGGCACTAGAAACGTGCTACACCAGCAGTCAAATCCCAGCCTCACCATCAGGGAACTACATCACGGTAGAAAGGTCACACCCTCAGGCAGTATCCTCAGCAAGTGAGCAGATAATCATCCCTTACGAAGCAGAAGAGGAGCAATTAAGATATCAATACTCCCAACATCCTCAAGAGCAACCAGAACATCATCAACAACAACAGCAACTGCAACAGCACACCTTACAGCAACAATATCAGACAATAGAACAACATCAACAGCATCATCAGCAGCAACATCATCAACAGCAACAGCCCTTGGAGATGGAAACTGGACCGGGAGATGACCCGACACAAGAACGGCACGCCTCCCCAGATGTAGCTGTTCACCTCTTAGCTCGGAGAGGAGACAAACCTACAATTATGACCTCAAATAATAATCACATTGCAACCAGTATGGCAATGTCAACGGCTGTGATTCCCAATCGATCATCAGAAGAAGATAGCCCATCCGTCACCATGCCCGACTCCGCGCGTTCCTGTATCAGACGATCCGATGTGTGGCACCCAATCCATCAGCTTCAAGACGACCAAACGCCAAGTACCAGAAGAAGAGGAGGTAAGAAGATTGACGCGATCAGCGGAAAAGATGGCAAGACTATCGTCAGATGACGCTACAACAGCTTACTCAACAGCTACCCTGCAACACGTCACCAGCAGCCACCAGCGCCAAGTTAATCAACACATTCACAACTACAGGTGAGCAGCTAGCGCCACTCACCGACCAAGCGCCAGCAGGCAGCAGTGTTACTAGGGCGCAGGATAAGGCTGGAAACTTTGCAAATAATAGATTCAGTGAAACTGACAGAGGCCCGTTTATAGTAATAATAGAATGTGTTGACAAAAATGTTGGAAATTGGCACCCCATGGCCCTAGGCAAATTCCTTTTTAATAAGCATCACCACCTCAAACAAAACATTATCAACATTTCTCACGCAGGCAGAAACAAAGTTAAAGTAGAATGTAGATCTGGCGAATCAGCTAACCAATTAGCATCCCTAGGGTCCCTCCAAGAAATAGGTCTAAAAGCATCTATCCCCATGTAATTGACTTCAAAGCAGGGAGTTATTAGAAATGTTGACACTAAATTAAGCATAGAAGAAATCTTGGAAAACATACAATCCCAATACAAAGTGATTAGCGTTAGAAGATTTATAAAAAAAAAAAAAATATCCAAATGGAGAGGTAAACGCAAGAAATCTTCTCAGTATACCAACTATCATTCAGATCCCAGGTCCTCCCAGAAGCAGTATATCTGTTTGGCATGCGTTGTAAAGTAGAACCTATATTCCCCCCTTAATACAATACTTTCAGTGTTTAAGATTTAACCATAGTCAGAGCACAATGTAGAGGTCAGCAAAGATGTAGTAAATGCGCGGGCCCACATGATCTAACCCACTGCCCCTCCCAGGAAAACGCATGTTGTTTACTTCTGTGGAAGGAAATCACCTAGCAACGGACAAAAACTTGCCCGAACATCTTAGGAGACGATCTGAAAAACTCTAGTAGAGTTCAGCCATTTCACTACAACTCAACCTCCAGATGCCAAACAGCTACGCAAAAAGTCGTGGCCGAACCACCCAGATCCTGGCATCCGCAGTCAGAAAACACAGATCATTAATCAGTACGACACAAAAACAACCCCTCAGCGATACTAGAGTCAATCCCCCAAACAGATACATCTGGAAAAAAGGAACCTAAAACCTATAAGAACGCCAAATATACTACAGATAACCCATGCTTGCAATACAAGACAACTACTATACACATACAATGGGCCAATGTCTCCCATCAATACAAGCTTGATCCATCCTGCAGCAATAGGCAACTATACGGAAATCCCTCAAGTACCCAATATGCCCAGGGAGGACACACAAACAGTCCTGCACGCACAATCTGCTAAATTAAAACAGTCAAACGATGGCAACAATCCCACTAAGAGTCCACAATCCCTAAATAGCATTTTAATAGAAAAAATAGTCAACTTAATCATGATTCTAATCAAAGAAGCAAAATCTCAATCAGAAGCTCTCTTAAACCCTACGGAGATACTAGGAATGGTAACCAATATCCTCCAACAAGACGGCCAAAATTAAGTGCTTACAGTGAAATGCCAGGTCAATAAGAGCGAATAGGAATCTTTACAAAGAGAACTAGACGTAAACAACATAACGATAGCTACTATAGCAGAAACTTGGCTGAAACCGGACTACTAATATCTCATTTAATGGATTCCATATATTACGAAAAGATAGGGAAGATGGAAAAGGTGGAGTGGCAATATTAATAAAAACATCTATACAATTCACAGCTGTATACATCGATCATACAAAACATCAAATCTTTTCAGGCTATAGCAGCCAAAGTGCACAGCCAAAATATGAATTTAACCTTAGTCTCAATATACTGTCCTCCCAAAACAACAATCAGAATAGATGAATGGCGAACACTCCTCCATCAAATAGAGGATCCATACTTAATCTGTGGAGACTTTAACGCCCACCACACTCTATGGGGATGCGAGCTGAACGATGCATGTGGGGAAGCGATGATAGAGTTCATAGATGAATTCAACCTATTTGTACTCAATGACGGATCTCCAACTCTTATTTCAAATCACGGCCAAAGGAAATCGGCAATTGATCTCTCCATTTGCTCCACATCCATCGCCACCGAATTTCAATGGGAAAACCTAAGACAGACCTGGGGATCGGACCACCACCCGATCCTAATATAAACAAAACATTTGAATTTGCCACAAACCTTTCAACCGATCAACAAATGGAACATAAGAAAAGCAAATTGGATAAAATACAGGAAACACATTGAAGAAAATATAGGACGGATCTACTCAGCAAACACAACCAAAAGTCAGTACCAGCTACTGCTAAATGTTATAAACGAGGCGGCAAAATGCTCGATCCCCACCTACAAAACAACACCAAACGCAAAACGACTACCCTCCCCTTGGTGGAACGAGGAATGTTCTAGAAAGATAGCCAAAAGGAAACTAGCTCTGACATTTTATAAACGAGAACCCACTTGGGAAAACTATATAAATTACAAAAAAATAGATGCGGAAACAAAAAGATTCCTTAAATCAAAGAAAAAAGCCTGTTGGAAAGAATTCTGTAATAGTTTAAATAGGACCACGCCAACAACTTTAATATGGAACATGATAAATCGGTTAAAGAAGAAACCAGTGGGAATAAAAGCGCCAATGAACTGTATGGAAGAATTCGAAAAAAAGGTAGCCCCGCCATATGTGCCTACAGAGCCTCTAAAATTAACAAACCAACACACGGAAAATAACCGACAAAATATCCTATCAGAGGAATTCAAACTCAACGAACTGGAAATGGCCCTGAAATCAGCCTCAAATACAACACCAGGAATAGACAACATTAATTACCTCATGCTCCACCATCTTCCACACTGCGCCAAGGTAGCTATCGTACAGATCTTTACTAATGCATGGTCAAAAAGTGAATTTCCAAGAGATTGGACAACACAGATAATTATACCGGTACCAAAACCAGGTAAAGACAGTACAAATGCCAACTCCTATCGCCCAATAGCCCTTTCCTCCTGCATAGGTAAAACGTTCGAACGAATCGTAAAAAGAAGGTTAGAATGGTGGCTTGAATATCACAATTTACTGCCTAATACTCAATATGGATTTAGGAAAGGAAGAAGTACAGATGACTGTCTCAGTACGCTCACATTAGACATAGAACGAACTTTTATCAACAAAGGTTTTCTTACAGCTGTTTTCCTAGACATTACAGGAGCCTATGACAATGTTCAAATTCCGATACTAATAGAAAAGCTCAAGGCACTACACCTTCCTGAGGTATTTGTCTGTGGAATATATAATCTTCTCTATAGTAGAACTATATATATACGGCAACAAAACAATTCTCTACATGGACCATTCATAGTCTCAACAGGAATCCCACAAGGAGCAATCCTTAGCCCCTTACTATTCACTATTTACAAAGGGGAAATAGAAAAAAATATTCAGTCCCACAATAAAAGTATTAAAATTTGCAGATGACGTATGTATATACACGATGTCCACATCCCTAGGAATAATCCTCTGGAGGTTAAAAGAAGCTGCGGGGAGATTATATGATTGGGTACAACATCTAGGACTAACCATTTCAACAGCGAAATCTTCTAGGAAACAAACTATATATCGAGAGACTGAGCTTCATCTGGGACCTTACTCCTTCCCGGTGTGCACATCTGCCAGACACGTAGGCTTAATAATGGATAGTAAACTAACATGGACGGGACACATCAACCATATTACAACCAAAACGGAACGCCTCTTGAACATATTAAGATCCGTAACACGCACTTGGGGGGGGGGGGGGGTGCAGATCCGGCTATAATGCTTAATATATACAGAGCACTAATCCGTCCCATATTCGATTATGGAAGCATCTGTTACGGGAACGACCCTAAGTATAGTCTCCGAAAATTGGACATAGCACAACATAGAGCTATTAGAATATGTATTGGAGCAATGAAATCTACAGCATCAAATGCGCTATTAGTTGAAGCCAGAGAAATGCCTCTAGAAACGAGGCGACAACTCTTATCAAATATCTACCTAATGAGACGCGCCTCAATCACCAACCATCCGGTGTCCCAGAAGGCAAAGGGAGTTGCAACAATAATGGAAAGGAGGGGAAACATCCCTCGCCGCTCCACACGGTTATTGGCCACTAGCTTCAACCAAATAAAACACAAAATACCATTAGTGATCCAAGAAAGGACTCTTCCCTGTTTCACAAAACAATACGATATCATCAGATTTAAACGAAATGTCTACTACCTCCCAGAATGGATTATTAGAAGCAACAGGACAAATAACATGACAGAAAGATTTCTATCTTCAACTTGGCCGGACTTTACACAAATATATACCGATGGATCAAGAACAGGGAGTCGGACTCTCTTGACAGCTAGTTCCGAGTTGGCATTCGTAGTGTTATGATGTGCGACGAGGAAAGTGCTCGCAGCACTGTCGCGCCAGGCGGGTCGAGTGTCCCAGCGCACTCGGCTTTGCCGGCGACAGATGCGGCTGTGTTGACGACCCGGCCGACGGACACGGATTTCGCAACGGACTCGAATAGGATGGCTCCGCAGGATAGTATGACGACCCGGCAATCGAACTTGGACTCGATCATGGAAACAACCCAGACCGTGCACACCTCGCAAACGATGACCGGGCCTGCCCATGGACTCGATACCCGTGCAACCAAGCGGTGCACCTCACCGCTCATTGGTGGCAAAGTCCAAGATTTCGAGAAGTGAGCAGAGAGGAAGCAACAGCAAAATCAGCATCCCCGTGGCACAGCTCGTCTCGAGCAACAAGGATATAAAGGCAGGAAAGAAGAAAATTATTGGTGCTTTCAGTTTCCCACCCCCGTCCGCCACGTTCCAGCGCCGCGGCACATCCACGAACAAACCATCAAATAACAGAAAAACAAGCCCAGCTGGAGACCAACCTGACGGTGAAGGGTTCACGCTGGCGCGTCGCACCAGGAAACCTCCGCCGACACTAGACCCTGACCGAACTGAATTAAGTAACCCATACGACGAGCTGAACCGGGAAGAAGCCGAGCAACAGCAGCAAAAACAGCACCAGCAGCAGCAACAACAAGCAACAGCAGCAGCAGCAGCAGCAACAACAACATCTCTCCGTCAAAACGAGAACCAATGTGCCTCCCCCCTCCTCCAAAGGGCACCGGAACGAGGACAACGGCACACAAGGAAGGATGGCGCACAAAGAAGCCAGCTGCAGCGGCCAAATCCCGGGAACTGCAAACAGCCGATGAGGATGGCTTCATCAAACCACGCCGTACGGCCCCAGCCGCACAACTAACTTTCGGCATCCCTGCAACGGTGACAGCAAACCAGTTTGACCAGCTGCCGGTCGACACGGAAATGACTGAAACCATACCCAAGAAGCCTAACCCAGCACCCCTAATTATTCAGTACAAAGATGACTACAGCACTCTCTATCGCCTTCTGAAGAAAACCTGCAAAGCCGCCTTTGAAGCGAGACCAATTGGCCGTGAATTGTATAAAACACTCTTCAAGACAACAGAAGACTATATAGAGGTGACTAATCTTATTTCCAAGCAAGGCATAGCATACTACTCATTCTCTACCGAGCCGGACAAGACTCTAAAGGTGGTATTGAGAGGAATCCCATTCAATATGCACCCGGACAATGTGAAGGAGGAACTAGAAGAATGCGGTTTCGATCCCCGAACTGTCGTTCGCCTTCGCTCCCCCAAAACCCAACAGGAGATTCCATTGTACCTGGTCGTTCTCCGAGACACATTGGAGAACAGGGCGATATATAAACTCTCATCATTATGTGCTCTAAAAATTACGGTCGAGAAACTCAGAAGCACTAGGGGTCCACCCCAATGCTTCAAATGTCAGGCCGTAGGTCACGTCTCACGACACTGCAACATGCCCCCGAAGTGTGTAAAATGCGCTGGGGATCACGCCTCTAGAGACTGTGAAACCAAAAATGGTGAACACCCACCTAAGTGTGCAAACTGCAGCGGCACACATGTAGCAAGCTACAGGAAGTGTCCTGCGTTCAGCAGATTTACCGACCGGCAGAAGCAGCATAATGCTGCCCAAGCCGCGCTATGAAAGAAGAAGAAGGAAGAAGAAAAAGGAAAATTGGCTCCACAAATCGATTCAACTGCCAGCTTTCCTCCACTCGGTAAAAATGCTGGCCCACAACTAACAGCCCCAAATCCTACAGAATATCAGACAGACAACCCTGACTATGCTGCAGTTACCGCTGGACTGAAGAAAACCAATCGTGATATAACACTAAACACTGACGCATCTGAGGTAACCGGTATATTGGCACAACCCAACAGCCGGACTGATGAGACCCAGGCACCGCAGCAGCTGCAACAACACCAACAATCGCAGCAGCAGCAACAACTACACCAACAACAACTGCTCCAGCAGCAACCGCAACATCACCAGACAGAATCTTTAATGATTCTCAATATGATGCAACAACTGCTACAAACCATGAACAATATGCAAGCCATGATCACAGACCTCCCGCGGCAGATTGCTGCCGCAGTCCAGACAGTGGTGCAAACCGCCTGCAATAGCATTCACAGCAACCAACATGGGGACCAGAATTGATGATCTTACTATCTGTTCGTGGAATGCCAACGGCCTCTGGAGGCAGCTTGGCGAGTTCAGAGAATTTCTCAGAGACGAGCAGATAGACATCTGTCTCGTCAACGAAACACACCTCAAACCGGGAATAAAAACTTCAGTACCAAACTACACCACTTACCGCAATGACAGGCTAACTGCCGGTGGCGGTACGGCCATCTTCATCAGAAGAACAATTAAACACCACTTAATTGTGCTGCCTCAGCTTACTACAATCGAAGCAACAGGCGTCTCCATCACAAACCCAAGAGGAAATCTACTTCTCATTTCAGCTTACCGACCGCCGCATGGCCCGGTAAACGAAGAGGAGATAGCAGCACTCCTCCGCCTACCAGGAAATGTTATGATTGCTGGTGACCTCAACGCCAAAAACACTGCTTGGAATTCTAGACTGACTAACCAACATGGTCAACGTCTACTTCGTGTCGTAGAAAAACATGACGCCGTAGCATGGGGCCCAACGGAGCCCACCTTCTACAAAGGAAGAAGAACCCCACCAGACGTCCTCGATATAGCCATCACGAAAGGCCTACATCATTATATTGCCGCCGTCACAAAAACAGCCTTATCATCAGATCATCTACCTGTCCTATTCTATTTGGCAACTGAAGCCTCCCCTACGAAGAGCAAACCTACCAGAAACCTGAAGAACATCAACTGGAATCTCTATCAGACACTCATTGCCGAACAGCTTAACAACGCTCGGTCACCCGACGAAATAGGAGCCTGTGCTGCAATGACATTGTTCACCGAATTAGTCAACGCCGCTGCAGACCAAGCCACTCAACCACCAAAACAACATCTGGAAAGATCAAGGCAGCTACCACCTAACATCCGACAGACCATTACCCTAAAAAACCAGCTGACTAGGGAATGGCATATAACGAGAGATCCTACCACCAAACGCACCATTAATCGGCTCCATAGAGAAATTAAAGCTGATATACACAAACACCTAATGAGAGATTGGGAAGGCCTCATGGCCACGCTCTCTGCAGAGGATGGTTCAGTCTGGCATACCACCAAATGACTCCTTCGTCAAAGACATAAAATGCCACCATTGACTGTTGGAAACAAGACTGTTACCGAACCAACTGCCAAGGCGGAAGCAATCGCTGACACCTTTGAGGCAAACTTTCAACCCGTAGATGAACTTCGTGACGATGCACATATTAATCTAGCTAGGCAAAGACTTGACACTTTCCTAAACACAGACGCATTGGATGAGGGTGCCATCGAAGAAACCAGCACAGCGGAAGTGGCTGACCTACTAAGCCATGTTGCCCTGCACAAAGCCAACGGCCATGACAATATAGGAGGTCAACTACTGAGGCATTTGCCACCAGCTGCAATACAATACCTCACTTCAGTCTTTAACAAAATCCTAACAACCAGCGAATACCCAAGAATGTGGAAGCTTGCCGAAATAGTTCCAGTACCTAAACCTGGTAAAGATAAACGCTCCCCAAAATCCTATAGGCCAATTAGCCTTCTACCCACTATGTCAAAAGTCTTCGAGAGGATATACCTCAAGAGGCTCCAACGGCACATCGATGAAGAACGACTACTACCCAATGAACAGTTTGGTTTCCGAAGAAAACACTCTACCCCACAACAACTTCTTCGTCTGGTGGAACAAGCCATGAGCGCCTTTGAAAAAGGGAATTTTTTGGAGCAGTATTTTTGGATATATCCCGTGCCTTTGACTCTGTATGGCATGAGGGCCTGCTCTACAAATTACTGGTACAAGGGGTCCCTCTTCCACACGTCCGTCTGATTAGAAATTACCTGGCTGATCGAACCTTTCGCGTCATCACCGAAGACGCCATCTCCTCAATCAGGAATATCAGAGCAGGGGTACCTCAAGGCTCAGTCATTGGACCCGTACTATACAATATATACACGGCTGATATCCCAAAAACCGACCAAATCCACTCGGCTCTGTACGCCGATGACACCTCTCTATTCACGAAGAGCATGCGAGCAACTCACGTCGTCACAAAGCTACAAAGAGGGTGCAACAATATAGAGAATTGTCAAAGAAATGGCGCTTGGCTTTCAACGCGGCAAAAAGCCAAGCAGTCATGGTAACCAGAAGAGCTGTATCTCCCCTACAGTCTGTGAAACTCTTTGGTGAAGGCATCAAATGGACACCCACTGCCCTCTACCTCGGTGTCACGATCGATAAGCGTCTTACGTGGAAGACACACATACAAAACACTCGGATCAAAGCTATGAACAGGATGAGGCGGTTGTACCCAGTGTTAACTCCAAAGTCACCTCTTAATCCTAAAACCGCAGTTACCTTATATACTGCAACCATCAGGCCCATCCTAGAATATGCATCACCTGTTTGGGGAAATGCCGCGCCCACAAACATCAAACTACTCCAACGAGTTCAAAACCGTGCCATACGGTTCGCATACAATCTACCAAGGGACACCCCGACCGATGTGCTGCACCGTATAAGTGGTCTCCCTACTTTGAAAGAACGCTTCAGAACTACTGCAAAGTAGTTATACACGCAGTGCCACAACCACGATAACCCGCTAGTAAAACAGTTGGGTACTCATGTACAGTATAACAGTAACACACGATGGCCGGTAAAACTGGCAAATGATGTTACCATAAACTGAATAATGCCCTATCCCGACCCGGCAAGTCGAATAATATAACATAATGACAATCACACAAGACCTGGAAGGAGATGCGCTAAGCGCAAAAACTTCCCATTACTCTGAGGAAAATGCTACCTCAGGAGAACATTGCCATGGACAGAGAGTCGGATTCGCCTACTACTGTCCACTCACGCAAGAACACCAGAAAATACGCCTGCCAACAGAGACCTCGGTTTACACGGCAGAGGCTATGGCCATTAGACAGGCCATTCAATACGGATACAACCGATATAATAAAATATTCATATTGACGGATTCGAAAAGTGTAGTACAAAGGTTGGAGAATATTAAAAGACAAAATGAAACGAATAAGACTTCATATGATATATTACAAATGATGTACATAGCCTCCACAGAAGGAAAAGAAATCCATTTATTATGGATCAAGGGCCATGCGTCCATCCAATACAACGAGACGGTCGACAAACTGGCAAAAGAAAGCACTCTGGAAGGACAGCAACAATACACACAACTCCCTCACACTGATTTCATAAAAACTATAAAAAGGAGAGGCCTTTGCAAAATGGGCAAACGCATGGACTTCGTCACAAGTATACAAAGGGAAACACTACGCATCGATCCAACCCCACATTCCACATAAAGCATTGTTCGAAGAATCAAAACTCGCAAGAAAATACAAATCATCTATTATTCGAATAAGATTGGGACACGGATGTTATCCCAAACACCTTCATAGAATTGGCGCAGCAAACACCCCATTCTGCCCGGTTGACAACGAAGAAATAGCAGACCTAAATCATATAATATTGGCATGCACCCTTTACCGAATTCCACAAAATAACCTATATAATAGACTGACCAAACTAAAAATCCCACTGCCTACATCAATCATCTCCCTTATGAGAACGGAACGATAGGACGTGCATCAAGCGATAGTTCACTTCTTAAGGGATGCAGATATCACTATATAACCCAGGCAATTCAAAAGACCCAGTATAGCTAAAACGCCATAAAACCAGAACTACTTTAGGGATACAAAGTTTTATGGTAAAATCCACAACCACCAAACATACAATACGGATTTCACCCATAGATGAGGTTTATTATCTTAAATTAAAATTCTTAAAACACCAGCTGTTATTATACTACCTGTTCCACTGGTATTAAATTGTATATTATGCCAAATAATAAGTTAACATAACTAACAACTGACTCCACACCATCTGCACTATTGGTATTAGAAAAACTTGGACAGAGACAATATATCCAAAATAGAGTTATTATACCACCTGCACTATCAGAATTATTACAAAATTGTATAGAACCAGTATGCCGATTAATAACGTAACACAGTCATCAAGAGTCATATCAACATCTGTACTATTGTTACTAATAAAAATTACATAGAACTATTATGTCAAAATAATATTGTATAGAACTAATATGTCAAAATAATTTTGTAATACAAACATTGTATAGAACTATTATGCCAAAATAAAATTGTAATACAACAATTGTAATCTGGCTGTATGGTCGTTAGACCAAAAGCCATATAAATAAATAAATCTAACAACTGGATGTTGTGTGTCATTCCTCACTTGCGAGTTAATCAATTTTTATAAAGGTTAATGACACGCCAATGCAATTGAATTTTGTTTTATTCTTTGTGTCGTACGCGTTTCACTCTATTTCCAGAGCATCATCGGCAACATCTGTTTGGTATTTGTACATTTAGTTAGTTACATTCCATTTAAAAGCAATATAAAGTTCAGTTGAAATTGATTTTTCTTACATGTGACTTTTTTTTATTTTATGCTCTCATACTCAAAGTTTGCTTATCCCTGTAGGTTTTAAAAGGAATCATTGTGTTAAAACCTACACGGAGATGCAAACCCTGACTATGAGAATCTATACTAATATTATAAAGCTGAAGAGTTTGTTTGTTTGTTTGTTTGTTTGTTTGTTTGAACGTGCTAATCTCAGGAACTACTGGTTCGAATTGAAAAATTCTTTTTGTGTTGAATAGACCATTTATCGAGGAAGGCTTTAAGCTATATAACATCACGCTGCGACTAATAGGAGAGAAGAAACAATGGAAAATGTGGAAAAAACGGGGAAAATTATTCATCTTTGAGGGCTTCTGTTGCGTGCGCTGCGAAAACGGTTCAAGATACCAAAAAATATGTATGAAAGGATTATTCCTCTTGAAATGATCTAAAAAATGTCCGCGACAGTATATGTCTATCTTTTAAGTTTAACTCACTAGAACCGTT
>CM061919.1:227030450-227097558 GCA_031002005.1 Vandiemenella viatica | reverse complement strand
TGGGTTTTTGGAGTAAAATATTGAATGAAACTGTATGAAAAGCCTTATTCAAACCAGTCAGTGCATTAATAAATAATTTTGACACAAATGTACTGATAACATATGACACCAAATGTTCTATCACTTTGATAGGGGTGAATCAGCTCCTGACTCCTACTGCACATTAGGCAAAATATTATTTAAGGAAGAAGTTAATGCAGTTTAAATTTTGAATGAATAATTGCAATGGAATGAATGATCTGCTGTCAATTTCTCCATACATCTAACTATCTTTTTCTAATTATTTTTCAGATCGCTATTTTAAACACTTAAGGTGTTAAATCCTTCCTCCCCCCCTCCCCATATAATTTGTGCATACAGTGCTCTGTTATTTTTTAAAGTGTAGGGACAAAGAACATTGTGTGATAATTATTAAAGTATATCATTTTCTTATATAATGATAGCATAAAGTCAGTTTGAAGCAATATGGAATATATGCAGTACGGTACTTAGCATCCAGTTAATAAGAACACAGAGTGCCGAAAATAAGAGCACAAATACTTGTTTTACAATATGTGTGTATTTTTTGTGTTTGCAACCCTTCAACTTTAGTGAGTATAGAGTTACCTATCTTCCCTCTCCATATTATGTTTTATTGGAATGAATTATGTCATTCACCTCTATTTCAGTCCAGTGAAAGTGTTAGTAGTTGTTACTGGTTTGTAACTAACTTTATCGTATGTGTTATCATAATGTTAGATGAGATGAGACATTCAAAATTTTGAAGAAGCCAGGTCTAAAATATTGAGATAGAAGAATTAAAAAAAAATCTGTATGAGAATCACAAGAGGCAACCATAAGTTAAAAATTTTGTGAAACAATGTTGGAATTTGTCTGCATTAATATTCATCTTATATGGAGAAGATGCAATCTAGGTAGTAAAAGAAAAATATGGATGTGGCATAAGTGTTCAAGGTGAAATAATCAGTATGTTGCTGATGACATTGTCCTGTTAGCAGAACAGATTGAGGATGGTGAAAAATTACTGAATTAAATGAACGAAATACTGAGAGAGGAGTCTGTGTTACATACAAACCAAATCAAGACAAGAAATGTGGCAGAAATGATAGTGATAAGAATATATTAAATATAAAAATAGGTCTGGATGCAAAGGGAGAATTGAGTGAGTTCATTTAAGAGGTAAAATTACAATTGATGGCCAAAGTAAATTTTTTTTTGCTGTCATCAGTCTTTTGTCTGGTTTGGTGCAATCCTCCATCCCTTCCTCTCATTCCTATCTTGTGCTAACCTCTTCATCTCTACATATCCCTTACAACCGACGTCCTCAATTATCTGCTTCATATATTCTGATCTCTGTCTTCCTCTACTGTTCTTAGCTTTGACTGTACCCTCCACTAACAAATTAACCAATCCAGCATGTCTCAAAATATGACCTACCAACCTGACTCTTCTTTCTGTAGCAGAATAGTAATAGTGATAAAAGAGGGGGAAAAGTAGGTGGGTACAGGAAAGGGAAAAAATGAGTGTGTCAGGAAATTTCCAGCAGAGCATGCTCTCCATCACAATTAAATTAGTCTTCTTCAAAAACAAAAATCTTTCAGTATTAAATATTGATCTACCACTAAGAAATAACTTTCTAAAAATGTATGTATAAAGCACCACACTTTATGGTGGTGAAGTGGGGACTGTAAGAATACCATAAAAAAGGAAAATCGAAGCATTTGAAATGAGTTGGTATAAAAAGATGTTAAAAAATCTGTGAACTTGTAAAGTATGAAATTAATGTGATCTGCAAATCATGCATGAAAAAATAATTTTGTGAAAGAGTCTCACAGAAATAAGGGGCAAGATGGTGTGTCACATTTCAAGACTTTTGGTATTGATTAATTTGTTAGTGGTGGAAACAGTTGAAGGGAAAAACTGTAGGGGTAAATGATTAAAACATATGAAACGATGTAGCTTGGAGCAAGGGATATGTTGAGGTGAAGAGATTAGTCCAAACTAAGAAGAAATTGGGGGAATGCTTCAAACCAGTCGAGAGGTTGATGACACAACACATACAGGAATGTGTTTTGGCCCTTCTTCCAGTTTTAATTTAGCACAGCATTCATTTTAATAAACTCAGAGAAAGTGTCATGTGGAGTAAATTTCATGCCCCAATCAACTCTATACCACTGTTTTATGAAAAAAAAAATTTTTATTTCTCTTAGCATTCTGATATGCTCAACACTGTAATCAGTATTTACTGGGAATACAGTTCTTAGGTTAAGTCACATGCTCTTATGGTCTGGCAAATTATGTGTTGAACAAGTCTAATGTATTCTGATGTCTGCCTGATTTGTTGTAATATTGTCAAGACTAACAGTTAGTTTAGTGGGGTTTGATTAATGCATAAAAAAGCCATGTGAAGAAAACAAGTGCAATTTGTATTTTTCATTCTTATGCGAAGATTAAGAATTGAAATTTTGTATTATATACTCAATCTTTTAAAATAACTTTTAAAGTACTCAGTAATTAAATTCACATCCATTTCTTCTTAAAACCTGTACACTGATGTAGCAATAATTCTCAAAGTATATAATGGAATGGCCGCTATTTCAAAACTTTGGTTACAAAAAAGTTTAATTTAATTGTGATGGAGCACATGCTCTGGTGACAGTTTTCCTACACATCCATTTTCCCCCCTTCATGTATCTGCCTACCTTTTCCCTCTACAAATTTCAACTTTAAATTGTTTCAATGTTTTTGTAAATTATTCATCAGTTCTTTTGGTAATTCATTCCAATTCCTGACTCCCTTACCTACGAAAGAAAATCTTCCCACACCCTTGTGCCTGAAATCAAGTTCCAGCTTGTAATCGTGGTCATCTTTTCCCTTCCATACATTACTTTTAATTCTTACACCAATATCTTTCCATCCTTATTCACCAACATATGTCTTGTACACTCCCAGAATTCTCTTAACCCTCTTTCTGTCTTCCAATGAATCTCATTCAAATCTTTTATAAAATTGGATATTGATAACCAAAATGTGGGTCATATACTACACCACCAGATTCAAGCAACAGTCTGACCAAAGTTTTCTACCTCAATGTCCTTACTTCTCTGGTACATCCTCTCACCAATCTTTACAACAAATGAAGGATTTTGTTTAATGTAAACTAATTCTTCATGCACCAGTTCTCAAGGTCATAAATATCATGCTGGAGAATAGGAAGGCCTTGTTCATTATTATTTTCTCTTCAGCTCTTCATGTCATCCACTTATAGTAGACAACAATGGAAGTGAAATCGATTTCATTTGATAGAGGACCAATAACTCATAGCTGCAGACGCCTCTTGGAGAGGTATGAACATAACCAGTGCTTTAGATTCAACATCATAGACATACAGTTTTTTTAAAAAGGAAAACTTCATGGTCCACCATCTCAAAGGCCTTGCTGAAATATGTATAAAGCATATGTACTTCCTTAACTCTGTTCAATGAAAGTTTTTTTTGTTCTTCTTTCCTACCACCTGTCAAATGTGTCCTGCCACAATGAGTTTATTGTCAAATGTTATGCCAATATATTTTCACTTCAAACCTTTCACATGCAATTTTTTCCCCACCACCTAATCAGTTTCTATTTTTTACCTGTGTTCCAAATAAGATGACTCTTTTAGGCATTTATCTTCATTCTATTTGAACCTACCCAGTGTGGTAGCCAATCCAGGTCACCCTGCAGTTGTTCATTCTTTCCCCATTTTGATCCTGTTTCATAACATAATGTCTTCAGAAATTAACTTTTGACTGTAAACCAATAATACAGTCATTCAATTGGAATAATGAATAACAATAGTCCAAATACACTATAAAGTGGCACTCACATTTTCACTTCCATTCTTTTTGATACTCAGTTTCTTGTGCTAATTTTTTGTTTTCTGCTTGTAAGAATTCCTCCAATCAGTAAGTCACATTTTTACCCACTCCAATGGTTTTTACCTTATGTAACTCCATTTTATGGCTCACTATTTTTAATTTAATTGCAATGGAGCACAGGCTCCAGTGGCAATTTCCCTACACACCCATCCTCTCTCTTTCCTGCACCCCCCTACAATTGCCCTCTACAAATTTTAACCATAAATTCTTTCAACGTTTTCAGTAAATTATTCATCATTTCCTTTGGTAACATATTCCAATCCCTGATACCCCTACCTAAAAAAGAGAATCTTCCCACACCCTTGTGCCCAAAATTGAGTGCCAGCTTGTAGTCATGGTCATCTTTTCCCTTCCATGCACTACTTTTCATACCTACACCAAGATGTTTCCATGCCTCATCACCAGTATACACCTTGTACACTCCCATGACCCTCTTGACCCTCCTCCTGTCTTGCAATGAATCCCATTTCAGCTCCTTTATCATATCTGGAATACTTTATCAAATATCTTAGATAGATAACTTGATGGAGAGAAATGCAACCACATCAGAAATATATGTGAGTAACGTAAATAGTTTTCAAATAGGCAACATGGCTTTAGGCAAGGATATTCGTGTGAATCTCAGTTAGTGGGATATATTCAACATATTTTGGATGAAATGCACAAGGGTGGCCAAATTGATAGTGTAGAACTAGATCTTTCAAAAGCTTTTGACAGAATGAGCCAAAAAATTGTAATAAATAAGGTAAAAACTATTGGAGTGGATGAGAAAGTGATTTGCTGGGTAGAAGAATTTTTAAAAGGTAAAAAACAAAAAGTAGGTGTAGGAAATGTAGTATTAAAAGAAATGAAAGTAAAAATTAGACTGCCACAGAGTAGCATATTGGGACCACTGCTGTTCATTATTCTAATGAATAATTGTGTTAATGATTTACAATCAGAAATAAGATTGTTCGCAGATGACATAATGCTATATAAAAGGGTCAAAATGGTAAAGGACTGTAAACAGCTGGACAGGATATCTAGTTGGGTTAGTAAACATGGGATGGAGATAAATGCAAAGAAGAGTCAGCTTATTAGATACACAGATAAAAAACTAAAGGTTGATTATGATTATAAGGTTGGTAAATAATTGCTTGTTGAAGACTTGAAATGTAAATATCTTGGCATTACATTTGATAACAAGCTTAACTGGACAGGACTAATTGGAAAGATATTAGGAAAAGGTTACAAAACTCTGCACTGGTTGGAGAGAGTGATGAGTGGATGTACATGAGAAGCAGAGGCGGCCCTACCAAGTTTTTCAGGTGGTGCGAGATCTCATTGTGGCGCCCCAAATGTGCTATTGTTTATTGGTGATTAAGGTGTCCATACAGATAGACTGAAGATAACATACAGGTTTTACATCCTATTAATGTCATTAATGTAAAAGTTTGTTTACTTGGATGTTCTAACTGTTTCACGTCGAACGACTGAACTGCTTAGGATACATTTGGAATAATGCATTGGCCATCTACTTTTACCCCAAATAGCAGTTCCCGTGGGATTTGGATACGAATATGTATATGAATGCTTTAGGAAAAAAGTCTTTATATAATAATAATAACTCAAACCTCGGAAAGATTATGATAGCAGTGGCATGAATGAGAAACAACAGTGAAAAGGAATTCTATATGTTTGAAAAGGTTTATTTAAGCTACTGTGGCGAACACAATGCTCATTTCACTTACACGTAAAATTCACAGTTTTTAATAAAAAAAATTTAAATAAATAAAAATAGAAAATATATGGAAATAAAAATATCCTACTTTTAATACCGAAAAATAAACTAATAAATTTTTCCAGAACCTTCGTAGACTAATGCTTAAACAGGTTAAATGAATGTATTTTTTCCCCAGGTAAAACCATTTTCAACAAGTATTTTTCATTGTTTTTGCCCCACTCTGTAGCTAATCCTGGCTACGCCCTTGGAAAGTTGTGCTAATAGAGTGCCCAACGCATTATCAGTTGTATCAATCATGTGTTATTGTAAACAGTTCTTCTGGATCTGTTGCTATCTCATTTACAGCTCATACTAAAAACATCTTTACTTTCTTCGACATCTGACTGGGTTAATAATAGGAAATGTTCCACTCTGAAAATCAACTTCTCTAGCTGCCTGTTTTTAGAGCTGGCACTCTTTCTCAAATTCCGATCTGTTTTTCAACAACTGTGAAGAGTTTCATAAATCCACTTTCAGCGTGCATAGCCTTTTTTTACAATGTTTACTTGAAACAATGTATTATACCAAATCACTACTGTAATTATGAATTCAAATTGCTCCATGATCTGGCTAAGTGACAAGTCATCTGTTGCGGCAACTGAATAATTCGTTTCAGAAGGACATCATGAAACAAAGAGTAGCGATGCTAGAAACTCTGTTCCCAAAACGAGTTTCGAAATTTTTTTGGCGATAGTCCTCAGTGCTTGAATTCCACTTCCCATCGCATTTTTGATCGAGAGAATAAAACATGTTCTTCAAAGATATCCGCACAAGGAAACTGATGTTTTGGTGGTACTTGCTATTACCAAATTTAATGACAGTTACATGGATTAAAAAATACTTGAAGATACTGGTTCAGAATTTTGCCTTGGACACATTTATTTCCTCCTACCAAATTGAATCCACTATCATATCTTTGGCCTCAACAATCGTTCATATCCTAATCGAACTTTTACAAAGTATCAGTGATAAACAGGGCAACGAGTCCATGGAGGAAGGAATAATATGGAGACGACGCAAGAGACCTTTACCACGCAAGGGAGTGAAGCAGGCCGGCGGAGGAGTGGGGGGGCATGGCCGGAGTGGTGGGGGCTTGACCGCTTCCCAACAAACACGGGGAATATGTACAAACACCTCAAGGGGACTCTAGGATAAACGTGACGCCGCAATCTGGTGATGGATTATTATGTAACTCGATGAGACAAATAAAAAATGAAGAATAAAATTTTTTGATATCCTGCTTAGTTTTCGAGATATTCTGTCTCAAATGTGAAATGGTTTTGGTTGAAATTCAGAAGAAAAAATTATTCAAAGTCAAATTTTATGATGAATTTTTATTTAAAAAGACGAGACAAATAAAAAATAAAGAGTAAAATTTTCGATATTTCACCTAGTTCTCGAGATATATTGTCTCAAAAGTGAGGTGTCTTGAGTTGAAATGCAGAAGAAACATTTCGCAAAAGTCAAATTTAATGATGGATTCTTATGTAACACGACGAAAAAACTCGATAATAAGGAATAAATGTTTTCGATATCTTGCTTAGTTTGGGGGATATACAACATCCAAATTGAGGGGTTTAGGTTTGGATGCAGGCTGGATCAAAAATTAATTCTGTCAAAGCCACAATGATTACATGGTTGAAATGCAGAATGGATATTTCAGTTTTATTACTACCACTTGTGGTTAGTCTGAAATGTGTCCTAGACCAGAAAAAAAGTAAGAGGACCCACTCTAGGGATGAGCAACCCAGACATTTTGTAGGCTGGTACCAGAAATAAAATGTTTATTCAGTCACCTTAATGAACATTCTCTTGATCAAGATGTGTTGTCTAATTTCACAGCCCTACTTATTAGGACAATTGTAAAAAAATTATCTCTCAGTTAGATTTAGATACGGGGGGGGGGGGGGGAGAATGTTGTATAAAAAAAAAAAAGAGACTAAATTAGAAACACATTCCCCAAATTGATTTTGTTCAAAGGCCAATAACTTCTTTATTTATGAAGCCCATTTTTATTTCTGCATGAACCTGTTTCGACATAAATAGATGAGAAAGATTTCAAAATAGGTATAGACGTATTTACAAACAGAAACAAGTCTTATATAAAGCTTTAAAAATAATCTAAGTCAATGGCCTGAAATAGCTATTTAAAAAATTAATAAAACTCACAGCTTCTCACATAACAGTTAATTTCATCATCCATTGTCAGTATAATCAGCAACGTGACGAAAGAAATCGTAATAGTAAATTCACTGAATCGCGAAGTAAAACACGCCCCTTTAAATCTCATTTTAAACACTCGTTAAAAAATAATGCTAGTCTATTATGTGCAAAATAGCAAGTTTGCTGATTTTCTACACTACACCAAGAAAAATTTGAGAACAAAGTCATCCCATTGAGAGCTATGACTAAATATTTATAGACGTGCTGCAAAGTTTGCGGTGTCTACCGCTCACTTCAACAACGATAATTACAATTCAACTTACTTATGAAATGATATTCCAGGTTCTTTCCTGTCTGGCCTATTTGTGCAACCGTACGCAACACAAGCTGGCATTTTTAAACACTTATACACAATACTAAATGAAATAATCACTGCATCTACCACAATGTGAACACCTTAATTGTTGGGAAGCGCCATATGGTCGCTGCCGGTGCTGCCACCATGCGGGAGAGTTTAGTGCTTGCTTCACCGATTTAACGTCACTTCTCCTCCATATAATTCCTTCCTCCATGGCTTCCAGGTCCGAAAGAGTCACTTTACTGATTGTAAGCACAGCGAAATACTCACGCACTTAGACTTCGTCTTCATTAGTGTCAAAAACAGTAATGTCAAAGATAATTGTTTGGCGTGACTTACATCAGGAGTTAAATTCTATATGTTGGAAAAATATTTAGATGACCCAACTATAGTAAAAATTTTTATTACGGACTTCATTCGTTTTGAATACATTTGCCAATATAATAAGACATTAGTCTCGTTATTAGCAATACGGCGGAGATGCTCTATCATAGGATCATATTTTCCTAGCAGTTGCAATATACCCAGGAAGTTACCCTCATTAGAAGTATTTAGTATTTCAGATTCAAAGCTTCCTCTGAACAAGACATCATTCATTAGAGGATAGCAGCCCACTGTGATTTTTCGTCTTCAGCCTGTGTTTACAAATGCTTGTCTAGTACATTGAAGTTATTTAACGGAATCAACGCTTCTATCCAACTGAGCATGGAGTGATTGTGATCTGAGGAAGTTTCGTGAGTTTTGAGACGCTCTGATAAGTAAATCCAGTCATCAAATCCTTCTTTTCCCAAATAAAATTGAGACCTTCTGCTGAATAAATAATATATAAACAATATACTTTATCTACAGATTTAGAATAAACAAGCTATGTGCTTTTATAAGTTTCTTCATTTGGTGTTACACTTTGAAAATATGTATTTGAAAAATGAAGTCCATGTTTTTTTTCCTTGGATTTGTTCGTTGCTCGAATAATTATTTAATCTGTGCCAGCAGAGTCAATGAGCGACAAGTATGAAATATTGTCATAATTTTTTACTTCGAAGAGTCGACGGTAGTGGTATATCTTGTATACCCATTTGTTATCTGTTGAACAGCAGACGACGTTCCAGCCATAGATAAATCTTCTCGCACATGCTGCTCTTTATCATGAGCCTCTTTTGAATAACTTCTATTAAAAGTTTTCTTCTGTCTCGTGCTGAACTAGTTCTGGTGCAGACGATTCAGATGACTTCTAAAAAAAATGCCAGCGATTTTGAAGCCTTCTCAGTTTCGCTTTGGTTTTTTTAAGTATTGTGTGCCATACAGTTTCTTTTTATGTTTAGGGACATGTATTTTCTACAAAAGACAGATATGCTTTGTAAATATTTACGATACCAACGTTAATTGTAATCACCGAGGATTTAATATGGTAAAAAGACATAAATAGGTTGAATCTCGCCCCCATAATTCCAGTAACTCGAACCGACTCCAGTAGCAACTCGAATTGACTCTATTCTATGATAACATACGACTATGCATTAAGCTGAAACTCTTACTTTTATAAACTCTTCTGAATGATGTCTGTTAAAATAATATATGAACAGCAAGCTGGGTTATTGTGGAATTTTTTTATTTTTTGCGCAGACTATCTCTCGCTGCCTTTTCGGCGCCCCCATATGACGGCGCCCGGTGCGGTCGCACCGCTCGCACCGCCCTAGGGCCGCCCCTGATGAGAAGTAAAGGAATTGGGTTACAAAACTTTGGTCAGACCATTGCTCGGAAATGGTAGTGTAGTATGGGACCCGCATTTTGAGTATCAAATACAGGAGTTGGAGAGGATGAAAAAAAGTGCTGCTAGATATTTTTTCTGGAAATTACCGGAGAATGCAATCAGTAATAGATATGATAAAAGAGCTGGAATGGGATTCATGGAAGACAGGAGCAGGGTGAAGAGGGTCATGGGAGTGTATGTGGCGTAGTTTAGTGATAAGGCATGGAAAGTTATTGGTGTATGAATTAAAATTAATGCATGGAAGGGTAAAGGTTACCAAGATCAGAAGCTGGCACTTGATTTCAGGCACAAGGGGGTAGGCAGATTCTCTTTTTTTTTGGTAAGGGTGTCAAGAATTGGAATAAGTAACCAAGAGTAATTATGAATAATTTATCAAAAACATTGAAAGAATTTGTAGTTGAAATTTGTAGAGGGCAAAAATGTAGATGGAAACGAGGAAAATAGGTGTGTCGTGTATACTCCATTATCTAGTGCTACACTGTAAACTTGGACTCCCTTATCCATTTCATCAAAATATCTTTTGTATAGCCCATTATCTGTGATTCAAATGAATATCCTCACCAAAGTCTTTGTAATCATTTTGAAGAACAGTTTTTTTCCTCAAACACATTTTTGAAGTGGTTGTCCATCATTTTCTCCACTAATTTACCTACCACTGAAGTCAGACTAATCAGTTTGTTATTTTCAAACCTATTTGTCATCCCTTCTTTATTTACCAGTACTGCTATTACACTTTTCAAGTCCTCTGGTAAGCATCAAGTCTACAGTCAATTTAAATAACGTTTCAAGATAATGCACACTGTCATATTCCACTGTCTTTAATACATCTTTAATAATATTGACTATGTTGGCCCCTTTATGTTTTTTAAACTTTCTTAATTCCTTCACAATAACATCAAGATGACTTTCAAATTTTTTAGTCTCCACATTTCTACTTGTATGTACAAATTCCTCCTCAGATTTCCTGAATCATAATCCCTAATTGTCTCATCTAACCAGTGATTTAATAACTCAACATTTTTAAAATCCTTAGAAAGTTCATCTCCATTCTCAAATGAGTAAGTCCAAAGATGGGCTAGAGTCTAAATATGGGCTGCCTGCTGAAAGTGGGGGAAGGGGGTTGAGTGCAGGCATGAGAATGGCATCAAAAGGAACATCAAGTGGTGCGGGAAGAGTAATGAGAAAATTAAATTGGTCCATGACACACGTGCATTGGTGCAAGTGTTTTTTTCCCCCAGAAAACTTGCTTTTGAAATCTTAAAACTTTTCAATGTATGTAAACTTTAATTTTCTTTCTTAATTATTCAGTGAAGTAAATGGCTTCCACCTCATCTCAAAGCAGATGACCTGAACTTGATGCAGGATACTTGTCCTGTTTGATTTCTTTGTTTTGTAATGACTGCTGAGACCACCATCTGAAGTACTGCAGTGTCTAAAAACGGACTACCATTGATGGTCCAATAACAGGCAAGCTCTTTGCAAGTAAACACCAATATTTCAGCCTCCCAGATCAATGATCAGTAGTTCATGCTTCAACATCCAAAAGGGCTAGTCCATTATGATGTACCTTCAATCCCCATCATTGCAAAGAAAAAGCAACCGTGGTCGCAAGCATAGGTGGGCACAGTTAATCGAAAAGTTAACTTCGTTAACCGTTAATCCGTTACTTAGAAATTTAACTTCGATAATCGTTAAAGCGTTAAATTTTTTGCAAATTTAACGCAAGTTAAAGTTAACCGTTAAAAGTTAACCATCCAAAAGTGGAACTGATGTTTACGTATTGCAATAGGTATTACTGCAAGCAATACCAAGGTGCTATATACTATGATGTGAATCAATAAATTGTCCTTCTGGATATTAGGTTTTTACTGGTTTTCACTAGTTTCTCAAATGTATCGGATTCTTCAGCATATAGTGGAATCATGCTGACAACGAAAAGGTTTACAATACGTCGGTCCACACCAGCTTGGAATACGATGTAAACTTTTACTTTCAGATGGCAATGAAAACAAATCCATTCTGCTGCTATTTACATCAGAAGCCACACGAGTTGACCCTGCTTTTATTTTTTCTTCAAATTGTCCATATTTGGATATATGCATCCTCTTCATATGTCGTTTAGGATTATTAAGGCTAGACACGTAAGCCTTGATTGTAGAAAGTTTAGGCAAACACGGTTTGCATTCATAAATCATCTGTTCTCCCAGTCTTGATTTAAATGCTAATGAGGCCAAGGATTTTTAATATTTCCGTTGCTATTGTCAGCATTGCTGTTTTCACTAACAGATTGAAGAGCTTCGGTTTTAAAGACGTAATCGTTTAATGAATGTCAGATTAACTTATTTCACTAAAGAACACCAAACCAGTACCAACTAAAAAGTGACATTTTCCTGGCAGTAAACAAAGTTAGATTATAAAAATACCAAACGAGTAGTGAGCGCCGGTTTGCAGACATAAAAAAACAATCCAAAACTATAACTTTCCTGCTCACACCCACGCCATGCCTAGCATAATAGTTGTATATGCATCACACTCACACTTCGTATTACCTAATTCATTCGCCATCCGACTCGTCTAACGTTCAAGCGTGGTGTGCCGTGCAATTCAAACATACCAAATGAGTCGAATAACAATGTAACGGACTAAAGTTAACAGTAGTTCAATTTAACAGAAGTTAAGAAGACCGTTAACAATTTGTTAGGTTAACTTAAAAGTTAAATTTTTGCAATTTTGTTAACTTCGTTAATTAACGGATTAACTATTTTCTGCCCAGCTGTGGTCGCAAGTGTGCAAAGACTTGCATCATAACTGGATCTCCTTACAGCGAATGATTGAAGAAATGTGTGGAGTGTACAGCCTTGAACAACTGTCAGATTATTATGAAAGTGTAATCAGGTGCTTCAGGGGAAAATATATATAAATAAAAAAAATATATATGTCCAAGCCAATCGAAAAAGCCCATCAGGTAAGCTCAGCGAAGAGTTGGACTTGGAAGAAGACCATAGGGTCCCTCCTATTGATAACGACAATGACGATGATGAGTTGGCAATTTATCTGGAGGATAAATGCGGTGATGACAATGCAGCATGCATTTTCTATGATAAACTCTTTTCAGATGATGTCAAAGGCAGGGTGGATTCAGATTCAGTTCTACACGTATGAAGCTTGAAGGTTAGGAAAAGTCTGAATCTGCTACAGTGGAAAATGGAGTATACATCTGTAACTACTACAAGGTTTTTTCTTCTCTAAAAAAATAAAAAATAAATAAAAAACCCCTTAAAGTTTACCCTATAATCTCTCAACATTCTGAACCAAGGGATCTGACAAAGATTTTACATCATAGTTTCCTCACTTTCCTGTTGCATCATTTGAAATCCCTCCTTAACATCTCCACAATATGTCCTGCCCAACTGAGTTTATTATGCTTGCAGCAAACAATTCCGTCTTGTAATACGAAGGGACAGACTTGTTTTTGAAGACGGACTCTATTTCTTTAACCTTACAATTGCCCTTCTCAATAAAACAAGAATTTATATTTATTATTTATAATTGACAACTTGCACCAAGATTGATAGTATTAGATTGTAGATTATCTTAATTCTGTCCATTCACAATGTCATTGTAAAGTTGTAGTTGAGACTTACTAATTTGAATCAATTAATTTACAAAACTTTATACACTGTTCCACATCATTTGAATCGCTAGCAAGTTAGCTTTTAGCAGCTATATTACTAGTGAATATTTGCACACTAAATGATGCAAGGAGACACACTATTTCACTCTTGGAGAGGAACCACATTAGGCCAACTTAATACCAGAATATTTTGCACCAGAGATGTTACCACATCTTTGAGAAGCCATCATTGAACTCTTACCATAAATGCAGGCTACAACAGTCCCACACTGGCTAATGTGTTTGTAGAACAACTTATGACAGGCTACATGTTTTCATACAAGTTCATGAACTAACCAGACTTATGAAAACCAACTGTTAAGCAACATGGTCACTGACTACATGATGAAATTACTAAGAAGAACTGTGGCTGAAATGAAGCACAATAAATGGCACCAACTACAACTGAAAACCTGAAACCTGGATTTCTTATCCTCAGTGAATGGGGCTTGCAGAAATGGCCAATATGTTCTGCTGAACCAGGAGCCCAACAGTAGAGCAGTAACTCTGTTGTGTTACTACTAGCTGTTTATGTGTAGAATGTCCATTAAAACATATTTTATCCTTCTCAGATACTTGCTATATGGTGTTGGAACCAGCTTCTGCTTCTACTACTTTTAGAAGGCAATGATAATAATAATAATTCCATGCAGATTTTCAAGATCTGAGAAAAATTAGCCTACCAGGTACAGGGGATCTAACCTGTAGTTTAATGTGGAATCCAAATCACGGTTACATTCTGGCGTACTTCATACTACACAGCCAGCAGTGTCAAAGGTGAAGGTCGGCTTAAGAGCCTATGAAAATCCCTGCCAAGACAGTGAACCTGACCGGGAACCTTAAGATCCCTCCCCGGTCAGCCACAAGACCACTCTTTAGAAGGTTAAACATTCGCTTTAACAAGAGATCCATGCAACAAGATGGCTATTTTGAAACTCAAACAAATGAAATAATTATTATGTAATAAACTCTCTGTCTCTTCATTAAAGTGTGAATACAGCAAAATATGCACCTAACACATTAAATTAAATTTCATTACCAGCATTTAAATCTTGATATTGATCTTTTGAGTCAAACCAAATCATCGTACAGCATTGTTGGCCAGGATATAACAAAGGATTGTTTGTTCGGTTACCATTTGACAGGGTTTTCAATATGCCACACAATGTGCCCCTTGTTATGGTTAACTATACTAACACATTAATCCTAACAGGTATAGGGGACCTACAGCTGAACATGGAATCTGAACCATAGATGCATTCTGGTGCATTTCAAGTTACAGTAAGCTGTGCCAGAGGTGAAGATTGGGTTAAGGGCCTTTAAAAATCCCAGCCAAGACCAGGATTTGAACCGGGGGCCTTTCAGTATCCACTCAGATACCTTTACCACTAAGCCACCTAACCGCTACCTTTGGAGTAATTTCTTAATACTACATCTTCTGGTATACAATAATCATACAAAAACTTTGTTTTGTTCTGTGTGTGATCCTTATAAGTTGATTTGTAAATATATATCCTTTTCAGACATCTCTGTATCTACTCACAGTTATCTCTCATTTTCAGGAAAGTTTCAATGTGTCGAAGGAAGGCACTAATACAGTAAAAAGTAAATGGGAACAGTTCAAAGAAATAGCTTATTCCAAAACAAAAATTAAGGACCTCAGAACCTGGGTACTACAATAGGGATGTGAAGAAGTTGAAGAGGTATGTGAGAGTGGAACATAATTGATTTAAGAAACAGAATGGCAATAGATAATGTACAAAACTGTAACGAGCCGCGCTGTCGCCACGTTACAAGGTGCATTTTTATTATATATGTAATAATATAAGAGTAATTTACATAAATCTTGGGCGACCACGTGAATAGATTTTTGTTGTAATTTTATAAAGTACGCAAGATTCCAAGTGAGGACTGTAATGAAATGGTGAACTTATACAGTGTATCGTAGCAAAGCGAATATTAAAGAGTTATTGAGCTATGTAGGCTAGAAGCTAATCTTGGTCTTTCCGGAGCCATGGCGACGGGACGTCGCGGATTTGGGATTTTGCCGGACCACACACACTGCTCCCTGGGGATGGGTCACTCACCGAGCGGGAAAAGCCTGCCGTCCGAAACCCGAATGTTCTCTCGCCCCGGCGAACTTAGCCGAATATGTCCGACCTCTGTTGGATTCTTTGGCCAAATCACATATCGAGGATATCACGTGACATTA
Organism: Vandiemenella viatica; assembly: GCA_031002005.1. Taxonomy (NCBI): domain Eukaryota; kingdom Metazoa; phylum Arthropoda; class Insecta; order Orthoptera; family Morabidae; genus Vandiemenella; species Vandiemenella viatica. Next base: position 227,081,702 of record CM061919.1, on the reverse strand, counting down.
GGTGCCGACCTGAAGGTCCAATCAAAATGAGCGTATAACTCAAAATCCTGGGAATTTTTGTTGTATGTGAGCTTCGAGACTACAAATGGGCGGAGCAAGAAGTTTCCTCGTGGACCGAAGAGCGAGGAGCTGGACATTCTAGATTCTAACTTCGATCGCACCAGTCTGAGGTTGACTTGGAAAGTTGACTTCTTTCGCTAACCGCAGCTTGCCTTGCTGGAGCAAGGTTATCACCGCAACACAGCCGGTAATGCGATGATGCGCATTGCCAGACCAGAGATGCCTATAGCCGACTTGTGAGATAATCTCACATATCGTGGGTCCGCTACACTCATCACAGACATCAGACGCAGAACTACAATGGTAATTGATTACGACCAAGCCATGTGATTGTGCATTCCGTGAAACAGAACCCGTAAGCGACTTTGAGAGGATAGGTCCATGTTCTCACTTTGTAATTGTAAAAACCCCTGAGCTAGCGGCATAATTTGCCAGAACTAGTTATTTTCGAATGATATATTGTTCATTCTGGCGCCCATGATTTTCTTTTTAACTGTAAAGTCACAGTATTATGATGCCTTTGTCTGAGGTAGTCATAACTTGTATTTTTCATTGTTTCCAGTTGTCATTATTTCTTGCATTTTGATTCTGAGATATTTAAAAGTAAATATATAATTGTTTGCTTGCCCATGACGGCTAATTGTAACTCTGAGCGTTGCTTTTATGATTTTGCCAATTTGTGTTAATGTTAACGGTAAATTCGCTCAGACTTGTAATCGCCAGTGATAAGAAAATAAATGTCATATTGTGACAATTTTTCCTAAATTCCAACTAACGTCGGAGATTTGCAAAATTAATAAATTTTCACTCCTTCATATAAATTAAAATTAAAAATCCACAATTATTAATCATAAAGGTATGAAAGATAATTGTAACGTGGTTTGCCCACCAAGGCACCCACCACATAATGTCGCCCAACGCTGGTGCCAGATGAGACATTACTTCTTAATGTCTGCGAATTGGTGGCACTAATTCAAATTATAAGTTTGAGCCCAAATTCGGAAAGTTTCATGGAATGTTGCACATGGTTTTTGGCTGTTTTATCATTCTTGTAGTCAATAGATATTCATACAAGATTTTATTTTGATGTTTCACTTATATTTTAATGCATAAAGTTCATTTTGTTTCAATGCATAAAATTTATTTTGTTTCAACGCATTAAAAGGAAGTTCATTTGTGTATTTCAATTGAGATGCAATACACTTTGTATTGTAACAATTTTGTGATCAGTTTAAAATTTTTAAATGAGTAACGTCAGTGTTGATTTCTTAATGCATGGTAGCTTCTAAGAAAATTAAAGACACGCATGTCTTGCCCATGTGTTTGAAAGTAAGTCTGCTTTCATGGTGTTGTGTTGCATGATTCATCGTTGCTTTTCTCTTGCTGTATTTTGGAGGGGTATATGTATTTGTGTGTATTGAAATTCGCGGTATTTTTGTTGTTAGTGAATCTAGATTTCGTCATTGCACAATTGCGGTGTAAATTCATTGTTGTGTGTTCATATGAAGCTACGATCTCGTACGATAAAAGATTTCGATATGGAAGATCAGTCTGATAGGCAAAAATCTCCCGAAATCATGAACGATCAGGTTCAGTTAACGGAACAAAGCGAAATATTGGCTGCAGGTGAGGGGAACGTAAGTTCTGAAGTTCCGACCCACTCATATAGTTCGCAGTCTACTTTGTCGCCACAGGAAAATATGGAAAATTTTTCGTTTCCTGTAGGTGAGATGACACAGAATACGCCCGCACATTCAGAACAGACGCAACAAATGACACAAATTCCTGTAGAAGCACCACCCGTCTCATCACAGCAAATGCTAAACATGTTGATGACTGCTATAGGGCAAGCGAATCAACAATTAAAGCAGGACTTGAGCCTGCAAATTAATTCACAAAAAGAGGAATTAAGAATTCAAATTAATTCACAAAAACAGGAATCAAGCCAGCAATTTCTGGAATTAAACAAGCGTTTTGATTCACAAAAGGAGGAAAATAAGAGAAATTCGGATTTGCTTAGGCAGAGTTTTGATTCGCAAGCTGCGATATTAACAAACTTGGACGAAAAATTATCCACCTTCCGTTCTGAGGTCACAAAAGAAATATCTGAATTCAAGTCTGAGATACTAAAATTGTTTCTAAGCTGGAAAGGGACACAGAAGAAGTAAAAACTACCTGTGCTTCTTTGCAAACGGCCAACAAACAATTATCCAAAAGACTTGACGCCACCGACCTGTCCATTGAACAGATGCGAAACGAGAACGGCCAAAACCTAGGGCAAATTTCGGAATTTGTTCAAGAGGTCAAAGACCAAAGCGAACAAAACATCCGAAAACTTAGCTCAGAGATGACTGCCGTGGCAAGTTCAGTTGAGCTCGTTAAGACGGCACAAACCGAGTTGAAATTGTCACTGGACGAATTTCTGGAAGCCGAACGTAGTAATTTTAGTCCTCCACAAAATCCTCCGAATGCGATATTACAGACTGCGAGTGAGTCGGTTGTTAAAGTCACCACTCAACTCTTAGTCAGTGAAATTGTCAGTTTGTACGCAAAAATATCTGAAATCAAGAAACACAACAATTTCAGTTGTCTTGGATCCACAGTTAAGTGCAAACTGTCAGTAAAGCATAAGACATTTGTAGGGCAGGAGAGGAAAGATGTACAGTACATGTCGTTCTTGAAAGTCAGACAAGAGTCGGCAAGTTTTTCAATCATCGGAGAAATGCGAAATCAGTCTCAGAATTCACAGCCTATCAACATCGCGTGGAGTTTTTCTGTCCGTAACTTTGTGTGGAACACTACACAATTTGTTCATTCCTTGCGGTCAGAAAAGACGCAATTGTCAGCTGGACCAGTTAGTAAGTGCGGTCGGTCGACGGACACTATACCTGTTCCAGGAATGTCATTAGCTGTCGGGCACAAACCGCCGAACGTCTGTAACCTTGTAAGCCCAAGGTTCTGCGTCCTTCGAAATCCTGTTGAAAGCGGTAAAGACGAATATTCGCGACGCAGAATTATTTTCCAGAGGAAGATCCATGGACGTCTCAAATTCGTCTTGTAGGCATTGTTCAACAAGTTGTGTAGCATGCCAAATACGATGACGAAAAGGCTGACTATGAATTGACCGATTTGAATCATAAAAAAAAGGGAAATTAAATGTACAGTACACATTCTTTTAGGTTAGACGCCTTACCGAAATTAATCATGCTTGAAAAACGCCGATGCCGGTTTCGCTAGTCTAAACCGTCTGTTTTGCTGGAAAGATTAGATAAACGGAAAATTAAAATTCCAGTTACCAAATTTGCACTTACAGTTAAAGCTACTTAGGATATTTCCATATTCGGAATTTGTAATGCTTATTTCGCTATTCCGAACTTTATATTTTGTCCACGTGAAATATTAATAGTCACTTTTGACTTTCACGCTGTTAATTGGACTTGATTTGATAAAAATCCTGAAATATTAAATGTTTTCCTGAGCCAGATAAATTGATACGCACTCGCGGAAGAATGAAGCGCCATTAGCAGCACAATTTCTTGTCTTCGCAATCACAATGAATCTGACAGCGATACAAATATTGTGATATGCTTTCTAAGATGTATTTTGTGACATAAACGAAAAGGGTTTCAACATTTTGTGATGCATGAGTTCGATGTAACGTTTTACCTTAGGTAGTTGCATTATATCTTTTCTGAGCAGAAGTGTACAGCGAGCGTAATATCGCTTTGTCTGTGTTGATCGAAGATCGCAATGTTATCTCGATCAACGTATTTTACTTCTTTGTTTTGTGTATCTATCTAAGGGTAGCGATACGTGCCATAGATAATGCCCTATAGAACACGAAACCTTGCCAGAAAGATTTGTTCAAATTGGTCATCACAGAAATTAGGAATCATAAGTTGAAGGATTACAGATACACAGGATAGCTTTCACAATACCTTGCTGTTATTTTGCTAACGATAGAGCGAGGTCGAAGAGCAAAAAGTTAAAGGCGACTGCATTTGTAAAGGCTAAAGGGAAAAACTTTATTTACGGGATATATTCAATAATTCAGCTAACTTTGCAAGTTAAGGTAATTATATTTGATGCTAACTTCAATTGAAAAGGAATTTTGTATATGATAATTGCACAGATGGTGAAGACGTGAACAATAAGATTATTGGTGATATCGAAGTTTTTCCTGCTATATTTCTGGCCTTATTTGGTGGCCAGAGTGATCTCGAAGAATTGTTATTTGTTGACGGACGGACAAACCGAGATCGGGCCTCATAACGCCCGGAACTTAAAGCCATTTCATACAAAGTAACGGTTTCGAAAGAGCTGGGGACAGCTACCATCGAACAGCTGAGGTCATTAGCGCAGGTAGGCAGCTGAACTCAACCGGCAGGTTCCTAGAATTCTGGCAGGTAGCGAATACCCAAGAATGAATGGGAAAGAAAACAAAAGTTTCACGCCTCGTTCTAGCGGTATTTCGCGTACCCTTACTGTAAATTGTATAGTATTCCGTAAATTAGATTAAAACTATTGTTGGACAGCACATTTAGCTCAGAATTGTGTGCACTCAACGAAAATAATTTCAAAGTTTATATTTGTGCTTTATATAGATTTGTAGTATTCTGCTAGCGTGAAATCTCAAAATTGCTTTGTATTGGCAAACGGAAAACCTGAGAGCGAACCGTTCTATGCACAAAGCTTACGACCTTTTTCATACAAGCTAAAGAAGCATAAGTGTATAAAAGAAAATATTCGCTAACTGGGATGGATTTTCGGCATAAAACGTGGAGTAGACGGACATGTTAAGAGGGTTATAATAACTCCTAAATAAAGAGAAAATTTTATTCTTTGAATGTCGAGATAATCTCGAGTCATCAATAGACCCATTGTGAAGGAATCGTAATGTTACTGAGGAATGATAGTTACGCTATTCATTATCCTTTCAATTTTATGTGCGGAATGGTTATATTTCGGGTCCGCTTGTATGCCAAAGATGCTACAGCGACTTTGGTTGACGATGATGAAAGTTCACGTCAAACCGCATAATGTGTATAATGTCTCATATGGGAATGGTAAATTTTATAGAAATTCCATTACATATACCCATGAGCAAATACAGTTTCCTTTCGCCATGAAATTCGCAATCACTTCACAGACGGTATATTACAAGTTAGAGATGTCGACCAATGAAAGACTAATTAGGAGACCACCTAACATTCAACGAGTAAGGTTCATAATTTACGTAACAAACGAAAACATGTACTTACATCGTTCATTCCACACCACGTTGAATTATAAGTAAATGCCGCGTCATTAAAATCTAAGATTACAGTTAGTGATATTTGACCATGAACACGGACACATCTTCTCTGAAATGCTTATTGAATTAACCGTCGGTCATGACGAAAATCACGTCACCGAATCCGACTAAACTATTCCGTTGTTTTGAGATTAAAACCGCGCAATGTAATGAGATATTTTACGCTCACCTCTAGCATCTTTATGGATGTTTGTTGAAGGCAGAATTATTTTTATGCACATGAGTAAAACATCACGCTAAATTGTAAATACAATGTATAGTTCAACCACTTTCTGCATAAGTGTTCTGACAATGTTTTGTTTTATTAATGTGTTTCATTTTATTAATTTAATGATAAGATTTGATACAAGTTATTTTCAAGATTATTATTTAAACATGTATGTAAATAATTTATTTTCATGTATATTTTAGTATTGTGTTTAATTTAACTTTGTATTTGGGAAGGCTACCTGAATTCACGTGCTTCTGTTTGTAAAGAATTGTAAGACGGCCAAAAGGACATATGCTCCCGTTATATATTCACCTTACAAGGCAGGAATACCGATGGTTATTGGAATCACATTTAAAATTAATGTAATTATAAAAAATGCTTAAGTTTTTGTTGAGTCACAATGGAGATAGAATTAGGTAGTTAAAAATAAAATTATTGTACCATAATTTCATTTTTCACCAACGGCCGGCCATATTGTAACGAGCCGCGCTGTCGCCACGTTACAAGGTGCATTTTTATTATATATGTAATAATATAAGAGTAATTTACATAAATCTTGGGCGACCACGTGAATAGATTTTTGTTGTAATTTTATAAAGTACGCAAGATTCCAAGTGAGGACTGTAATGAAATGGTGAACTTATACAGTGTATCGTAGCAAAGCGAATATTAAAGAGTTATTGAGCTATGTAGGCTAGAAGCTAATCTTGGTCTTTCCGAGCCATGGCGACAGGGACGTCGCGGATTTGGGATTTTGCCAGGACCACACACACTGCTCCCTGGGGATGGGTCACTCACCGAGCGGGAAAAGCCTGCCGTCCGAAACCCGAATGTTCTCTCGCCCCGGCGAACTTAGCCGAATATGTCCGACCTCTGTTGGATTCTTTGGCCAAATCACATATCGAGGATATCACGTGACATTAGGTGCCGACCTGAAGGTCCAATCAAAATGAGCGTATAACTCAAAATCCTGGGAATTTTTGTTGTATGTGAGCTTCGAGACTACAAATGGGCGGAGCAAGAAGTTTCCTCGTGGACCGAAGAGCGAGGAGCTGACATTCTAACTTCGATCGCACCAGTCTGAGGTTGACTTGGAAAGTTGACTTCTTTCGCTAACTGCAGCTTGCCTTGCTGGAGCGAGCGTATCACCGCAACACAGCCGGTAATGCGATGATGCGCATTGCCAGACCAGAGATGCCTATAGCCGACTTGTGAGATAATCTCACATATCGTGGGTCCGCTACACTCATCACAGACATCAGACGCAGAACTACAATGGTAATTGATTACGACCAAGCCATGTGATTGTGCATTCCGTGAAACAGAACCCGTAAGCGACTTTGAGAGGATAGGTCCATGTTCTCACTTTGTAATTGTAAAAACCCCTGAGCTAGCGGCATAATTTGCCAGAACTAGTTATTTTCGAATGATATATTGTTCATTCTGGCGCCCATGATTTTCTTTTTAACTGTAAAGTCACAGTATTATGATGCCTTTGTCTGAGGTAGTCATAACTTGTATTTTTCATTGTTTCCAGTTGTCATTATTTCTTGCATTTTGATTCTGAGATATTTAAAAGTAAATATACAATTGTTTGCTTGCTCATGACGGCTAATTGTAACTCTGAGCGTTGCTTTTATGATTTTGCCAATTTGTGTTAATGTTAACGGTAAATTCGCTCAGACTTGTAATCGCCAGTGATAAGAAAATAAATGTCATATTGTGACAATTTTTCCTAAATTCCAACTAACGTCGAGATTCTTGCAAAATTAATAAATTTTCACTCCTTCATATAAATTAAAATTAAAAATCCACAATTATTAATCATAAAGGTATGAAAGATAATTGTAACGTGGTTTGCCCACCAAGGCACCCACCACATAACAAAACAACTGAACAGTGAATCAATAGCAGCAAAGAGATAAACTAAGGATAAATTTATGAAAAATATCATGACTGAGCAGGGAACACTGAATGATGCAAGTAGAAATTTCTATTGCTATATTATAAAAGTACGAGGGAAGCAAGGTATTCAAACAATTATTGATAAGGATGGAGAAGTTACAGAAAATATGAAAATAGCTGAGAAACTGGTTTGATAAGACTATTATGGATTTTCACAGAGGAGCAGATGGAAAATTAACTAGCAAACTGGAAAATTAGAAATAAAGTCACAGGGTATTATGAAGAGCTAAGTTGTTTAAAAGGTATAGATAATATTACCATATTTGTATTAAAAGTAGGTGGCAAAGAGATTGTATCATACCTGGAAATATTGTTTGGAAAAGGCTATTATAGTCTATCCCAAACCCTTACACCCCGAATTTCTGTTAACAGTATGCTTAATTTGTAGGAGATGGTTGAGAAGTTTATAGGGAATGACTTCATATTATTTTTATTTATTATTGGTATTTGGTACAGTTTGTTTTTGACATCTAGATGTGATGTCCAAGACTGATGCTACATTTTCTAATTGTCAGCAAGAACTTCCTGTTGTTGTTATTGTTGAATTATCTCTGTTCCTTGAGAACCGATATAGGTTCCCAATAATAGGCAAGTTAATGCATCAACCGAGACAGGTGATCCTCCTTTTCAGTTTTTCTTTCAGGCATTTATGGATTACAGTAGCATATCTATCATCTCTCTTCTGTCTGCATGATTCTGCGGCCGTTATTCATATATTTTAAATCTGCAATATCTGTTGCCACTTTCTCTTTTGCACAACTATTTCTGTAAATGTCACGATTGAAGTGAATTCGTCTGCTTCTATGATTGTTTTGCCTAAGCTGACACCTACATTATGAATTCGTTTCATGTTAAGCAAGGCGATAGTTGCACAGATATTCTTTTTGATTTGGAATTTTAGGTCTTTACCTATTATAATCCTTTCAGACAAGCTACTGTTAAAGCATTGCATGATACCTCTTATTAGCTCTTTAAGGGAACTCAAGTACACCAATGGCCTTTCTTCCATATTTGTGCTGACCCCTTTGTTTCCTGGTTTTACACGCACAGTAAGAATTTGTTAATGTCTTACAGCTGACTTTATAGCTATCACAGTATCACCGCATAGTTCAGGCGGTAGAGCCTTTGAGAGCGGCCCAGACGACCCGAGTTCGATTCCCAACGAAGCCTAGGATTTTTCCTTGAACGTCCGGAGTGGCTCCCTAGGCTATCTAATATGAGTAGCGTGGAGGAAACTCAGTTGGAGGGTAAAGAATGGCTGGAGTGTGGCGCTGACCCCATCACATCCTTTATAGTGCCGAAGGAGAGTGCGGAGCTCTACCTCCGAAAATCCTGCGGGAGGTGGCAAGAGACGTAGGAACTCCGAGACTTTTACATTTTTTACCACCACCCTTTTGTCATGAGCTCACATATTTTGCAATGTTGTTTTTAAATACCAGCATTAATTGTGCTTTTTGTCTGTTTACTTAGTCTACGACTTCCAGTTTTTTATTTCTTATTCCATTTACCGTGAAAATGTTGTTTGTTGTCTTCAAGGATACAAATCATTAATCGAAGATTGCACATACAAGTTTAATTAGCTTCGTAATTTTCTGTTAATTATTTCCTGCTTTTTTCACAGCCTTTAAAGTTGTTACGATTATCCAAAAGATGTGACGCAGGCTCAGGTTGCCAAATAGCCTTTAATGCCATTGAGATTATCTGCAATACCATCTTGTCAGTGCTTTTCATTTTTGGTGTCTGTTTTTTCGTACACACTGAGTGTTTTCTTTTTATACTTTTGCATAGTGTATTCTCTTTGCCAGTTGTTAGTATCTTCTATTTGCTTAGTCTCTCCTACTTGTTTGGTACTCATAAAATTTGAACAGACCATCTTTAATTCTTTTGGCTGTGCTTGACTAGTTTCTTCTGTCCCAGTTACGCATATCTCTCCAAAATTTAGAGGTAAGATCTGCGTCTTCAACCAGCAGGTACCACAACATCTGGTCAAACTGTATATCAAATAAACTCTCATTCGACATATTCTGCTGCTTTGACGAACCTTTCTTTTTCACAGAAGGCCTATGGAGCAGTTCAGGAGGAGGTTGCGTTCTTCTGAGATGCAGCTAACTGATCGAGTGCATATCGCATTCAGTGAGACCGCTATATAGCTAGCTGTGGCCCTTTGCTACCGCCCTACAGAGCACATAGTAGAGTTGCGTCAGTCCGATAAGGCCGGGTCACTCACTCCTTGCCAGCCCTAAGGCCGCACGTGACTCCTTAGGCACGCTCACTGCCCAGCGCATGTGCTTACATACTATGGTCTCCTCATTCTGAGATTCCAAAAGCCGCTATAGGCAGCTTCCTGTGTTCTCACACACGGCAAGCCAAATAAGCGTCCTTAACTAAGCGGAGAGACACATTTCTATGTATTTAAAAAATACATTCGCCTCTTTTAGAAAGTATTACAGAAGAATGTTGGATGTCAAAAGAAACCATATTGTTATTTCTGAGTTGTAGTAATGACTAGCGTTACAAAACCCGGGCAGCAAAAAACATAGACAGAGCACATTGACAAATGTTTAACGACAGTAACTTGCTAAAATAATGCCGTGTAAGAAGTTCACTATCCCTAGAAATTTTCTTCAGTGGGGGTTCCTCATGCTCTGTGAATGGCTTGATTTACGTTTTCAATATATTTTAAAGTACTATATTAAAAAAAACCTGTAGAAGTAAGTAATTAAAGTTACTTAAAAGAACATGTAAATCAGCCGAACCAATACAAAACGTCAACAACAATCTAAAACATAATCCTATTCAAAAATCATTTCAAAGAGCAAAATAGAAAGTCTTTATTACGAAAATCCTGCTGAACTTCTGTAAAAATAACTCTGTAATCCTAGAAATACTGAACAGCAGCAAGAAAAGAGTGTACACAAGAGGGGGATTTTGAGAGGGGAGGACACGGTTCGGCCATCCAGATTTCGGTTTTAGTTAATTTCCAGAAAGAACTCCATGCGAAAGCCGGGATGATTCCTTCAAAAGGACATAGCCGAATTCCTTCCCGCTCTTTGCCCTCAATCCCCACCCGCCAATAATGACCTCGACGTCGATGAGGTGTAAAGGACGAAAAATAAATAATGTTTCTAGGAATCCATTACAAGTTTAGATCTGTAGAATATGCGCTAACTGAGGAAAGTGGCATCTGTCCTCTAACCGTTTAAGCTCTGTCGTAACATGACTTGGGTTCTATTCCCTGCGAAACGTATTCAAGACACGCAAATAAAGTCATGATTCATCATTCTCCTTAATGACTCCAGAAAAAGCTCCCAAAAACTATGCAGTCTGGATTTTCAGTCAGCAAAACACCCCTGATGTGGCTAACGAAATAATTGTGAGTCCTTATTTATGTTATATCATATCGTGTGTATTATTTCCTATTATTGTCTGGCTGTTTGCTTTTTCCTTTTCTACTTTTTCACACTTTTACTTCTAGCCATTTTTCTTTTTTTTTTTTGTGCATTTCCTGTTAATTTGATTTCTAAATTGTCTTTATTGTCCTCTTCCTGCTTCATCCTGAGCATTTTTGTACCTTATCCTCTGATCCATCCCCTCCAAATTTGCTTCTGTGATCCAAGGTTTTCAGGCAGCTTGTTTCCTAAAGCCTAATGTTTCTTTACTAGCTTTGATCATTTTGGTCTTTAATGCATTGCATTCGTCCTCGGTTGACCTCCTTTCAAAGGTACTTCTTAGACACAAGTCTACCATTTCTGCATTTTTTTTTGTTTTTTGTTTTGTTTAGTATGGTAGGTGCATTAAAATAAAACTGAATACGTTAATTATACGTAATAAATGTAAATAATATTTAATTTTCCTATCACTACAGTACCGCTCACGCGTTCGAGTAGACGGCAATTTTTGTTTTGCAAGGAACTATGAAACCATGGATGAAGGAATATATGGAGACGACGCAAGGGACCTTCACCACGCACTGGAGTGAAGCCGGGTAGAGAGAAGTAGGGTGGGGAGGCCGCCATGTTGGTCGGCCGGAGAAAAGGGGAATAGGTACAAAAACCTCAACGGAATAATAAGACAACCGTAGCACCGCAATTTGATGATGGATTATTATGTAACTTGACGAGACAGATCAAAAATGAAGAATAAAATTTTTTGATATCGTGCTTAGTTCTCGAGATATACTGTCTCAAACGAGAGGGGTTTCGGGTTGAAATTCAGAAGAAAAATTTCCCTAAGGTCAAATTTGATGACAGATTTTTACAAAACATGATAAGATAACTCGAAAGTGAAGAATATATATTTTCGATATCTCTCTTAGTTCTCGAGATATGCTGTCTCCAAATTGGGGTGGTTAGGTTAGGTTAAGTCAATGTTTAAAAATGCGTCAAAAGACCTCATAGCTTTTGAGTTTACTCAGAAGATATTGTACTGTTAGGGGCCTATGTAACTTTTCTAGCAACATCAGTTGATTTATCTTATTACCATACATCAAAAGTCAGAAACTTAGATGGGACTAGTTTACATCGCGATACACATTCTGTCACTAACATAGTGCTCATGAAATTAGTAACAACTAATAATAAATAAATTGGTTGTACCCCTCTGGTACACGTCGCATTTCAACCTACTAACATTTACATTAATATTGCTGCTACAAAATCAAACTATGTGGACAGATCTAAACACATGAAATGCATCGCGAACTACATTTTGGGTAACAACAACGTTTGATTCATCAAGTTTAGTACTTCACACAGCACAAATTATCACAATTAATTTAATCGTACACTTTCAGTGTAAACTGAAACTGGACTAAGGGATGCACATTCACTGTATCACGATATAAACTTGACCGTCTTAAATGAGACATTCAATACTTGTTTACAATAAGGCTAGCCTTTTAGGTGCAAAGTAGTAACATATGCTGATTGTCTACACTATACCAACAAACATTTGAGAACGATATCATCCTATTGAGAGCAATGAATAAATTTATAGTGATAGGCTCTAATCTTGCAGTTGTCTATCAAACACTTCAAGAACAATAATTACAATGTGATTTATTTACGAAACGTTATTCCAGGTTGTTTCCTATCTTGTCTGTTTGTGCAACTGAATGCAACACAACTTGGCATTATAAAAAACTTTGAAATATTAGAAAATGAAATGTTCACAGCAGCATACACAGTGCAAACAGCGCTATGTTTTGGGGTGATTCCTATGGCCGCCAGTGGCCAGCGCGCATGCGCAGTAGGAGACGAGGTTTTTTTTTATGAGGTTTCACCGATTTGACGTTATTTCGTCTCCATATATTCCTTCCTCCATGTATCAAAACATAGGTGTTAACTATCTTTGGTTCGAATCTGACGAGATAAAATCAGATTATGTTAATCGGTCATTCACTACAGTTACCTTTAAGAAAATCGCGATGTGTGATAACAGCAGTATTTCATTAATTCAACAGAATTCATATTACATGTATTAATAAATTTTACAATTAGTGAAATTCGTTACATTTAGTAAGTATTTATAATTTAAATTCAATGTAATTTTTTGTTTCATGCAGAATAGAAAAATGACATGGATCCGACGGGCAAATGTATATTTGATTTAACATATTTATTTATTACATTTACTTGCTATCGGAAGTAGGAAGAAATTAGTAAACTTTTGTTGAATGGACAAAAACCAAGAGATCGACATGACATCACTGCACGTTATTTTAAACAAAAATTAAAATTTCTATGTGATTTCATCGTTAAGCATAATGCTGAAACACGCTGTTATTATTCAGATATGATGCGCTATACTTTAACTTCTCTATTCCACTACGAGATGCAATTACGTTTTGTTTACCGCCATTCTGACGGACCGATTTTGCTCATACTTGTATTAAATATTTGTTGGTCTATAAGAATTTTTTTTAGTTTCCTTAGCTTTCGGCAGGTAAAATAGAATATGTTTCACTTTGATTTGAAGTTGGAAAGATGAGAAATTAAAGATAAAAGCTTCCACAAATTAGTAAAATTTTTTGTTGAAAGCGATTCACGCGTCATATTAGTTTCTTTGCACAACTGGCGTTGTGTTGACTGTTTCACAGTCCGTTTAAGAGGGAGGTTTTTTCTTTATCACTCTATGTGAATGAATTTGCTGGCAATATCAAAAATTTCTTTGATAGATCATCTGTGAATTAATAATACAAATCTCAGATTCAGCGTGGACGAAGTCGGTGGTAGAGTTAATAGTTTAATAATCTTTTGACTGCCAATCTGATACCATTGTAAAGATTTGGCGGCTCACTGTTTTCTAAGAATAATAATAGGAACACCAACTTTCAAATTAACGATGATGTGGTAAATCAAGTGAATTTAAGAATTTAGTTAGATAATTTAGGCTACTGCTTCATCATGATCTATAACTATCTATTGACTTGTAATTAGTTGTTTCTCCTGATAATAGAACTTGAATGCTGATGTTAATGAAATTTACTTCCACATTTTTTTGCAGATAATATTGCAGATTAACTTAACAACTGATAACTTATATATTTTTGTTTGATATCTGGAAATAATCTCTGAACCAATTCTTCTTGTGAGTAATATTGAAAAAATCGTTAGGAAATTTAATTCAGTCTGCTGTTTATTCAGTTTCAGATTCTGAAATGAAATATGATCAAGTATTACAAATTGATTTAATCGATTAATTTGCATGCCTAATTGACTAATATCATGTTGTTCATTTCTGTCACTATATGACTAGATGTAATCCATTTTGTTTAATTTGTAGGGCTTTCTTTTTACTGGTATGAGCGAGGATTTCAATAGCTTTAAACATCCTCCTGACAGCTCGGAAAATTATATTAAAACAAAATCGCGCGTAAATTGTTCCAGTAGCTTCTTAGTTTGTAGTGGACACACATACAAACATTGCCTTTTATTTATATAGACTAGTGTAAGCCCGTGACTGTTTTTTGCGTATCGTCACTGGTCTAGAATAGTTCCAGTTTTTAGGTTCAAAGATTATGACAGGTTGACCTGATCTGGCCAAACATGAACTTGAGCTGTGTTCCAACCTTAGGGTGAATAAAATCTCTGAGCTTGAAGAACTCAGATATATTAATAGACGTATTACACACGATCGCGCTATCATTTAGTTGTTTCAAAGGCCGTATACTCGATCTTGCTGAAATGCTAACTTGACTTGTATTTGGCCCTAAAACTTCATTCCGAAAAACTTAAAGAATTCCTGTTTGCTTCGAGAGCATCACGTTGTTTTTATTGAGGCTGGGAAAACATTCATAATGTAATCATTGGTCATAGTTTCTGTAACGGCCGGAGAAATTATACAGATTCCAGATTATTAAATATCTGAACAACTCCTAAGAAATGAATTGTCAGAATACTAGATTCGCTAACATTTTTGGTCTGATATCCACTTAATAAATAAAAATCTGTTTGTTGTGTTTAAAATTCATTAACATAAGTGTTGTATTTTTTTTAAATAAAAAGAGAAAGAAAATATTTTATTTACATGTTGTAAATACTGAATGCTGTAGCTGAAGGCAAAAATCAAGTAATGAATTTCACATCGCGTATACAAAGTCATATCCTTGATGATTTAAATTTACGTAAAAAGGTGAACTTAAAGCGTATTTAATAGCTAACACGTGTATAAACTTTGCTCATAAAATTTAGCCTAGGCCTGAATGACAATTGGCATTCTCTGTTTAATTTAAGTTTCTTAAAGTCGACACTCTATTGGAAAATAGTTTCATGTTTCTTTTTCAGCTGTAATTTCCATATTTTTTTTAGGAATAAAATGCTACGAAAAACAAACTTAATGAATGTATTCTGGCAATTAATTTCATAGCAGTAACTCAGTTATCAAACTGTGCACCTAACCTCTAATTACTAATAACTATGGTCGCTGTTAATTTGCAAGTGGCAGCTGGTACATGACGTCACTATTCTCCAGCCAATACCTAGCGAGGTGAGAATGCAGTCTCCAGACAATGCAAGAGGATAATGTAGTTGATGGGAGCTATGCCGCAGGCGGATGTTACGAGTACCGTCGCCATAACCTTCCCAGCTTTCGCCTTTTTTGGAGTTTGCTCGTCCTTCCCTTTCCACCCCATGCCTTGTCTTTTGGTTTCAGGCGTCCAGTGATGGATCCAAGTTTCATCCCCGGTCACAATTCGGTCGAATAGGCCATCTCCTTCATCCTCAAAAAACTGCAGAAATTGAAGAGCAGCGTCAACTCTGCTCTTTGTGGTGGTCTGAAAGGAGCCGTGGAACCCACCTTGCACACACTTTGGACAGATGCAGATCATCAGAAATGATTGTGTGAAGTTATGCACGGCTAATTTCAACATTAGGCGGGAGTTGTGAATGAAAGTCGTCGAACGTAAGGCGACGATTGGCGTCGACGACTCTTCGGACTTCTTCGACAATGTTCGGGGCCCGTGAAGTGGATGGGCGGCCGATTCGTTGTTCGTCGTGTGTTGTTGTCCTGCCTTCAATAAATGATTGGCGCCAACGAGAAACCATTGGCCTCAACATAACGTTTTCACCGTACACACTGCACAACTCACGGTGAATTTCAGTTGCATTTTTATTTTTTGCCGTTAAAAAACGAATCACACTGCGTACTTCGCAATCGGCGGTAGGAGTAAGTGGTAGCTCCATAGTGGCTTGATCGCAACTGACAAATGAGTCATGGCGGCCTCTTAGGAATTTTACAGTGCTGCCACCACACCCGGACGAAAGTTCCCTGCAATCCCAGACGTCTCCTGCCAACTGCGCGGATATAAAAAAATAGTGTAACTTACTTTTGAGACGACCCTCGTAATTTAAAACAAGCAACGTTGTCTGTGGGTTTTTACAGAGAAAAAGAATCTTTTCCTCAACTCTTAGTATTTCCAAAGAAATCTTTGTGTGTATGAATGCTTTTAGCTGCGTAATACTCACTGAGTAGGACCTATTCGCACATTTGGGATTTTTGAGCCGTTTCTGCACCGCATTTAATCCTTCTATTTAAAAAGGATTTACTGTCATAGTATGCAAAAAGCGGTTGACCGCTTTTTCTACTCGCTATCCTGAACAACAATACCGGATCTTGGGAATTGTGGTTTTGCAGAAAGCATAAAAGATTGTATACAGACTTAAAATTCAAGGATAAAGCTTTAAAAAATTTGAATGAGCCTATTCCTTACACCATAATTGATGCAATAGTCAATGCAAAGAACACATGCTAGATCTACCCCTCGAAAGTGTACCAATACTGTTCCTTTTACAGAGAGAATTATTGCGTCTGTTGTTGTTGCTTTTTTTAGTTGGGGGGGGAGGGGTGGAGAGGGGTAGGGAATCCTGCTGGTATACAGGTTCTAGATTCACTTATAAAATGGCAAACGATTCCGGAAGCGTATTATGCAAACCTCGTAAAGCAACTGCGACCAGGTATTAAGGAAGAGAGAATAGCGGTCGAAAAAGTGAAAAAAACTAAACATTAAAACCCGTCAACGCAGTGGCGTTGAGAATCGCGCAGAAGAATCTCGTTATGTTCTGCCTTTGTTATTGAACTCGCCAATCACTTCGCTGTATATGATCTGTTAGGTAGTGCATAGTAATTAACCAATTTCATGTCGTTTTCTCGTGCTTTGTTTCATGTTCCTAGTAATTGTCGCCTATTTGTTTATCAATGACAATAAATAAATTCCTTTATGCCATGGCAGAAAGGAGATGACTGGAAGTATTTGAGTTCTGGACGGATGCTGAAGATAAGCTGGATGGATTATGTCCCTAATGGTGAAGTACTGAGAATAGCTGCTGAGGAACCAATATTATGGAAGGAATTACAGTAAAGAATAGACAAGATGATGGGCCATGTTTTTGCGTCACAATGGTTTGATTAAGGTCATTGTTGAAGGAAATATAGAAGGAAAAAACCATTGAGGAAGATTAAGATTAAATTATAAGAATCAAATTATTGTGGTGCCACATGTAACCACATTAATATGAGGTGTCAGGGTAATGCAGCAATGCATGCAGTACGCAGACCTAGCGTAATATTTCCAAGGTGTGGGAAGCATTTTCTGCAGAACAGAGGTCAGCTAATTTTTAGCCTGTTACGGCGAACTCTCCATTCAGACTGGAACGAAAGGCGTCACAAACACAATAGGACGTGCTAGTTTGAAGAGGCAGATATACGACCTTTCACCGTTCACAGGGGGGCTGGTCGCAGTTCTGTGCGTGGGCAGTGTTGACGGGCGAAATTTACTCAGAAACTCAATAGCACTAAGTTGGCATGACCATTTGCCTATGAGGTGACCTATGGGGAGAGAAAGAGAACTACAACGATGATTCGACTAGGAATAAGCCGCCAAGTAGGAGGAACAACAACCCGAGGTTTTGAAAGGTGGAGTGAGAAGCTCCTTGAGGTCTTTTTGGTTTCGCTGGTTCATGTCTTCACGTGTGCTTGGGCACGAGAACGACCAAAAAGCCGACAGCATATCATACGATCGGTTATGTGAATTAACCGTGGCATTGTATAAGTTGGGTTCAGTAGTTTCTGTGATTGAAAAAGAGGACATTAAATTTTAACAAGTAATTTCATTACCTGTCCTGCTGAAAACTGTAAATTATTATTTTGTATAAAATAATTGTTTAAAAAAAGCACTAAAAATTTTAAAATAACTTTATACCTTGCTTAGGAAAACGTAAATCTAAATGGACAATATTTTACATTATTGTCATTGAAGTTTTTACATTAATTAGTTATTTTTGGAGTCGGTGCCATCTGTCACATCGCGAAGATAGAATTACTGAACTTCTTTTGGTGTTACAGGTGAAACGGGGAGTACGAACAAACATTCCCAATATTTTATAGCATGTCGTGAGGCAAATAGTGTTATTGCGGGAGACAGCTTAGGGAAACAAATTAACAGTATTTTAATCTGTGGCTCGGCCTTATTGGTCATCCAGGCATATCTCTGGCGCTACAGTGTCAGTTGGTAGGCTGCATAGTACAGTAAACGATTTACAGTTAATATAAATGCGGCATATCATCTGTATGTTTGAGTTTTGTTGAAACATGTCTCTAGCATTAATTGTAGGTAAGCAGTAACATGATTTTTTTTATGTATTATTGATATTCCTTATTGTTTTTATCTTTTTGTTTTTCTTGCTTTCGCTGGCACCGACTCCAAAAATAACTAATTAATGTAAAAATTTCAATGACAATATTGTAAAATATTATCCATTTAGATTTACTTTTTCCTAAGCAAGGTATAAAGTTATTTTAAAATTTTTAGTGCTTTTTTTTGAAGGCGGTTTTTATGTTTTTTTAAACAATTATTTTATTTTTAAATTTTTAGTGGTATTATAGATTGTTTTGTATTTTAAATATGCCGCAGCAGTTCCCATTTTGCGAACTTCCTGATAGCTCAGAGATTAATACATACCACATACAGAAATCTGTCTCCGCAATATATCTGTTTGCTCCGGCATCACACAGAAAAAACTGAATTTTAATTCGTTTTCACAACGTGAAAGCTTGGGATCCAAGTTGAAATCTGAAGTATATGTTGAGACATTATGACACATTTATTTTATAAATATTATGCCATCACTTAAACATAGCTTAATTGATTTTGATGGGATTTAAAACTGTGGATTTTTGTAAAGAACATTGGAAATTAAAAGGGGTGAGGGTAAAGAGGAAGACGGATTGGGCTTTTGTAATCAAAATGTAGACTGCCTTTTCTGATTGATTTAAAGTATACGTGTGTAAATTTCTATTGATATCAGATAAAACTGTAGGTATGTATAAAAAAACATATAGGGTGTACAGACGAAGAGTAGTTTTGTTTCTGTAAAGCTAGTGTGCGCAGTATTTTTCTCTTTGTTTTAAAGTATACATGTCCAAATTTCCATCGAAACCAGATAAAAACTGTAGCTTTGTGTAAAGAACATTTGCAAAAATTAAATGGGGAAAGGGAGTGAGTGGTAGGGTTATGTAAACATAATGTAGACACTATGGTTCACTTTGTTTTTAAGTATACATGTGCAGTGTTCCATGGAAATCTGACAAAACTGTGGGTATCTATAAAGAACATTGGAAATTAGGAGGGGTGGGGGAGAAGGGAAGAGGGGTTGGGCTTCTGCAACCTAATTTAAACACAATTGTTCTGTATGTTTTAAAGTATACGTCTGCAAATGTCCTTCAGAATCCGATAGAAACTGTAGATTAAAGGATGGAAAGGAACGAGTGGAGTTTGGTCTCTCGAAACCAAATGTAGACAGCATTTTTCTGTTTTTTTTTTTTTTTTTTTTTGCAGTATACATGTGCATACTTTTTTCAAAATCAGAAAGAAACAGTAGCTTTGTATAAAGAACATTGACAGTAATTAAAGGGGTAGAAAGGGGGATAGGGTTTGCGTTTTTGTGAAAGTTATGTAGACAGTATTTTTCTTTTTCTATTTGTTTTAAAGTATACGCATTCGAAGTTCCACCGAATCGGATTAAAATGTGGTTTTTGTACAAATATTAAGGGAAGGGGAGCTAGTGTAGTGTTTTTGAATTTTTGGTCAGAAATCTTATCCATAAAAAATTACATATACATGTGCCAACTTTCATAAAGATCGGTCAAATGGTGTCGACTGTAACTTTCTAAAAAGAAATTGACAAAAATCAATGGGGTGGAAACGGGGAGAGGGGTTCAGTTTTTGCAAACCAAGAGTTGGCATTATTTTTCTCTTTGTTTTATAGTAAAAATTTGCTAAGTTCTGCCTAAACGGGATAAAAACTGAGGTTGTGTATAAAAATTAAGCGGTTTAATGGGGAGAGGGGGTGGTTTTTAGATCTTTTGGTTAGACACCTTCTTCGTAAAAAAAATACATTTAAACACTAACTTTCGTGGTAATCGGTCAAACGATCGGGACTGTAGCTTTTTATAAAGAACATTGACAAAAGATAATGGGGTTGAAGGAGGGAAAGGGGTTGCGCTTTGGCAAACCAAATGTTGACAGAATTTTTCCCTTTGTTTTAATGTATACATGGGCAAAGTTCAATAAAAATCAGATAAGAAATGTAGATTTCTATAAAAGTAAGGGGTGTAAAGGGAGACATGAGGTGGTTTATTTATTTATTTTTTTTGACAGAAACCTTCTCTATGGAAAATTACATGTATATGCCAACTTTAATGGAGACCTGTTAAATGGTGTTGACTGTAGCTTTGTATAAAGAACATTAGTAAAAATTTAGGGGGAAGATAGGGGGAGAGGGCTTTAGTTTTTTCAAACCAAAAGTAGACAGTATTTTTCTCTTTGTTTTCGACTATACATGTCCAACGTTTGATCGAAATCGGATAAAAAATGTGGATTTGTATAAAAATTAAGGGGTGTAAAGGGGAGAGGGGTGGTTTTTTATTTATTTATATTTTGGTCAGATTCTCCATGAAAAATTACATGTATATGCCAACTTTGATGATAATCGGTCAAACGGTGTCGAGTGTAGCTTTTTATGAACAACATTGACAATAATTAAAGGGGTGGAAGGAGGGAAGGGGTTGAGCTTTGGCAGACCAAATGTTGACAGGACTTTTCACTTTGTTTTAAAGTATAGATTGGCAAAGTTCAATAAAAATCAGATAATAAATGTAGGTTTATATAAAATTAAGGGGTGTAAAGGGAAGAGGGGTGGTTTTTTATTTTTATTTTTTTGATCAGAAACCATCTCCATGAAAAACAACATGTAATTGCCAACTTTAATGGAGTTCAGTTAAAAGGTGTAGACTGTAGCTTTGAATAAAGAAAATTGGCAAAAATAAGGGGGTGGATAGGGGTTGAGGGGTTCAGTTTTTTAAACCAAAAGTTGACAGTATTTTTTTCTTTATTTTTGGCTATATATGTCCAAAGTTTCATCGAGATCGAATAAAAAATGTGGATTATTATAAAAATGAAGGGGTGGAAAGGGGTAGAGGGGTGGTTTCTCAATGAAATTCATATGGGACCACTTTGGAGGTATACCCTATCCTCTATAAAAATTTAATTTAAACCGGTTCAAAATTGGCGAAGATATCGCTGAACATACAAAAAAAAAAAAAAAAAAAAAAAAAAAAAAAATATAGACGAATTGAGAACCTCCTCCTTTTTTTGAAGTCGGTTAAAAAGAAAATCAGAACGTTTTTTTGCTTTGTTTTACTTATTAATTTAATTTTAGTGGTCAAAAGATGTTTGTGTGTAATTTTTGACTGTTTATAATAATTAAATTTAAATACATCTTATGTCTGTTTTATTCTCACTAATGATTAGTAATTCATTTCTAGCATCATATGCATTTTAATAAATTTTAATAATAATTAGTTACATTTTATTACGGCGGTATACGGTAACGTTTCATTATGAGGGACATGAAATGCAGCAGTTAGGGAGCGTGCACAAACTACGTGGCTCGGTCCAGGGGGGGGGGGAAGGGTTGGCTGGAAGGCTACGCTGGGTTACGTGGGTGGAGGGGGGTTCTGAGTCAGGCCACGTAGCTTTCCTTTCATAACGTAGGGCTACGTGGGGGGGGGGGGGGTTTCACAGGAGGCCAAAATGGAGCTACCTGGTTTATGCACGCTCCTTTATGAAGAATTAAAAAGGAAAGGCAGAGAAGCGCCTTACGTGGAGAATTGCTACAAACCATTCTTAGGATTGATAACTGATAGAAGAGAAGAAATAAATTCAGTAGAAGATGGACTTCAATATTAATAAACCTTTGTTAATTTATCAACTTAATTTGGTTTTTAATACATAGAAAATAGCCTCATTCTTTCTATTCATTGTTTTTAACTATGGGCGTTTAGATTTATGTAATAGGGATGGTTTCAATAGGAATTATTTACCATGATGACCACTATTATTTTAATAACTGACTTAAACACGGCAAGCTATACAAAATTAGTAATATTATATCTATAAAAATTATTTTATTCCGTTAAATTGAGAAATGATCAAATGGTATATATCAGCTTGTTTCAAAATTTCAGTACTTCTTCAGCATCTTCCAGTACTCACAAAATATTTGACATAATATTGAGCCTTCAGCACTTCATATTATGTCTTATGGAGCCAACCTACCAAGTGCGTGCTTCCTTCCCAAACGCTATAAATTAATTCCTATATAGCTATATTGCCTCTGTGGCTAACAGAGACAATATATTAATGCCTAACTTGTAGTTTATCGGGCCAACACAATCTTACGCTATTGCCAACTGCACCAAATATTAAATACATACTTACGGTTCTCTCTGATCCTAAATATATTAATTAATACAAAAATGCTTACTAGACATTTGAAAAAAACATGCAGCAATTATATACCCTTCAATTAAAGACACCAGTCCACAACCCGAAGGTTGGTTGGATCCTCCCAAAAGAGGCATACTAAACCAATGTGTCAGAGGTACGATGGCCAATTTCTTCCTCTGAAGTGAGACCTAAAGTGGAATCCGAACCATGGAGAGACCTGGCGTAGCTCACATGATCAAACACTTAAAAAATCTTGCGTGAATTTGAACCTGGGACCGGAGAAGTGAACTTTTGAAAGCAAGTTCCTTAACCACTGAGCTACGAAACCACTCCAGCCTTCAATTTCTCACTTCATAAAATGTAAACAAATTTCTGCGTGTCAAACATTTCAGATAAGATTTCATATTTGTTGTCACATAATTTTTTGATTTTATTGAGAATCCTTCGATAAGGATGGCATAAAAACATTGCAACATTGTCTGAGGGTAAAATCTCACAGCAGCTTCACTTTTTTAAATTAAATTAAATTGCAATGGAGCACATGCTCCGGTGGCAATTTCCCTAAACACCTTTTCTGCATCCACCTACATTTACCCTTTACAAATTTTAACCTTAAATTCTTTCAACGTTTTTGGCAAATCATTCAACATTTCTCTTGGTAACTAATTCCAACACCCTTACCTGAAAAAGAGAATCTTCCTACACCCTTGTGCCTGAAATCGAATGCCAGCTTGTGGTCATGGTATTCTTTTCCCTTCCATGCATTACTTTCAATTCTTACACCATTATCTTTCCATGCCTCATCACCAATATACGCCTTGTACAATCCCATGACCCTCTTCACCCTCCTTCTGTCTTCCAATGAGTCCCATTCCAGCTCTTTTATCATATCTGTTACTGATTGCGTTCTGCGATAATATCCAGAAACAAATCTAGCAGCCCTTGTTTGCACCCTCGTTAACTTAAATGTATCCGTATCAGACCATTCACATAGTAACGATTCTAGTAAAACAAAGTTACCAGGTCAATTTCATTCGACAAGTGACAGGGAAAGAAAGATGGTAATTTTTCGAATCGGAAACTCTCTCTCATGTATTCGTAACAAATGTTAGAAGCAACACATACCATTTTTTTAAATTTTTTAAAAAGTATGTAATAG
This sequence comes from Vandiemenella viatica, assembly GCA_031002005.1. Lineage (NCBI taxonomy): Eukaryota > Metazoa > Arthropoda > Insecta > Orthoptera > Morabidae > Vandiemenella > Vandiemenella viatica. Next base: position 227,057,710 of record CM061919.1, on the reverse strand, counting down.
GAACTACAATATCTTTCAAATCTTATGGAAGATTCCACTACTATTTCTGACAGTGTCATAGGTCGAACAGTTTCGCGTGATTTGAGAAGGGAGAAGTAGGGTCGGGTCACTCAAAGGGAGCACAGAGGCCAAGGAACCGCACGGCTTCCTTCCTATCACTGTCTGCCCTTTGATGACATTCAGCACTATGACGTCAGATGACTCGTACTGTGCACTCAGGCAGCTTACAGGGCAATGGAACAGCCGTACCTCGTTTCCAACCATTTATGCATGGTGTTTGATTACCATCACTTCATGGGGTTCCGGGCCACCGATTGAACAATATAAAAACGAAGATGAGGAATAATCTCCATGTTATTTCCATTTTTAAATAAAAGGGCACTTTGAATGATACAATTGTTGATATAGCTATTTTATTGGCATGCGATGGTTGGAAACAGATTTATAGTATATTATATATAGTTATACAATATAACAAACTAATAGAAAAGTTGTGTTGTTCGTTAAACTTTTTTACAAAAAGAGTAACTGCAACGTAAAATACTGATTAGCTATAGTGACGCTAATACCATAAAAATTAATTTTTTTTTTCTCTGCCTGTCAAGCAGAATCTGATTGAAAGATTATAACTAAACCACACGTAATGATAAATTATGTGGTCGGTAAGGATATAGGATATTTTTCCGGTACATTGTATCATATTGAATTTGTAGAGTCCAAATTCCAACTGATTTTAATAAAAAGATCATCTTCACAATTCCGAAGAAAGCAGAAGCCGACAAATGTGAGAATTATTGCACCATTAGTATAACGTCACATGGTTCAAAATTACTGACCAGAATAATATACAGAAGAATGGAAAGGGTAGTCAAGAAGATAGTTGGGTTTAGGAAAAACTGTGGTACAGGGGAAGCAGTTCTGGCTTTAAGATTAATACTTGAAGGGCGGATCAATAAAAACAAAGATACTTTTATGGCATTTGTTGATTTAGAAAAAGCTTTTGATAATGTTAGGTGCAACAAGATGTTCAAAATTTTAAAGCAATCAGGTCTAAAGTATCGCGATAGAAGAATACTTTATAAACTATACAAGAATCAGGTGGCTGAAATAAAAGTAGAGAATCATTAGAGACAAGCATCAGATAAAAAAGGGTTTGAGACAAGGCTGTAGTCTATACCCGTTAATATTCAACATGTAGAGGAAGCAATAAAGAAAGTAAAAGAAAAATTTCCATGTGGCATAAGTTTTCAGGGAGAAAAATCAGTATGCTACGATTTGCTGATGACATTGTCTGTTAGCAGAAAGGGCTGAGGATATTGAGAAAATACTGAATGGCATGAACAAAATACTGTAGGAAGATTTTGGACTGAATATAAATCAAAGCAAGACAAATGTGATAAAAAGTAGCAGAAATGATACCAATCACAGTAGATTAAATATAAAAATAGGATCAGATGCAATAGGAGAAGTAAGTGAATTCTGCTACTTGTGAAACAAAATTACAACTAATGGCCGAAGAAGAATGATGTTAGAAGCAGAATAGCACTAGCAAAAAGAGCCTTCATGAAAAAGAGAAATCTTTTAGTTTCAAATATTGATCTAGGAATTAGAAAGAACTTTTTAAAATACTGCGTGTGGAGCACAGCACTTTATGGTAGCGAAGATTTGACTTTAAGAATACCGGAAAGAAAGAAAATCGAAGCATTTGAGATGTGGTGCTACAGAAGAATGCTGAAAATTAAGTGGACAGACAAAGTAAGAAATGAACGAGTTTTGGAAATGATGGGCGAGGAAAGAAGTTTGTGGAAGAAGCTTACGGAAAAAAGAGACAGGTTGGTAGGTCATATTTTGAGACATGCTGGATTGGTTGATTTGTTAGTGGAGGGAACAGTCGAAATTAAGAACTGGAGAGGGAAGCAGAGATTAGAATAAATGAAACAGATAATTGAGGACGTATGTTGTAAGGGGTATGTAGAAATGTGAAGATTATCGCAAGATAGGAAGTGATGGAGTATTGCATTAAACCAGCCGAGAGACTGATGACAGAAAAAAAAGTATATCCATTGTTTAAGTTTCTTTCTCGCAGTTGATATAAAGGTAACCATCTCAGTATTTGGCTGGAGTGGTTTGGGAAAACCATGGAAAACCCAAATCTGGATGGTATGACGAGGATTCGAACCCATATCCTCCCGAATGCGAGGTCAGAGCATGACTGCTCTCGCACCACGCTCGGTCCTTGCAGTGGAAATATCCACCACGGTCACTGCTATATAATCAGTGTGATGTGTGCGACTTGACGATTCTATTAGGTAATTTATATCAAAGTTTGGATACAAACAAAGCAATCTGTTCATACACACGCTAGGCAGCACCTCTTCAAATATTGCTTGCGAGAACAATATTGAATGTTTGTGGGTCAGCAACAAATACAAACTTTGCTAACTAATGGTAGTTTCAAGCAGAGGTAAAAGCAAATGATGCACTCGAATGCGATTAAAGCATTGCATGCAACCTAAATTTACAAGGAGAAGAGGGTATCCAATAAAGAGAAAAAAGCAGAATTTTTCATCCAACATTTCTTTGATGTCTTATCTCTGGATTAATGGCGCAAATTAATGTTTGCGGTAACGTAAGTGAATCTGGTGTAAGCTTTTATCTTGAGGCTTAGTTGTACCTTTACGTTTCGCCGTAAGGTCACCAGTCACAACCCTTAATCAATTGAGCTAACAAATCGCTCTATATCAGAAGAAAATAATTACAGGAAAATTGGTTTGACATCAGTTTAGTTTAATTTAATTTAATTGTAATGGAGCACAGGCACAGGTGGCAATTTCCCTGCAAACTCACCTTTCCACTTTCCTGCACCCACCTACATTTGCTCTCTACAAATTTTAACTTTAAATTATTTCCACGTTTTCGGTAAGTTTTCATCATTTCCATTGGTAACTCATTCCAATCCCTGACACCCTTACCTAAAAAAGAGAATCTTCCCACACCCTTGTGCCTGAAATCGAGTGCCAGCTTGTGATCATGGTCATCTTCTCCCTTCCATGCACTATTTTTCATAATTACTCCAATATCTTTCCATGCCTCATCGCCAGTATATGCCCTGTACACTCCCATGAGCCTATAAATCCTCCTCCTGTCTTGCAATGAATCCTATTCCAGCTCCTTTATCATATCTGCCACTGATTGCATTCTATGATAATTTCCAGAAACAAATCTAGCAGCCCTTTTTTGCACCCTCTCCAACTCCTGTATTTAATACGCAAAATGTGGGTCCCATACTACACTACCCTATTCTAGCAATGGTCTGACCAATGTTTTTGCAACCCAATTCCTTTACTTCTCTCGTAAATCCCATTATCACTCTCTCCAACAAGTGCAGAATTTTGAAACGTTTCCCTACCACCTGTCCAATGTATCCTGCCCAGTTAAGCTTGTTATCAAATGTAATGCCAAGTCTTCAGCAAGCAATTCTTTTCCCACGTTATATTCATAATTAACCTTGTGTTTTTTATTAGTGTATTTAATAAGTTGACTCTTCTTTGGATTTATCTTCTTCCCATGTTCACCGACCCAACTAGATATCCTATCTAGATCACGCTGCAACTGTTTACAGTCGTCTATCGTTTTGATCGTTGTATATAGCACTAGTTGATACCGCGACTTTGTACGAGTGGATTAAGAATTTCATTGCCAGAATTGAATATAGAAAGTTGTTGGTAACGAAGGATTGGTCCCAAACAACACCGAAACGGCATAATATGGCAGGAAACCCTTCACTATATCATTCTACCATCGAACCAGTCTCGTGAAGAGAATAAATTTCCAACATACTTAAAAATAGAAAAACAAACGAAGGTGAGGGGATGTGTGGGGGGGGGGGGAGAGGTGTTAACTAAGGGCAGCTTTATTTATTTCTTTTCTTAGGCCAGTTTACGTCCGCAAGGCATGTCAAAAAAGAAGGCAAAATAATTTTTCTCTAAACGAAATTTATTAACAAATTATACACTAACATAATGCGCGCGAAGCACAGCTTGAGCAAGCGACCTAATATTACAGACTAACACACACATGCGTCTCTCTGTCACCATTCGATAAGTTCTCAAAATTTCCTGACTACAACTGTTAATCAAACCGAAAAAAAAAATCCTGTGCCCTCCCTATAGATTTTCTTGTCAAATTCCGTCAATATCGGAATAGGCAATGAGTCGTCAAAAAGGCAACAAAAGACAGAGACTTACTTCCGCATTTATAGTATTATTACTGCAGATCACACACACACACTGACTGCGAATCACCCCTGAGGGATCAAAATAACGTAAAAAAGTGTACACCTACAGCATTGCAAGACTACCTACGATTTTCCTCGCATTGTATCCCTAACTTTGTGATACCTACAGTTTAACATTCAGTCCTAATAACCGACGGCCCAAGCGTGGCTCTTACGATAAAAAACAATTTTTAAAAAGCTTAGCCTCCACGGAGATTTGAACCGGAGACCACGACCCAAACATTAGTAAGCCAGCGCTTGAGCCACTGAGCTACATGACCGCTACACGGAAAAACAGTAGAGAGACCTCCATATCCAACGCGTCTGTCTATCGCTGTCCAGTAGTATTTCTAAATTATGAGACAACATGTGTTATTTATACAGATAATTTTTAAACCAAATGTAGACAGTATTTTTCTCCTTGTTTCAAAGGATAAGTGTGCAAAGTTTCATCGATATCGGATGATTTGTATGAAGAACAATCAAAAAAACATTCATCTTTAGATATATATATAGATTATGTCATCTGCAAACAATCAATTTCAGATAGTAAACAATCAACACAATTATTCATTAGAATAATGAATAGCAATGGTCCCAATACGCTACCCCGCGGCACTCCCATTTTTACTACCACTTCTTTTGATACTGCGTTTCCTACCCTAACTTTCTGTTTTCTACCTCTGGTTCTACCAGTGGTGGAAAAGCCCATAGAAAAATTGGTAAGCAATCACATCAGAAACGTCTGTGAGGGAAGGAACTTGTTTGCGAAACTGCAACATGGATTTAAGCAAGAACATTCATGTGAATCTCAGTTAGTGGGCTATATGCAGCATACTTCTGATGAAAAGTACAGGTTCATAGTATAGAACCAGATCTCTCCAAGGCTCTTGATAGAGCGAGGCGTAAAATGGCGGTAAATAGGTAAAAACCATGTTTGGAAAAGTGCCTTGCTCGGTGGTGGAATTCTTTAAAAGGTAGAAAGCAAAGAGTTAGGGTAGGAAATGCAGAATCAAAAGATGAGGCAGAAGAAACGAAAGTGCCGTAGATTAGTGTATTGGTGTACGTTGTTCTAATGCATGATTGTGTTGATGGGCTGAAGCCGGAGTTTAGATCGTTTGCAGATATAACGTCATACAATCGGATTAAAACTACGGGAGAGGACTGTGTACAGCCACAGGGGTTTGTGAACAGGATATTTAAATGGATGATTAAAAATGGAATGAATGTCAAGAAAAGTCAGCCTTTTAGTTAGACAGGTAAAAAGTAAAGATTTTCAATTATTATAGCTTAGGGAATTAATTTATTGTTAAAGAAAAAACTTTGAGAGAAAATTCAATTGAGCGGGACACATTGGGCTCACGGTAAGAACAGGTTTCAAAAGCCTTCATTTACTGGAGAGGGTGATGAGGGGGAGGGAATTGGGTTACAAAACTTGGTCAGACCACTGCTTGAATATGGTGGGTTGGTGGGGACCCACTTTTTGCGTATCAAATACAGGGGTTGGAAGAGGTAGAATGGAGAGCATTTGTTTATGTAAATTACTGCAGGGTCCAGTCAGTGACTGATATGGAGTTTAAAATTAAAATTCGTATGGGACAAATCAGGTGCTTAGTGAAAAGGCATGACATGGGAAAATGAGTTAGTAATGAAGTTGCTATCGGAAAATTAAATAAATAAATAAAATGCTCCGAAAAAATCAGACAGTTAAGAAGGCTTGCCCAATTCAACGCTCCATCCGAGATTTATCAGCTCCAGTTTACCAGACTGTAGCGTTGCCTCACTGAGCGAACAGCATTAGAAAACTTACTCGTTAACACCGCAATTAACAATATTCAATCCCATCCTTTGTTATAATAACTGTTGCCTCTAAAATGTCGGTAGGAAAATTACATTTATGTCTGGTGTACAGAATGGAAAATGTCCTTAGGTGATGTATGCTGCCACCCTGACCTTTGCAGGAACAAAACAAAGTAGGAAGGTTCATTATAGATAGGTCTGTTGGCTTAAGCAGACGATAAAAATGTGAATCATTGGTCAATATTTCCTACGACGACACCAAGAGCGGAAGGGCTCGTGGTCGTGCTGCCATCACGAGACTGTCTTCCTGCAGATAATGGCTGACATAAATACCGTGCGAGAGGTGGAATCGGAATTAAGTCGGTCAGTCCACAGCACAATATGTCCATCCCAAAAGTCTTGGTGAGTATTGTGTCAGATGTACAACGCTTACTCTCGCCTCGCGTATTGGTGGCTTTAGTCGAATACAGTCAAGCTCCTTATTCGTAAATATGTCGCGAATACATAAACCGTGAATGGTAATTTATTTAGGATTATAACGGGATACGTTCCAAGCTTACGAAACAATTTTATTATGTTGAGTGATTGTCGCAGTGTGAACTTATTAAGCCAACACCCTGACGCTTCAAATCATCCATCCCAATGTTCGCTAAAATGGGAGCAAAGACTTTCTTACGAATATAGCACCACCTGAGAGAACTGTCTTCTGATTGCTGTCTTCGATCGGTATTGTTAATTCAGCTTCCATTTTTAAATCGCAGGATCACTATCAGTTTTTGCTAATAGTGAGGTTGAAGTCATAGAATTCCTTATTTTGTTTTCTGATTCATTGATATTAAAGGAAACAATCCACATAGACGAAAGCGATCAAGCATCCCACACAGATGGATAGGCTGGCAAAGACCTATACTCTGGCCTCAAAGAGACACAAGGGAGTAGGAAGGTTCTCTTTTTTAGGCAAGGGGGTCAGGGATTGGAATAAGTTACCAAGTGTAATAATGAATAATTTACCAAAAACGTTGAAAGAATTTAATGTTGAAATTTGTAGAAGGAAAATGTAGGTGGCTGCAGGAAAGGGAGAATATGGGTGTGTAGGGGAATTGCCACCGGAGCGTGCGCTCCATTGCAATTAAAATTAAATTAAATTATCAGTCAAGCATTTCTGTTATTACTTTAAGTGTCAAAACGACTTTTTCTTCTGAATGGGAACTAACTTCTTTTACTTTCGGTTGACATATAAATCGCGAACAGAAAACGTAGTTGAAACAACATGTGTTATTCACTGAAAACTACTGTATTGTAACAAATGATTAAATTGCGGTATTAAGACGAACATCACGACTAGAGAGATGGGATTTGTCGAAAGCCAGAGTGGTTCTTTAACCCGGCGACTTAATTTTTTTTAGAATGCAGAGGCAGCAGCCGAAGCTGCATTTTTTTTTTTTTAACTTTTATCGTATGGTTTGTTTGGCCGGGAGACCTTGGAGGTGACAGTTTGACCCCCGAGTAGCAGAGTATTTAGTGTCCGCGTCTTCAGCCTTTGCCTTGATCTTTACTGTAGCGGAAGAGTACCCGTCTGTCTGCGAAGGGTGTAAGTATGTTCTGTATGCCAGAAATATATTTTTGTTTCTGAAGTGCAATAAATCAAGAGATATACTATTGCGGTTTGATATCTGTTGAACAAATAGGTTAGCAATTGTTAAAATTACAATAATTTTAGTTTCAGATTCGCGAATAACGACATTCTCAGCGGCGAATACAGAAACTTTTCACATTTATTTTATTCGAGAATACTGAAAACACGAATAAGGAAAACGTGAATGAAGATCTTTGACTGTATTGCATTTATACTGCTGTGCTCCTAACCAAGAGAGCCAACTGTACCATATATAATGTGAACACGGCTGGCTGCGAAGTCGAAAGATTTTTTTATTTTTGGCAATTGTTAATTTTCCCTGGCGCCATTTTGACATATTGACCATATTAATGCTATGGCCTCGGATTCGGGAGGAAGCCTGTTTGAATCCCCATCCGGCCTTCCACATTTTAGCTTTCCCAAATCACTTCAAGTAATTGCGGGGATGGTTCCTTCAAAACACCATGATGCCCCCGATTCTTTCCCGCCTCTAATGACCTTTACGTCGACGAGGCGCAAAACCAAAAAAAGGAAACTTGTAATCTCACTAATTATTATAGATGGTAGTCGAAACACAATAAAATTCTACCAATTCTACCCTTTGCTGCGGTAAATATAAAAAAGATCTAAGATTCCAGAAGAGGGATCTCAGTTGCTGTTAACAATATTTCGTGGCGTTAAAACTTTGAAACGTAATGAAGTCCTAACGGGTGTACCGCCGGATTGTGTAATACGACTAGCTCCACCGTTTTCCTCTAGTATAATCTGATTCACACATGTCATGCGTAGGTTTCTTCACCAGCTTCGTCCTTAGATGGAACTTTCCACTACCACTGTCAGGAATCTGTTGTGCCACAGTAAACGTCCAATTAGACGATATAGTCTCCTCAGAATATTACGTCAAACGCTCTGTGATTCTCCAACAATGGAAAAAAATCTTTATTTTTTACTCTTCCCGGGCGGTCTGGTGGCTGAGTGGTTAAGGCGTCTGAGTGGAGATCGAAAGGACCACGGTTCGAATCCCTGTCTCGGTGTGAATCTTCATAGACTCTTAAATCGTCGTTCACCTCTGGCAAAACTTGCTGTGTAATGTGAAATACGTCAGAACGCTTTCGTGGTTCGGATTTCACGTTAAACTGAGGTCCCCTGTACCTGGTAGGATTTCTGGGTTAGGTTAAGGTGGCTACGACGTGGGCGGAATGCGCAGGCACCAGAAACGCTGTCACCACGTCATTACGACCACACGCAATTATTGTTATATATATAACTCTTCCCTTCAGCCTCATCTTTAACATTCTCCGATTGCATCAGATTTGGATAGGTTGAAACCTTCTTCCGTCTTCAGCACCAACTGTCCATATCGCACATCCATGCAATCCGATGCTTCAGAGAAGGATTTTCATGAGTCATTTCCTAAATTTTAAACTGAAGGATTTAGAAGTAAATTAGCTCCTCTTGAAATTCAAGGCAAGAAGTGGGAGGTAGAAAGAGGCGGGAAGATTTTTCATTGGTTTCCACCAAAAATTCGTACAAATGCTGCAATAAAAATTATACAAATATTTTTAAAATCCGTGGGAAACTAGCTTTCGTTTGACACAAATGAAGAATATCTCCACGATTTTTCAATTTTTGTTTGTTATAATGGTATTTGTGACAGTAAAAACTAAAATATTACGTAATTTCATAGATTTACCTTAAAGGGTAAAGAATCTGTAAGCCTGTGACGGAGCGATAGACAAACAGATCTACAAATAAGTGATTCCGTACGGATTCCGTGCGTAATCCTAAAAATAGTAAAGCTTATTCTCCATATTACAATAATGAAACATGGTTTTCTTTTATTGCCGGTGATTTAAATTCCCAATAAATCTATTATATGAATGTACGGATTATAGAACCATTGCTGGATTCTTCATATCGGTACTTCATATTTTCTCTTCATCGCATATTAATTTAACTCCATAAATCAGTGTTTTGATGGATAAAAGTAATTTCCAGATTATGTGCTTAACCTTTCTAGATGATCTCTATAGAAATAGACACACATCTACTAATATTTCTAAACGTAAATTTTTTGTGAATACTAAAAATGTTAATTCGAATATTTAGATTCGTGACTGTTCGTTACGGTTGAAATTCAGTGAACGCTTGGAGCACTTCTGGCCTTTAAAGAGAAAATGAAGCCAGTAAGGTTTCGTATACAATGAAACTCTGTCTGTGATTAATATCCTTTTCTGTGCGCAGCCGCGGCCGTTGCTCGAACCGTCGGAAATCGTTCGTCCTGAACCGATCCATGCGGGGAAGCCGATCGAACAGTTCAGGGACTACAGCGTGGATCCTAAAGACCCCATCAAGGAGCGGGTCAGGATCCTGTACCACGAGATGCACAAGTACCAGACTGTCGACTTCGTTCAGAGTAAGTATCATCTGTAATTAACTCGACGCCGACAAGAATGTTGTCATCAAAAAAGGACATACACTATTGTTTATGAAAATTGCAGCACCAAGAAGTAAACACGTGGTTACAACGAAATTTATTCCACAGATTAGTCAGTCCAGGCAAATACCGGGATGGTTCCTTCTAAAGGACATGATCGAAATCCTTCCCGTTCGCTGCTCCAAGTCCTTTCCCGTCTCTTATGATCTCGACGTCGACGAGGAGCCCATTAGCAATAAAAAAGGGAGAGGTACATGGAAATACACAAATGATCAAAATCACAGAATTGTACATGCACTCAAAACAGAGCATTGATACGCTGCTGAGCAACACGTTAACACTCAGTTTGTAGGCGCGTCCACAAAACATCGACAATGTTGCATGAGTATCAGAACGAAAAAGTTGCCGACTGACCCTATCGTAGACATATTCGAAGGGTGACATGTCAGGCGAATGAGGAAGTCGGGGAAGCAATGGTACCCGTCGTTCTCGTAAGGGGGCGTCCATTAATTACGTGAGGTGAAATGGGAGGAGGGGGGCGGGTGGTTCGGCGAAATCTCACCAAACCTCACCAAGGAGGAGGGGGGAGAGGGTCGACGGAGATCTCACGTAAGGTTTTGAAGGACTGTAGACCTAAAAAAAGGCTCTCAAACGATTAGCAAGGGTGGGTCGGGGGTTCCGTCAACATCTTACGTGATCTTAAGGGGGGGGGGGGAGTAATGTTGCGCTCTGTGGGTAGTGCACTTTTTTGGAGCAGTAACTGTACACCAACAACGAAAACAACCAGAGATGTAAACCTCCAGAGACATTTCAAAATATGAAAGACTGATAGCGTAGTAAATTTAGTTCAGTAAAATAATGAGCAGTTAAATAAATATTTGTTTTTATTAGAGGGAGCCTTTTTTACAGCAGTTATTTAATTTATAATTTTGGTATTTGCGTATATTTTGGTACGTTACCGTCCATCAACGTAACGTGTGTCTAGAGAGATATTGTCCTAGGATCAAGGCCTCATTACACCACACAAGGCGGCACAATTTCCCTTTTATAATTTTATTTTATTTATAATTTTGGTATTTAGGGTTTATTTTGGTACTTTACCGTCCATCAACGTAACGTGTGTCTAGAGAGATATTGTCCTAAGGTCCAGGCCTCATTTCACCACACATGGCAGTACAAATACCCGTTTTAATTTTTTGCAATAAAAATAAAAGTATTCTCTTGTAGCGGTCATCAAATAGCGGGAATGGAAAACTGTTTATTATTTATCTTTTTCGATTTATGGTGCAATGAAGCCGGGACCACAGTAAGGACAGCAGATTGATGGGTTTTCAATGCTTTCTCGACGAATGCTGTGATGCTTCCTTCAAAAAGGCCACGGTTGTATTCCTTCCCGTTCTTTGTTCTTTGCACAAATCCCATCCCGCCTCTAATGACCTCCACGGCTTCCTTGATAGTTCAGTCTCACGGCTATGAAGAAAATGTACAATATCTTTCTCACGGCTTCCTTGATTAAATACATCTATTATATCTCTGGATGTTTAATTCTCTGGTTGTTTACATCATAGGTGTACAGTTACTGCTGCAAAAAGTGTACTAACCACAGACCGCAACATTACCGGGGGGGGGGGGGGGAGTTTCCTGGATTCCGGAGAAACACCCCACGTAATTAATGGACATCCCCTAAGAAGACTTGCACATTCATCGGCATGTGTAACTGAGAACTGTCCCGCTGTGGCATTTAGGGCAGGCTGTAGTAGGAGCAGTGCCTCGAGCTCTAAATCCTCCATGATGTAGCGGTTGCTGTTCAGATTGCTGTCAATCCGTAGGAAGCGAGATCGGAAGTCATAGTCGCCATGTTGCTCAGCATTGTAGTCTGTCCGGTTGCGTTCACCACGGCAGCGTCTAACACGCATGTGCCCATCACTGCAGGACAAGTTGGAGTAAGGCTCGTCCGAAAACATTACATTTTTTCACTCAGCGTGCCAATGATGGCATTCACGTGCGAATTGCAGTCTGATATGGTGGTGACTTCTGTTCAATGGAATCGGACAGAATGGCAGGCGTGACATCAGTCCAGCCGCCAGCAGACGGCGCCGTACCGTAAGCGCAGGCATGTCGACACCCGTTGCATTGCTCCGACTTCGAGCCAACACTGTGGACGAAGCTGTTGTGTCGGTTACGGCCATGCGACACGATGGCGGTCGGTATGACACAATCCCGTTTCCCAGAAACCAATCATTCTGCCACGTTTGAACTCACTCGTATGCTGATGTTGCGCCGAGCCATACCGGCACTTGTCAATCTATTTCCACTTCGTTTGACGGCTTGCACCGATTGAGCGTGGCTGCTCAGCTCATACATAAGAGGCAGCTGCTCGACCTACGTGAACGCCATTTCTGTGCAATCTTAATCACTTATTATGGCTCCATTGTTCTGCACATTCTCCGATTTTGGATGATTCAGACCATTCCTTATGATTGTTGCAATTTTCACAAACAGTACAGGGGGAGGATGAAATAATACGAACACCTGTGAAATAATGGAAAATCTTTATTAATAGGGGGTTGGACCACCCTTTGACTGAAGTACAGATTTAATGCGACGTAGGTTAGATGCATAAAGGTCATGGACACTATTTAAAGGTATATTAAGCCATTCCTCCTGCAGAACGGTGTCTAATTCCGAAAGGCTGGATGGAAGAGGAAATCGGGAACGAAGTTTGGACTCCAAATTTCCCATAAATGTTCAATAATATTCAAGTCCGGAGACTGAGGGGGCCAGGCAAGATGTTCAACTTCATCGTCATGCTCTTCGAACCATGCTTGAACACACCTAGCAGTGTGGATAGCGGCGTTGTAGTCTTGAAAAAACGGTAGCTCTCCAGGGAATACAGTCTGCACAAAAGGATGGACATGATCCCCTAGAATGCTTAGATAGTGATTGCATTTGATTCTACCATGCAGAATAACGATTGCTTGTGCTTTCGGGCTACTATGCGCTTCATGACCTGTCTATCCCTATCAGTAAGCTTTGACTTTCGGCTTGCAGACGCCGTCTTACCCTCTTTCGTGTACGCTGTCATAACGGCTGATACCGTATTCCTTGCAAACCCCAAAAGGTTTGATGTTTCCGTAACCGATGCTCCACTTAAACGGGCTCCGACAATCATTCCTCATTGGAATTCTGACAGGTGCGACATTTCAACTTATCACAGACAGTTCGACAGACGCATGCAACGCAGGTGACTGCTGTTGAGAGACTGATACCTTCCTCTTCACGCTCACTAGGTCGCAGACTTCTGTTGCAGGTGGCGCGGCTGTACTGGAGGTATGAAATACGTCATACTTTTTCGCAGGTGTTCGTATTATTTTGTCCTCCATCTGTATATGCTTACTAATTACTTTAGACTCTTATAATTACTCATACTCTCCATTGGCTCCATTTGTAGTAGAAACATAACGCGAGGATAACTGCTTCGTAACCTTCGTTCCCCATTGGTATAAGAAAATTTCGTCATCACGATTTGGCTGCAGAGTAGGGGAGGTAATGGTGCACGATTTATTTCACCAGATTGTGAACCATGTCCTGAGTTAGATACGAGACCTCTCCGCAATGCATGTTTAATGAGGGTATGGTGATGATTCGTTTGTCGGATGGGGATGTAACACTCGTCGGATCACACTCTGTGCAGGATGAGGCCTGAATTCTCCGGCACCGAGTTTCTCCCTCTCCTTGCTTTCATCTTCCCATACCCAAACCCCGTACAACACTACAGTTGATAAAACCAAGGTGGAATATGCCGGAAATTCTTCTTTTCCAGAGCAACGAGCCAAGTGGCTCCGCTTCGACAAGTTCAAGGCTCCAGTGATGGAGACGCTGGAAAGACTGAACGCAATGTTGGACCAGAGTGATCCTGACGTCGACGTGCCCAACATCGTGCACGCCTTCCAGACGGCGGAGCGAATCAGGGAGGACCATCCCGACTGTGATTGGCTGCAGCTCACGGGACTTCTGCACGACTTGGGAAAGGTCAGCGTCCAACCATCAGATGTATAACTGCCGAACCTCCGTTATCTTTGTGCCACTCTTCCGATTTCAACATATTGGTTTCTTCCAGCGCTTGAGCTAAACTTTGAAAGCTTTCACCGCTGTGATAGGCTCTGTACCTGATTTCTCATATTGTGTCATTTTATAACAGAAACTTTTTGCTCACAACTCAAACTCAGTGGGAATACTTCTCATATAGATCGAAATTAATTTTTACTAAATGCACGAATTCATTAATATACTCTCACAAGAAGCCAGAAACATTAATACAAGTTGCAGACGGGGGAGTCGAACCCGCTTCGGGAGTACGCGAGTTTGAATCCCCGTCCGGGCATCCAGATTTGGGTTTTCCATAGTTTCCCCAAATCACTCCAGGTGAATGGCGCGATGCTTCCTTCAAAAGACCATGGCCGAATTCCTTCCCGTTCGTAGTTCCCAATCCTTTCCCGCCTCTAATGACCTCTACGTCAATGAGGCGTAAAGCCAAAAAAACAAGATGCAAACATTTTAAACCAATGCTATACAGTTTTTGGTTCTTTTTTAAAACTATATAAAAATTTTTGTCATGTGACCTGGGGCAATGCAGTTGGAGAGACATTAACAAGACGTATTGACATAAGGAACTGGTTAAACTAAATTTAAACGTGATATATTGTGAGATATTTTTTTGCTTTAAAATTAGAAGATATTTCAGTTGTCTTTCCACCAATAAGGATATTTAAGGTCTACATAAATTATGAATTCAGTAACATAAATCATATATCAACTAAGAAAATAACAATATAAATAAATTTATAGTGAGATAGTAGTAATAGAACGGGATCTCGTGACATTTTATACATGTTCAAGGAGAATCAGATGGCATCTTGCTCGTCTTCGCTCAGGATGTCTTGTGGACGGCTATACGGTTTTAGGTATTGTTGATCTACTTGAGTAGGCATAGAAATGCATAAAGTTCTAACGAACCCCTCGGTATCCTAAGCCTCACATTATCCTCAATATAACAACAACGTTAAAAAAAAATTGCACTCCATTTAACTTACAAATATCCAAATTGACTGTAAATCGAATAAGTGCTGCAAAGTCCTGTGTATCCTACCCGTGACGTCAAATGTTTCAACTGTGCCGTAGGTGATGGCATTCTATGACGAGCCTCAATGGGCAGTCACTGGAGACACCTTCCCCGTCGGCTGTGCCTGGGCAGACTCCATCGTCTACAGGGACACCAGCTTCCACGACAACCCAGACACCCACAACCCCAAATACAAGTGCGTATTTGCACCATTCGGATCACGTGATGTTTCATTATCCTCAGATCCTTATTCTTGAAAACAGTGATAAGCAAATGCTTTATTCTCATGAATATTACCTCATACTGACGACAGTGAGACAACTTTAGAAACTATTTTTCTCACTTTCTGAACAGAGGTTATTGTGCTCAGGTCGGTCTTCCACCAATAATAATAATTCCATGTGGTCGTAATGACCTGGTGACAGGGTTTCTAATGGCTGCGCATTCCGCCCCTGCCGTAGCCGCCTTAACCTAGCCCGGCAATCCTGCTGGGTACAGAGGACGTACAGTTTAACGTGGAATCCTAACCCGGAAGCGTTCTGGCGTACTTCACATTACACAACAACCTGTGCCAGATGTGAAGGCTGGATCAAGAGCCCATGAAAACCCCCTCCGAGACAGGGATTCGAGCAGGGGATCTTTCAATCTCCAGTCAGACGCCTTAACCACTGAGCCACCAGACCGCTATGGTCCTCCACCTTATAAGACGACACAGCCTTCTGCAGATAGTACTGCTACGTGAGCTTCGGAACACAGAAATATTTCGGAACGTTGCAAGAGAGCTGTTTATCCGTGATTTTGCCCGCAAGGGATCGGAAATTCCAAGTCTAAGCAAAGTTTCCTGCTCCAGAGAACTTGGCAAAAATACCTGGTTTGCTAACTGCCAGTACTGACGACGATGAAGACTAGCGCGCGTGACAGTATCCCCTGGTCGACAAGCAAGCGAATCTCTGATCCTGGGACGCCAGGTCTAAACATACTGTTTCACCGATGTCCTGGGGTCGTCATCGGAGGTACCTCCTACTAGACACCCTACGTACTCCACTACGCAACGAAACTATCCGCCACTATGAGGCCAATGCCTAGAGAGGGCACCGGCATAGTCTGGTTGGGCTCCCCTTCCCCTTAGCAATCTCGTTTGCAAGGCTTCCCTCGCAACGCTTGAAGAGTCACCATCGGAGTCACTCGCGTGAACACCTGCCGCACATAATGTAGCGCCCGTACTCAGCATGGTGGGATTGGGTAGTTCAACAGCAGCTTTAAGGGTACTAGCCCTGGGGGTCTGCCGAGGGCTCGTCTCGGATTCTTCGAGCCGACACATCCGATTAGTCCCGACACGTCAAGTGATTGACCTACGCGAATGCCCTATCGGACGGACCAAGTCGGTTCGCGCCTCCCGAAGCAATAATGTTTGACCTCTTGCTAGCAAGACTTCCCTTACAGCGTTTAAAGAATGACCGCTAGGGACCCTTATGTGACTTCCTTACCGCAGGTCTAAACGGCGAAAGAAAAAACATTTTTCGGTGGCAACTACATAATTGTGACGTGTGTGGGTGACACATAACAGAGCTGCAGCCAATCACGGCAGTGTCTAGTTTTGCAGTAGTCAGTGCTATAATCACTTTTTTTACGGGTGTGCTTCGGACAGAATCACTTCTCTTCACGTGTGGACTCGGGTTGAAAGACTCTCCGACGTAGTACGATTTGTGATGACAAGTTATCAAGCAGGCGCCGGCTTCAGTACGAGAAAGATGCCTCTGTTTTGCGTCCCACTCTCGACTCTCGAGCTCTTGACGGCTCGCCAACACGACGCGAAACTATCTTTCAGAGTTTGCAGATGGCGTCTCCGAATACCTGCGGACCAGCTGAATCCCTAGCCAAGGCTGTCCAACCAATTTTGGATTCTAAGTTAAATTGCTGCGTAATACTTGCCTACAGTTACAATAGATATTTAAATATAACAAAGATATAATTAAAACAGTTTATAATCGAAATCAAAAAGTAAAAGCCAACAATGAGACCTATGCAGACGTTTTTTAATCTTAATAAAAAAGTAAAAAACGTCAATGAGACCTTTGCAGATGTTTGAACTAGCATATTCTAGACCACTGCTGTTGGCGATCGAATTCAAATGCACTGGCGGGACACTTCGTGGCCCACGGGCTTGGGGTTAGGCGACTTCCCCGAGTCAGTGGTATCCAGGAAGTCTCCACTTCGCAGACATTTGTTCTGCCGTTCTCCCCCACAACGAAATACGACCATCGTCATCTCGATGGAACCACATGTGTGTTCCCTCGTCTAACGAACATCCTTCAGCCAGTCAAGCGATCATGAGATAAAGAAATTCGTGGCTTGTAGCCAGAAAGCATTCAGTTATTGTCCAGCAATACCGAGTTTGAGTAAAAACTATAATTTTATCAATGATTATTCCACTTTTCTTTTGAATCAAAATCAATACAGGTTTCGATTCATTTAACTAAAATCTTCAATAATTTAATGTAACGTTCACAGTATTAAATCTTTCGTTTTTAACTATAATGTCACCTTTGGATCTAAAGATAATAATTAATTGTAGAAGAGATGCCGCTTGGTTGTTGGTTAGTTTATTACACTGTTTATTGTGTTTACAGCACCAAGTACGGCATATACAAACCACATTGTGGATTGAACAACGTGACAATGGCCTGGGGACACGACGAGTACGTGTATCAGCTGCTGAGATATAACGGCTCCAAGATGCCAGAGACCGCACACAGGAATATCCGCTTCCACTCCTTCTACCCGTGGCACTCTAGCGGCGACTACATGCACCTCTGCAACGAGGAGGACATGGAGACCCTCAAGTGGGTCTTGGAATTCAAGTGAGTACCTTTTATCAGTTGTTTACTAATTGTTAATTACGTTTTGACATAATAAAGAGATGAAATGTTTTCCTTTTACTGCGAGTCATTTACTGTTTACTTAATCGCGAAGGAGCAGACAAGATATCTCCCTACACTACCACTTACGTATTTTACGTTGTTTTTGGGTTTTTTTTATTTTGTTTTTTTTTCCTGACACCTTTACCTACAAAAGTAAATTCCACCAATATCCACCCAAGCTTCATCATCAATATATGCCTTATACATTTCCAACAATCTCGTTACTAGTCTTCTAATGACACACAGCTCTATTTGATTATCTGATCAACAACTGATTGTGTTTTGCCATAATTTCCACAAAAAATCTAGCTGCCTTTCTTTGTAACCCATATAACTCATGTATTTTACACATATAATGTGAGTCCCATGATATCCCATCATGCTGAAGCATTTTTATGACAAAGTTTTTACATCGTAATTCCCTCACTACTCTGGTAAATCCCCTACTCATCCATTCAGTAAAATCGGGACTTTGAAACTTCTTCCAATCGTTTGCCCAACGTGTTTCGCCGAATTTATTTTATTTTCAAATAATATTGCAGGATATTTACCCTCTAAATCTTGCAAATCCACTTCCTTTTTTTGGCTTATGGCTTTACGCTTCGTCGACGTCGAGGTCATTAGAAGCGGCAAAGGATGTGAGGCAAGAAATTATTGCAAATGAGCATAAAAAGTTGTCTACATAACAATAAATTTAATGAAGCCAGTTTTCAAGTGATGGGTTAGTTCAGCCAATTCTGATGACCCCAACCATTTCATTTAGTGAAAAGATCCTAATCACATTTGATGTAAAAACTATCATTAGTTACTGGATTCGCTCACTCAAGATACTTTCATTACGTCGGTAGCTATTCCGTAAATAGTAACAATATCATCACTATGGATGACTGCTCCAAAGAAAAGGTTACTGTTCCCTATAAACGATGATTGAATATTATTTGTTGTTTGCAGCAAGTACGACTTGTACTCCAAGAGCGACGAGCTGCCAGACGTGGAGGCCCTGAAGCCATACTACCAGGGACTCATCGACAAGTACATCCCTGGACAAATCAGCTGGTAGATGCATCTTGCTGTAAAACACCACTCAGCTGAAAAATGTAATAGTTACTGACTATTCTCTAATAAAAAGACTGATGTTTTTAGTATGTTATTCATACAATATTCCTTGTTTCAAGAAATTTTCTAAATATGAACTATAAGTTTCATTTTTATCATAGCAACATGTACCGCAATCATTTATACAGTTCAGTGTTTTAGTTTTGTTTTTACGAAAATCGTTAGTATTTTAATATAGTAAACTAACAGGCACCGCTTGATTGTATCGCACAGCAATTGGCTGTTGTTTATCCAGTTTGCAATTTATTGAAGGAATGGTAAATAGAAATACTGTGTTACTGTACAATAAATTTTATAAAATAAAGTCAATCTCTATATTGAAATCAGGATACAAATATATACACTCCTGGAAATTGAAATAAGAACACATTGACGCCGGTGTGTAAGACCCTCCATACTTGCTCCGGACACTACGAGAGGGCTGTACAAGCAATGATCAAATGCACGGCACAGCGGACACACCAGGAACAGCAGTGTTGGCCGTCGAAGGGCGCTAGCAGTCAGTGTCAGCCAGTTTGCCGTGGCATACGGAGCTCCATCTCAGTCTTTAACACTGGTAGCATGCCGCGACAGCGTGTACGTGAACCGTATGTGCAGTTGACGGACTTTGAGCGAGGGCGTATAGTGGGCATGCGGGAGGCCGGGTGGACGTACCGCCGAATTGCTCAACATGTGGGGCGCGAGGTCTCCACAGTACATCGATGTTGTCGCCAGTGGTCGGCGGAAGGTGCACGTGCCCGTCGACCCGGGTCCGGACAGCAGCGACGCACGGACGCACGCCAAGACCGTCGCATCCTACGCAGTGCCGTAGGGGACCGCACCGCCACTTCCCGGCAAATTAGGGACACTGTTGCTCCTGGGGAATCAGAGAGGACCATTCGCAACCGTCTCCATGAAGCTGGGCTACGGTCCCGCGCATCGTAAGGTCGTCTTCCGCTCACGCCCCAACATCGTACAGCCCGCCTCCAGTGGTGTCGCGACAGGCGTATATGGAGGGACGAATGGAGACGTGTCGTCTTCAGTGATGAGAGTCGCTTCTGCCTTGGTGCCAATGATGTTCGTATGCGTGTTTGGCGCCGTGCAGGTGAGCGCCACAATCAGGACTGCATACGACCATCATTGGCACCAAGGCAGAAGCGACTCTCATCACTGAAGACGACACGTCTCCATTCGTCCCTCCATACACGCCTGTCGCGACACCACTGGAGGCGGGCTGCACGATGTTGGGGCGTGAGCGGAAGACGACCTAACGGTGCGCGGGACCGTAGCCCAGCTTCATGGAGACGGTTGGCGAATGGTCCTCTCTGATACCCCAGGAGAGCAACAGTGTCCTCTAATTTGCCGGGAAGTGGCGGTGCGGTCCCCTACGGCACTGCGTAGGATGCGACGGTCTTGGCGTGCGTCCGTGCGTCGCTGCTGTCCGGACCCAGGTCGACGGGCACGTGCACCTTCCGCCGACCACTGGCGACAACATCGATGTACTGTGGAGACCTCGCGCCCCCACATGTTGAGCAATTCGCGGTACGTCCACCCGGCCTCCCGCATGCCCACTATACGCCCTCGCTCAAAGTCAGTCAACTGCACATACCGTTCACGTACACGCTGTCGCGGCATGCTACCGTGTTAAAGACTGAGATGGGAGCTCCGTATGCCACGGCAACTGGCTGACACTGACTGCTAGCGCCCTTCGACGGCCAACACTGCTGTTCCTGGTGTGTCCGCTGGTGCCGTGCGCATTTGATCATTGCTTGTACAGCCCTCTCGTAGTGTCCGGAGCAAGTATGGTGGGTCTTACACACCGGCGTCAATGTGTTCTTATTTCAATTTCCAGGAGTGTATATATTTGTATCCTGATTTCAATATAGAGATTGACTTTATTTTATAAAATTTATTGTACAGTAACACAGTATTTCTATTTACCATTCCTTCAATAAATTGCAAACTGGAGAAAAACAACAGCCAATTGCTGTGCGATACAATCAAGCGGTGCCTGTTAGTTTACTATATTAAAATACTAACGATTTTCGTAAAAACAAAAACTAAAACACTGAACTGTATAAATGATTGTGGTACATGTTGCTATGATAAAATGAAACTTATAGTTCATATTTAGAAAATTTCTTGAAAGAAGGAATATTGTATGAATAACATAGTAAAAACATCAGTCTTTTTATTAGAGAATAGTCAGTAACTATGACATTTTTCAGCTGAGTGGTGTTTTACAGCAAGATGCATCTACCAGCTGATTTTCTCCAGGGATGTACTTGTCGATGAGTCCCTGGTAGTATGGCTTCAGGGCCTCCACGTCTGGCAGCTCGTCGCTCTTGGAGTACAAGTCGGTACTTGCTGCAAACAACAAATAACATTCAATCATCGTTTATAGGGGAACAGTAACCTTTTCTTGGAGCGGTCATCCATAGTGATGATATTGTTACTATTTACGGAATAGCTACCGACGTAATGAAGTATCTTGAGTGAGCGAATCCAGTAACTAATGATAGTTTTTACATCAAATGTGATTAGGATCTTTTCACTAAATGAAATGGTTGGAGGTCATCAGAATTGGCTGAAACTAACCCGTCACTTGAAAACTGGCTTCATTAAATTTATTGTTATGTAGACAACTTTTTATGCTCATTTGCAATAATTTCTTGCATCCCATCCTTTGCCGCTTCTAATGACCTCGACGTCGACGAAGCGTAAAGCCATAAGCCAAAAAAGGAAGTGGATTTGCAAGATTTAGAGGGTAAATATCCTGCAATATTATTTGAAAAATAAAATAAATTCGGCGAAACACGTTGGGCAAACGATTGGAAGAAGTTTCAAAGTCCCGATTTTACTGAATGGATGAGTAGGGGATTTACCAGAGTAGTGAGGGAATTACGATGTAAAACTTTGTCATAAAAATGCTTCAGCATGATGGGATATCATGGGACTCACATTATATGTGTAAAATACATGAGTTATATGGGTTACAAAGAAAGGCAGCTAGATTTTTTGTGGAAATTATGGCAAAACACAATCAGTTGTTGATCAGATAATCAAATAGAGCTGTGTGTCATTAGAAGACTAGTAACGAGATTGTTGGAAATGTATAAGGCATATATTGATGATGAAGCTTGGGTGGATATTGGTGGAATTTACTTTTGTAGGTAAAGGTGTCAGGAAAAAAAACCAAAAACAACGTAAAATACGTAAGTGGTAGTGTAGGGAGATATCTTGTCTGCTCCTTCGCGATTAAGTAAACAGTAAATGACTCGCAGTAAAAGGAAAACATTTCATCTCTTTATTATGTCAAAACGTAATTAACAATTAGTAAACAACTGATAAAAGGTACTCACTTGAATTCCAAGACCCACTTGAGGGTCTCCATGTCCTCCTCGTTGCAGAGGTGCATGTAGTCGCCGCTAGAGTGCCACGGGTAGAAGGAGTGGAAGCGGATATTCCTGTGTGCGGTCTCTGGCATCTTGGAGCCGTTATATCTCAGCAGCTGATACACGTACTCGTCGTGTCCCCAGGCCATTGTCACGTTGTTCAATCCACAATGTGGTTTGTATATGCCGTACTTGGTGCTGTAAACACAATAAACAGTGTAATAAACTACCAACAACCAAGCGGCATCTCTTCTACATTAATTATTATCTTTAGATCCAAAGGTGACATTATAGTTAAAAACGAAAGATTTAATACTGTGAACGTTACATTAAATTATTGAAGATTTTAGTTAAATGAATCGAAACCTGTATTGATTTTGATTCAAAAGAAAAGTGGAATAATCATTGATAAAATTATAGTTTTTTACTCAAACTCGGTATTGCTGGACAATAACTGAATGCTTTCTGGCTACAAGCCACGAATTTCTTTATCTCATGATCGCTTGACTGGCTGAAGGATGTTCGTTAGACGAGGGAACACACATGTGGTTCCATCGAGATGACGATGGTCGTATTTCTCAATATTGTTGTGGGGGGAGAACGGCAGAACAAATGTCTGCGAAGTGGAGACTTCCTGGATACCACTGACTCGGGGAAGTCGCCTAACCCCAGCCCGTGGGCCACGAAGTGTCCGCCAGCATTTGAATTCGATCGCCAACAGCAGTGGTCTAGAATATGCTAGTTCAAACATCTGCAAACTCTCATTGACGTTTTTTACTTTTTTATTAACTTAAAAAACGTCTGCATAGGTCTCATTGTTGGCTTTTACTTTTTGATTGATTAAACTGTTTTAATTATATCTTTGTTATATTTAAATATCTATTGTAACTGTAGGCAAGTATTACGCAGCAATTTAACTTAGAATCCAAATTGGTTGGACAGCCTTGGCTAGGGATTCAGCTGGTCCGCAGGTATTCGGAGACGCCATCGCAAACTCTGAAAGATAGTTTCGCGTCGTGTTGGCGAGCCGTCAAGAGCTCGAGAGTCGAGAGTGGGACGCAAAACAGAGGCATCTTTCTCGTACTGAAGCCGGCGCCTGCTTGATAACTTGTCATCACAAATCGTACTACGTCGGAGAGTCTTTCAACCCGAGTCCACACGTGAAGAGAAGTGATTCTGTCCGAAGCACACCCGTAAAAAAAAGTGATTATAGCACTGACTACTGCAAAACTAGACACTGCCGTGATTGGCTGCAGCTCTGTTATGTGTCACCCAACACGTCACAATTATGTAGTTGCCACCGAAAAATGTTTTTTTTTTCGCCGTTTAGACCTGCGGTAAGGAAGGGTCCCTAGCGGTCATTCTTTAAACGCTGTAAGGGAAGTCTTGCTAGCAAGAGGTCAAACATTATTGCTTCGGGAGGCGCGAACCGACTTGGTCCGTCCGATAGGGCATTCGCGTAGGTCAATCACTTGACGTGTCGGGACTAATCGGATGTGTCGGCTCGAAGAATCCGAGACAGCCCTCGGCAGACCCCCAGGGCGTACCCTTAAAGCTGCTGTGAACTACCCAATCCCACATGCTGGTAACGGGCGCTACATTATGTGCGGCAGGTGTTCACGCGAGTGACTCCGATGGTGACTCTTCAAGCGTTGCGAGGGAAGCCTTGCAAACGAGATTGCTAAGGGGAAGGGAGCCCAACCAGACTATGCCGGTGCCCTCTCTAGGCATTGGCCTCATAGTGGCGGATAGTTTCGTTGCGTAGTGGAGTACGTAGGTGTCTAGTAGGAGGTACCTCCGATGACGACCCCAGGACATCGGTGAAACAGTATGTTTAGACCTGGCGTCCCAGGATCAGAGATTCGCTTGCTTGTCGACCAGGGGATACTGTCACGCGCGCTAGTCTTCATCGTCGTCAGTACTGGCAGTTAGCAAACCAGGTATTTTTGCCAAGTTCTCTGGAGCAGGAAACTTTGCTTAGACTTGGAATTTCCGATCCCTTGGGCAAAACACGGATAAACAGCTCTCTTGCAACGTTCCGAAATATTTCTGTGTTCCGAAGCTCACGTAGCAGTACTATCTGCAGAAGGCTGTGTCGTCTTATAGGTGGAGGACCATAGCGGTCTGGTGGCTCAGTGGTTAAGGCGTCTGACTGGAGATTGAAAGATCCCCTGCTCGAATCCCTGTCTCGGAGGGGGTTTTCATGGGTCTTGATCCAGCCTTCACCTCTGGCACAGGTTGTTGTGTAATGTGAAGTACGCCAGAACGCTTCCGGGTTAGGATTCCACGTTAAACTGTACGTCCCTGTACCCAGCAGGATTGCCGGGCTAGGTTAAGGCGGCTACGGCAGGGGCGGAATGCGCAGCCATTAGAAACCCTGTCACCAGGTCATTACGACCACATGGAATTATTATTGTTGGTGGAAGACCGACCTGAGCACAATAACCTCTGTTCAGAAAGTGAGAAAATAGTTTCTAAAGTTGTCTCACTGTCGTCAGTATGAGGTAATATTCATGAGAATAAAGCATTTGCTTATCACTGTTTTCAAGAATAAGATCTGAGGATAATGAAATCACGTGATCCGATCATGGTGCAAATACGCACTTGTATTTGGGGTTGTGGGTGTCTGGGTTGTCGTGGAAGCTGGTGTCCCTGTAGACGATGGAGTCTGCCCAGGCACAGCCGACGGGGAAGGTGTCTCCAGTGACTGCCCATTGAGGCTCGTCATAGAATGCCATCACCTACGGCACAGTTGAAACATTTGACGTCACGGGTAGGATACACAGGACTTTGCAGCACTTATTCGATTTACAGTCAATTTGGATATTTGTAAGTTAAATGGAGTGCAATTTTTTTTTAACGTTGTTGTTATATTGAGGATAATGTGAGGCTTAGGATACCGAGGGGTTCGTTAGAACTTTATGCATTTCTATGCCTACTCAAGTAGATCAACAATACCTAAAACCGTATAGCCGTCCACAAGACATCCTGAGCGAAGACGAGCAAGATGCCATCTGATTCTCCTTGAACATGTATAAAATGTCACGAGATCCCGTTCTATTACTACTATCTCACTATAAATTTATTTATATTGTTATTTTCTTAGTTGATATATGATTTATGTTACTGAATTCATAATTTATGTAGACCTTAAATATCCTTATTGGTGGAAAGACAACTGAAATATCTTCTAATTTAAAAGCAAAAAATATCTCACAATATATCACGTTTAAATTTAGTTTAACCAGTTCCTTATGTCAATACGTCTTGTTAATGTCTCTCCAACTGCATTGCCCCAGGTCACATGACAAAAATTTTTATATAGTTTTAAAAAAGAACCAAAAACTGTATAGCATTGGTTTAAAATGTTTGCATCTTGTTTTTTTGGCTTTACGCCTCATTGACGTAGAGGTCATTAGAGGCGGGAAAGGATTGGGAACTACGAACGGGAAGGAATTCGGCCATGGTCTTTTGAAGGAAGCATCGCGCCATTCACCTGGAGTGATTTGGGGAAACTATGGAAAACCCAAATCTGGATGCCCGGACGGGGATTCAAACTCGCGTACTCCCGAAGCGGGTTCGACTCCCCCGTCTGCAACTTGTATTAATGTTTCTGGCTTCTTGTGAGAGTATATTAATGAATTCGTGCATTTAGTAAAAATTAATTTCGATCTATATGAGAAGTATTCCCACTGAGTTTGAGTTGTGAGCAAAAAGTTTCTGTTATAAAATGACACAATATGAGAAATCAGGTACAGAGCCTATCACAGCGGTGAAAGCTTTCAAAGTTTAGCTCAAGCGCTGGAAGAAACCAATATGTTGAAATCGGAAGAGTGGCACAAAGATAACGGAGGTTCGGCAGTTATACATCTGATGGTTGGACGCTGACCTTTCCCAAGTCGTGCAGAAGTCCCGTGAGCTGCAGCCAATCACAGTCGGGATGGTCCTCCCTGATTCGCTCCGCCGTCTGGAAGGCGTGCACGATGTTGGGCACGTCGACGTCAGGATCACTCTGGTCCAACATTGTTCAGTCTTTCCAGCGTCTCCATCACTGGAGCCTTGAACTTGTCGAAGCGGAGCCACTTGGCTCGTTGCTCTGGAAAAGAATTTCCGGCATATTCCACCTTGGTTTTATCAACTGTAGTGTTGTACGGGGTTTGTGTATGGGAAGATGAAAGCAAGGAGAGGGAGAAACTCGGTGCCGGAGAATTCAGGCCTGTTCATCCTGCACAGAGTGTGATCCGACGAGTGTTACATCCCCATCCGACAAACGAATCATCACCATACCCTCATTAAACATGCATTGCGGAGAGGTCTCGTATCTAACTCAGGACATGGTTCACAATCTGGTGAAATAAATCGTGCACCATTACCTCCCCTACTCTGCAGCCAAATCGTGATGACGAAATTTTCTTATACCAATGGGGAACGAAGGTTACGAAGCAGTTATCCTCGCGTTATGTTTCTACTACAAATGGAGCCAATGGAGAGTATGAGTAATTATAAGAGTCTAAAGTAATTAGTAAGCATATACAGATGGAGGACAAATAATACGAACACCTGCGAAAAGTATGACTA